>CM062806.1:338416998-338857597 GCA_031772625.1 Pinus tabuliformis
AGAGCCTCAGTTCACCAGGTCATTATGAACCTAATCGTAAGCAGGTAACTGTAACTGATCAGAATTGTCACATAAAATATTACATTTTTTGAAACCCGAGTTTTACCAACTCACGCCCAAACAATAAATGGATATGGAAAAAAAACTAAAATAACTAATTTGAGGATGTTCTAGTTTCAGTTTTTCCTTGAAATAATTTGACCGACACTATTGGAAAAACAACATATGTAAACGAATCAAAATGTCCATATCCAAAAGACTGAAAGAATATGAAGATGAAGTGTGGGTTTACTGAAAAAACCACTCTTTTCCTCAAACCCACTCTTAAGGGCTATAACAAATCATTCTCAAGCAGCCCAAGGACAAGCAAAAATTCAATCAATCCACAGATGCACCAATAAATCAAAAAATAATACATAGAGAGGAATGGGAAAAATTAAAAAAAAAAAATAAGAAAATAACCAATTTAAAAATAAATAAATAAAATAAAATAACCCCAAAAAGCAGTTTTTCAGAGTGCATTAGAACTTAACCTCTCAAGCTCATCTTGGATTTCCTGCAACTTTTCAATGGAGAGAACAACTCACCATCTATGTGCTCTTCCTCTTCCCCCTTTTGATCTCTTGGAATTGTCCATCCTACCCAGTCCTTCTACCCCAAAAGTCCTAAAAATCCAACAAAGTCGAAGGCACAAGCATAGTGGCAAAGAGGGAATGGTCCTAGCATTCATTATTAAGTCCAGAAACGTTGCACGCTCCATCTTGCCATCCTCAATGAAGAAAATTCCAAAGCTTAAAATTTAGACCCTATCATTCGTTATTACATTCAGAAATGTTGCACGCTCCATCCTGCCATCCTCAGTGAAGAAAACTTCAAATGAAATATTATCATTAAAATACCAAACAAGTTGTTGATTATTTTTTACTTCCACCTACAAAAGAGCATTTGCCAGTCCAAGAGATATGTTTTGAAATAGTACCTGTTACACAAAATATGTCACCATGACTTTCTGCAATCAGTGTGAGTCTATCACCACTCATACTATCCTCCTATGCAAGTCTTAAACCTCAGCTCTTCATGTCAAGCCTTAAAAATGAGAGAAAGTCCTTGAAAATCTCTAAAACTCTGTTTAGCATTACCTACGGTCCGCACCCCTTGGTCATGTCCCCTGCGGACCTGCCCACTCTATCTCTAAAGGAAAGGGTGCAGACCCCTGTAAAAGTCAAAAAGGCGCAAGTTTATTATTAAAAACTCACTTTGGATTAATTTTGGACGCTTCTAGAAGGAATCTTGAGGTGGCAAGTTCGCTCCTAGGTGGTTCATGCATTCCATAACTAAAGGAGCTAACCCCTTGATGTGGAGAGCTTATCCCTTTGAAGGAGGACTCTATCCCTTTGAAGGTGGACCTGGTAACTTCCTTCCTCCGCACTATAAAATGAGGCATTGGGCTGGTTGCTAGGGAGGTTGAAAGCTAAAGATTTTTTAGGGTAAATGTTGTTGGAATTTAGACTTCCTAATTGAGCTTGTGAGGAAAGATTACATACCTTTTTATCTTATTGGGAAGAGTGTGAAGCTTGTCAAAGTAGAGGAGATTCTTGCTTGGACCCTGGGAGGAGCTTGTACAACATCAAGGCACCAAGGTTGTAAAGTTCTTCTTTGTTTAAAGTTAATACAATCAAGTTCATTTTTCTCAATAAGTTGTCTTCTATGGTTTATTTCATGAATTCCTTAATCATCATGATGAATATGATTTATTATATTGGCTATGCAGGTGTTATTTGATGTGTGCTTGTTTGTGTTTGCAGGTTCTTAAAAGGAAACTTGTTCGGACGGTCGAAGCGTGGCTGCCACAAACTAGCATTGGACTTAAGGTAGGGTCTAAAACACCTCTTGGCTTTTATTTATAAATCGCAATATTTAGAGAAAGGTAGAATTTGCTTGTCTTTCTTGTCGCTAGATATAAGTAGATACTAGGGAGATCGGTCTTGTCCGCAAGGACGATTTATCCGGCTGACAAAATGGCGACTCCACTGGAGATTTGAATTTTGGTTTTTTGCCTTTACTTTTACTTTGACTTGAGAAACTTTTTCTTTGTTTCTGGTTTTTGCTTGGTATGTGTGGGATTGGGTAGTTTTTTTTTTAGATCCTGAATTGTTTTTGTTTTACAAACTTTTGAACGAGGACCACACGTTTTGTTTGTAACATAGTACGGACATCCCCGCATTGTTGCTTTACTGTACAGAGTAGTACCGCACCTGGTTATATAGGGAGCCTGCAGACCCTGTCAAAATTTTGAAAAACCTAAAATCTTTTCATTCAGTTAAGCTTAGGATTTGTTTACATTTTTTAGCCTCTACCCAGATCTACATGTGTCTTGTCAGGAACTCCTTTTGAGTGAATTCCATTATCGTTTTGGTTTTAGGTGAATTTCTAGAAGTTTTGCGTGCCTAGCTTGATTTTTGCTTGGTCTTTGTAGTAGCTCGGAGATTAGAAGCCTAAGAAACCTCAGATTCCCCTGGTCTTTTTGGTATTCTTGTTGAGTTTGACTGATCTGTGAAATCTGCCTTTGGTGAGGAAGAGATCCCATTTTTTCTCTTTGCAAAGCTTTGAAAGGACTTGTTTTAAAAGTTTTGAATTTCATTTTTTTTTTAAAGAGAACATAAGCTGGTTGTTTTTTTATTAATTTGTTATTCTGAACGAATTAGTCCTTAGTTTTCCAATAACTAAGTAAAACATCCTCAAAAACAAATTGTTTAAAGCTTTTACTTCAATTAAGTTTTAGAAGTTGTAGATCTCAAGATTAGATTTTTCATAGTTTTGAGTACTTTCTAGAATTTTTTAAAATCTCTTTTGAAAAGAATTTGTTTTCTATAGTTTTTGAGTGTGGAAAAAGCAAAAGGATTTTTTCGTGAGCATAATTAGTAGTCTCATTTTTGAGTTTGTTGGAAATGACAAAAAGTTTTTCTTTTCATTTATATGTTGAAGAAAGATTTGTTTTTCAAGCAATTGCATTCTCAACTCTTTTTTTAGCTAGAAATTCATTGAAGAAAAAAGATTGTTTATCATCTATCTAGGTGATTTTTAGTGTTTTGGAGTCGAGTATTCACACCATAAAGTTCATCTCCATACCTTTTGACATAAGAAAAAACCATAAAAATAACGCTTAAAGTAAAATTCATTTAGTAATATTTTTATTTTCTAGGGCTCTTTATCACCAACATAGCTCAGGCTAGTATCTTGGAGTAGGGAGTAATTAACTCTCCAAGATAGTTTAAACAAACAAGTAGCTATATCTTGCGGTAGGAGATAAATTCCAATTGTTACATCTATGCTCTGGGAAGCTCCTCTTATAGGAGTCAAGCAAGATATCATATCCAACTAGTGGGGTAATCAATCCTTCCTCATTGGGAACGATAGAAGATATACACGTAATAAAAACGGTAAACCCAGATTGGCCATTGTCAAGGAGCCTGGGGTCACTTGTTGGTAAACCTTGGATTATGTCAAGGAGCCTTCAAGGGGATTGAGCTTTGCTACTCTGCCCTTGCGTGTGTATCAAATCACAGACTTTTCCCCCAAGTATATTTGTTTCTGTTGGTAACCATAGTGACCATTATCTATAGGATTCTTTCCTAAGGTGACAGTGGAGTGAAGATCCCACTGTACCTGGAGCAGATGTCGACTAGACTCACTTGGACTCTCTGGGGGTTTCTCTTCACTCGAGATGGTTTAGTGGAGAAACTTATGCCAGTCTGTTTCATTAAGTAGTTTGTCGGGGTAACTGTTCCAACCGCCATTTCTGTATTCAATTCTGCAACGTTGGATTTCATCACCAACTAGTGTTTTCGGTACAGAAAGTTACTGTTTGTGTGTGGTTTGAACTCCTAGATTTTTAGGCATGTGATTCAAATTGTTTGGTTATTTAGAGACTTTAGGTGGTTTTATTGAGATTTTTCTTTGATTGCATGTGAAGTAATTAAATTTTTTTAATCCTGGCTGAATTACCGAGACATTCTCGTAGACTTCGGGGCAACCTCCCGAGTATTCACCAAGCCTGCTTGAAGGGCTACGTGCTTTTGTAACTCTTAGTAGAGTTGGGTCACCAGAAGAAGGAGAATATTCTTTAGTTGTTCATCCTGATTATCAAGTTCAAGCAACAGAGTATATTTCTGAACCAATTTCATTTTCGAAGTTACTGGTAGTTTTTCTTCTACTAGTGAATTAGCTAGGAACATGAAATTTCTGAGCCTGAAACTAAACCTATGCTACTACTCCATCATTAGGATTTGCCTCTCCAACTTCCAGTGGTCCTGGTTCACCCAGAGGTAGAAGAGTCATTACCCAAAATCTTCCTTTTGGACTCATTGCTATTGAAGAACTTGTTAATCCGGAATAAGGTATATCTATCCCTGAAAATCAACAAACTTTAGATCTTAGTGTTGTGGGGAAAAATGCCTATGCAGGACGATCCTATCCACCTAAGGCGTGATAGGGCCTTAGCAAAAAATGAATGCAGCTAATTCGGTTTCTTTCCTTTATGAAAATGAAAGAGAGGAGATTGGTAGACTTACCGTTATCTTTCGGTTGTCCCTCGATCTAGATCCTCCCCTTTGTGTGTCCACAGCTACTTGCCTCCTCGCCTTTGCTCCCATGAGATCACAAGAGAACAACTACCTGTGACAAGAGAACAGCTACATGCAACAAGAGAAGGACACAATACAAAGGCAAATATACATATTCATAAATGATTCAGGATTAGAAGTAAATCAAATACACTAATGCAAATCATACAATAAACACCAGCATATAGGAAAGAACCAAGAAGCTTTATTGATTGATAAAACAGGTTTAGGAAGAGATACAACCCATAGGGTTCCAACCCCAGCATCTCCTTCCCAGCAGCAAGGAATTCCTTCTTCAGCCCCTTTCAAAAGCATAAACACCCAATGATCCAACCACAATCCAACAGCAATTCTTTGCAATACAATCCAGCCTCCTTAGACCTCATGAGAGAGCTCTATATATAGGAGTTTTGGAGAAAGGATGAGTCAGCTTGAGGCTGGCATGAAGCTGACTAGTGTCCTCTCTCACTTCAGTTCTTGAGTCCACTTGGAGTTTCTTACTTCCACTTGGAGATTTGGAACCTCTTACTCATCACCAGTCGAATTCCTTGATCCAAGTGTCATTTTGGAAGCTTCCTGGGCATTGACACTTGAGGAATGAGTCTGCCACTTGTCCAAGTACGCTCAGCGCAGGTGGCCTTCTTTGCATTGAAATTCAGCAGGTACACAGTGGAGCACTTGACATCAGCGCAGATGCTCAGTGGAGCAGTTGACATGATCCCGGAATTGCTTGTTTTTGAGTGTTTTCAGGTGGAGAACTTTTATAAACTGCTGTGGTTTGCTGGCCTTGTTCCTCTAGGGGTAGGAACAACATGTTTAGGGACTTTGGATCCCTTAATTATTGACATTTCATGCTCAGTGATGCAAGGCACAAAAATGTCTATAACAGTTGCCCCTAAAGTATGAGGTCGTTTATCGGTGAAATGCTTTATCCAGGGGAGTCCGAAGTTCATCCCTTTGCTGGGAGGAGACCTGTAATAAGATACAATACAATACATTATGATTCATTCTGTTTTCATGATCTAGTTGAGGCGGGCATTCCCATGCTCAGCTTTATAAATACATTTTGGTACATAGAACAGACGATTGTCTGATGGTAGACTGATAGTTCTGGCGAAACTATCATCCTTTGAGAAGGATGATCATCTGCTGCAATGATGTACATGTCAAATGTCTTTATTTTCCTGAATATATCATCGCAGCCCAGATGGATGAAACTAGATCCGGGGTCTTCAAACTCGTTCAATCTTCACTCTAAGTACAAGTCGATCCATGTGAGAATTGCGCTGAAGTCGAACATGGAAAGACATCGCTTGATTACCGTCAATGATGTAAACCATTAACAAGCGCGAGACGAATCACCGATAATGATAATGACCCTCAAGGTACTGCAGTACAATTCACGTGGTGTGAATAAAAGACTTGGTGTCGAACACCACGCAAAATCTTCTGGTCGAAGGTCATTGATGTATACCTGTCGCCGAAAGTGAGAAACTTGCCATTGAGGCATGCAAGCTTCAAAGTACTGAAGGGGTTGTTCCTAGATCAACTTCTTGGATAATGAGCTGATGTCGACAAGAAGCGATCCGTCAAAGGAGGGCCTTAATGAATCCCACATCAGTGACACGGAATGGAGCTAAAGATTTTAGTGGAGGTGAAAACAATCTGTGACATATGATTCAGGGTGGCGGTCATGAATGGATGAAGGATAATGTATGGCAGTGGATGGGACCTGGTTGACTCTTTCTGAACGACTTCTCTTGAACATATGGCGACACTGATGCGATGGATTGGTAGCATTACCCCAATTATGGATGGTGTGGCAAGGACCATGGTGATGTGACCGGTGAATGAAACAACCCAACCCGATGTGATACGGAGGAAAAGTGTCATGTTCAAGAGCGACCTGCTACCATCAAAGACTTCTCGATTTTTTCCCAATTTTTCCCCAGTCATTGCTGACCAGTAACCTCTTTATTTTTGTCAAGCTTGAGGAGGATAACATATGCTTGTTCTATAACCTGCCCTTCGGGCAAGCCCATCGCTATGTTTTAACGAGCCTAGCGATAGGGAAACTCGTTCTCGTCTAAAGACAAGTTTGTCGCTATTTAATGATTTTAACGAGTCTAACGACAAGGAAAACTCGGCCCTTTTCATTTTTAGAGAGTCTGAAAAGGTACATAAAGTTAACTCCAAAATTCCTTTTTCGTCATCTAATCCCTTAAGTCCGAAAAAGTATAAAACAATACAGAAGGGATGAGTTTTCGGTACTTTTAACGAGCCGAACAAAACAAGCGCTCGATCTTTTTGTGCAATAATCCCTCAGGTCCAAAAAGATTAAAATTTAGAGGAGGGATAGCTCTTCTGGTCCTTTAACGAGCTGGAAGGCCAAAACTCGGCAATCTTTTCATATTTTACGAGTCAATTGAAAAGAGCTTAAAGAAGACTCGTCTTCTGAGGAACGAGTGATGAACAGGGATAGCAGCTGATTCCAGGTACAGGTTGGAATTTTCCAATCACGGCAGTGTCACAAGGATGGCTAGGTGAAATCACTCTTCGTAGCTGTTCCTCAAAATGGGTAAACAATCATATGGAGGTAAACGATCGGCCAAATGAACGGTGGAGGTGACGGTGCACAAAACACGACCAAGGTCTTTTTACGGTTGATCAGGTTACATACTCAATGGTTATTTACCGGGATGGGTTCATTTTTTAACGAGCTTGAATACTCCCAAAACACTGCTCAAAGCTTATGTTTATTTTTTAACGAGCATGAACTATGCTGCTAAAACTGCTCAAAGCTTATGTTTATTTTTTAACGAGCATGAACTATGCTGCTAAAACTGCTCGAAAGCTTATGTTTATTTTTTAACGAGCATGAACTATGCTGCTAAAACTGCTCGAAAGCTTATGTTTATTTTTTAACGAGCATGAACTATGCTGCTAAAACTGCTCGAAAGCTTATGTTTATTTTTTAACGAGCATGAACTATGCTGCTAAAACTGCTCGAATATACCAGTCATATGATAAGATTGTCTCATTGTGAGATCCCTATTTTTTATGGAGCTTCATCTCACTAACTCTGCTTCGCACCCTCCTTTATGCAAGTTCGAAAACGGCTAACCCCAAAAAAACAGATAAATAACCGGTTCCGACACAGCTAACCCAAAAAACAGGTAAATAGCCGCTCTTTTCTTGCACTCCACAAGGGCTTGCATGCCCCCAGGTATAAAATATGATTTCAAGGTTGCCCCTCCTCCTTCTCACTTCTGTTTTTCTTTGGGTGTTCACAGCTACTTGTCGTCTTGCTAGTTCAGTTTAACGATACTTGTCTTCTCGTTAATTTTAACGGGTCTATACGATACTTGTCTTCTCGTTAGCCCGACTTGTGATAGATTTTTCGCAAGATCACAAGAGAAGAACACTACTCAAAGACAAAACATTGGTGTTATTGAGGGAGGCTTACCTCTTTCTGGTTACCCAAAGATTGTCTCGTTAGATCAAACACTTCCTTGGCCTACCTTTTTCAGGTTACCTAAAGATTGTTTCGTTAAACAAAACTCTTCTTTGGCAATGCCTACCGAAATAGACAAAGATGGGGGACGGGCCCCGTCTCTCCCAAGTACCTTGACAAAAGAATCCTATCCTAGAACAACCCTCTTTCCTTCATGGACGGGGTACGGACTAGTCATATTCTTTCGCGGAAATCCTACCTTATACCCAAAGTTCTCTGCCGAAGCAGACCAGGACGCATGCCCCCTGGGTTCCAGTCATGTCTTCCCGAATTACTCGCGCTTATCAGGAGGACGAACCGTGGGTTGAGACATCTCTTTCGTGAATAGACCATTTAGGGATGGTAAGCGACTATTTGCGATGTGTGATCCAGAAACGAAAGTTGGTCCAAGAGCTTGACCACTCTTCCTCCATCTGGAAAACACATTACTCTAAAGAGTGAGGAGACTATCGCTCCCATGCAATATATATAGTCTCGTCCAAGGAGTAGGTTATAATCCAAGGGTCCTTGAACGACCATCATGTTCACTTGAACGGTCTTCCCCTTCAGTGTTATTGGCACATTGGGAGGATTCCTAAAGGGCGACTGGTTCCTTTATCAAAGCCTGATAGATTTCTCATCTCAGGCAAAAGCGCAGGCGAACCAAGCGCTTTCCAAGCAATAGAGGAAAGGATACTCACAGATTCCCCCTCATCAATGATAGTGCCAGCCATTACCATTCTGTATATTTGACAAATAATTCTGAATGGTATAGTGGCCGGCAACCGGGTCTGCCTAGTTGGTTCCAATCAAAGGACACAACCAGGTTGCTTGGTGGTGGGACCGAGTAAACGGCTGGATAGCACTCTGATGAACTTCCTTCCTGCGATAAAGGAATGGTGGCATTGCCCCCTTGATCATCAGAGTCAGTGCTGATGAAGAGAATCTAGACGGTGTCGTCTTGATTCTGCTCTGTGATGGTGTCATTCGAAGATGGAGCCTCTGAAGAAAAACCGGTCAACTGCCGTATCAACCTTTTGACTTTTGTTAGGCATGGATCCAGACGGTTCATCTTCAATGACAGGTGCTTCGGCTGACCATCTGGGCGGGTCAACCGGATTCTCAACTAGCGAGGGACTTGGCAAGAGTTTTTGATATCCAGGAGGAATATTCGCTCGTAATATTGGGATCTTCGAGAACTCTTTTCGCCTCGTCTAAGAAGGGACAACGGTGGATGGCGTGATCGCCTTCACACAGTCTGCAGGGAAATTTAGCTTCCCGCTCTGTCCTGGAGCTTCACTCCCACTAGTTGACGGTGAACAATCGACATGGCTATCAGAGGTCGACGCTACCGAATTGTGCAAACGGGGGGACCAGTCTCTTAGTATCCCAGGGATACATGGACAATCTCTATGGAAGTGGTCTCCCCTGCATATGACGCATGGCGATTTAGGCCTTACGAGTGCGGTGTGTGGATTTTTGTTAGATGACGATTGTTTTCCCCCAGTCGCCTTAGGCTCCTTCTGCTTCTTTTCTTTCTTCTTCTTCTCCTTTTTCTCCTTAGGAACTTGGTTCTTTGACCGACCAGTTCCGTCAAGCGAAGAGAAGGAGGAGAGGAAGATGAAGTAGAAGGCTGGGAGGCAACTCTTGTCTGATCTAACTGTTGACTCGACTGTTCAGGAATGGTGGCATTCTGAATGACATTGGTCGAAAAGAGCCATACAGGTAGGCCAATTGTCAGTCCTGGAAGCGACAATGTGGCCATGTGGGGCACCAACATCTCCCCAAGAGGAGAAGGGACTAGGATTTCCACCAGGGGAACTCCTTGGTTGGTGTGCTCCATCTTTTCAACCCAAAGATCAACGCGGGAATAAGGGTGATTGTTCCGTTTAAAATAAATTTAACGACGCTTTTAGACACAACTTGCTTTTTCAGTTTTAAAGAGTCGAGAAAAAGCTAAAGATGACTCTAGTCTCCTTCGATGTTTTAACGAGCCCGAAGTGACAAATGCTCGTTGGACTTTTTCTGTTATAGAGTCTCAAAAAGCCAAAAGAAAATGCTCTGGAGATCTAGGCAGAGGGTGTGCCAAACCTTTCGCGAAACCACAGAATACGTTTTACGGTACGGGTGGTCGATCTTCGTGAATGCTGTGTTCACTGCATCGCGATCAGTAGGGCGGCCGACACGGCTTCCTAAGGATAAAGGATACATGCCTATAGGGGTCTCCCAATATATACGCGACGGTACGTGGGAGCACAAGTCCGTATTAGTTCTATCGTCTATCAGGAGGAATCACCCACCTTCGTAGAGATCGACAGTCACTACGTTTAACGACGTCGGAACACGTCTCTACCTAGACCTCTACTGTGAGCGTTATGTTGCAAAGCGTTGTTAGGTTCATTCAATATATTTAAGTTGATCTTTTTAAAGTTTGTCTTTCAGGATCACCACGAGATGTATTGGTACAAATTCCTAAATGCAGTCTAAGATGATAAGCAAGCTTTATAATCTTTCAACTTTGAAAATCCTAGCTACTAAGGGAAAGAGAGCGACTATCTTTTCTCAAAGAGAAATTAGCACACTCTGATGCACTCTTCCTAAATCCAACATGCAAACTTATCAAAATGAAAAATGCACAATGCAGTTTTTTTTTCACTTTCTTAGTATAAATGCCTACAAAGAAAGCTTTTTGCACAACTTCGAATTTGCTTTTAAATGACTGAAAATAAACAAGTTTACTTTTTCCCAAATCAGCAAGGGTAGAAGAGATTACAATCACTTTGCGATTTTTCGAAAGAAATACTTGTTTCGACACTTAAAAGTAACAAATTCAAACCAATAAGCAGAAGCAAATGATAAATCAAACTGCAATCAGCCAATGAACTCTCTTCTAAGATCACAATCAATCACTCAATCAGATCTGAATCAAGGCTACAGGATGACTATTTCGCTCATGCAAAGGAAAACTGTAAATGACGCCACAAACACATAAAAACACTTACAGTCTTTTTGTACAAAAATGAGGCGGAATACAAGCAAAGAAAAGGGATTACAGATGTGGTACCTATGCTGGTTAAAGGCAGCAAAAACAGAGATCAAAACAGGCAAAAGACAGCAAGGAACCCCAGTTGCGCAAGGCCACACTGGTTCAGCGCAGGTACAACACTGTCAGTTTGACATTCAGCGCAGGTATCCTTCACGGGACCTGCGTTGAAATGCAGACTACCTTCACAGTGCCTGCACTGAAAGGAGAAACTCTCGTTTCTCTTGGTTTCCGGGTCATAAAATGCTCAAAAATCAACTGTTTCAGGCCAAATCAGAAACACAAGCAAGGTATAAACAGAGGGATACTTTGAAAGGGTACTAAAGACTATCACAAAGGATCATCAAGTCATTTATGAGTCCATTGTTGAGATCATAGACAAAAACCCAGTAAAGGATCAAAGCAGCAACATTCTACTTTGCAAAGCAGTTCGATTGTTGTTGTTGAGTCTATGAGGTAAACAATGATGCAAGCTCAAACAAAATGACTAAAACAAAGTTCTCCCCAGTATGGTCGCCAATTTGTTGTGGGGAAAAATGCCTATGCAGGACGATCCTATCCACCTAAGGCGTGATAGGGCCTTAGCAACAAACGAATGCAGCTACTTCGGTTTCTTTCCTTTATGAAAATGAAAGAGAGGAGATTGGTAGACTTACCGTTATCTTTTGGTTGTCCCTCGATCTAGATCCTCCCCTTTGTGTGTCCACAGCTACTTGCCTCCTCGCCTTTGCTCCCACGAGATCACAAGAGAACAGCTACCTGTGACAAGAGAATAGCTACATGCAACAAGAGAAGGACACAATACAAAGGCAAATATACATATTCATAAATGATTCAGGATTAGAAGTAAATCAAATACACTAATGCAAATCATACAATAAACACCAGCATATAGGAAAGAACCAAGAAGCTTTATTGATTGATAAACAGGGTTTAGGAAGAGATACAACCCATAGGGTTCCAACCCAGCATCTCCTTCCCAGCAGCAAGGAATTCCTTCTTCAGCCCCTTTCAAAAGCATAAACACCCAATGATCCAACCATAATCCAACAGCAATTCTTTGCAATACAATCCAGCCTCCTTAGACCTCATGAGAGAGCTCTATATATAGGAGTTTTGGAGAAAGGATGAGTCAGCTTGAGGCTGGCATGAAGCTGACTAGTGTCCTCTCTCACTTCAACTCTTGAGTCCACTTGGAGGTTCTTACTTCCACTTGGAGATTTGGAACCTCTTACTCATCACCAGTCGAATTCCTTGATCCAAGTGTCATTTTGGAAGCTTCCTGGGCATTGACACCTTGAGGAATGAGTCTGCCACTTGTCCAAGTACGCTCAGCGTAGGTGGCCTTCTTTGCAGTTGACATTCAGCGCAGGTACACAGTGGAGCACTTGACATTCAGCGCAGATGCTCAGTGGAGCAGTTGACATGATCCCGAAATTGCTTGTTTTTGAGTGTTTTCAGGTGGAGAACTTTTATAAACTGCTGTGGTTTGTTGGCCTTGTTCCTCTAGGGGTAGGAACAACATGTTTAGGGACTTTGGATCCCTTAATTATTGACATTTCATGCTCAGTGATGCAAGGCACAAAAATGTCTATAACACTTAGGGAGCGTGAATCAATATTTTACAGTCCACCTAGGAGGGACGTTTGGTATCTTTCATTGACCAATTTTTTGGAAAATCCGGGTTTTAGTTTTTCACCACCTCGAGTTCCTTATCATCCAACACCTAGAGGTTGTTATCCTCCTTTGAATATGTCGAGACAGTCATCCATGTTTTCTCAATCACCAGAACCCTTTTTGTATGGCGGTCCTTTTGTTCCTTCTGGGTATCAGTCACTCATTGGTACTTTTTCAGGAGCATCTCCTCAACCCATTGAACATGGGTTATCACCTAGTAATAATGGAACTAAACCATTGAGTGTAGAAGATATTCTTATGATGTCAGGTACCATTCCAAATCCATAACCTCAAGGTAGTTAGTTACCACCTGGGGGGCACCCTCAAGGTACTCAATTTTCACCTGGGGGGTAACCTCAAGGTTCCCAGTTACTGCCTGGGGGGCAACCTTAAAGACAGTACATACCTCGGGACAGTACATTCCTCAAGGTCAACCCCAGACTCAGTACGTACCTGAAGGTCAACCCCAGTATCAATATGTACTTCAAGGTCAACCTTAGTTTCAGTACATGCCTCAAGGTTATCAACCTCAAGGTCAGTACCCAACCCAAGGTTTCCAACCACCTTCTGGTCAAACATTTGTACAAGGAGCTTGAAATATACCTTTGAATTATCAGTCATACGCTCAACCCGGTTCCAGTCCTCCATATGTTCAACCTGCTATGGGTCAATACCCCGGAATGAATTTGGTGTGGGATCCATCTCAATCTCAACAGATTTTGCAACCTAATGTGTAGTTTTCATCTCAATCTGGACAACCTTTAGTTTCTGGTTCAACCCAGCAACCCGTCCAGCCTATTATTCAAAACTCTAAAACTAATGTAGTTTCTCAGCCTGGGCCTAGTATGCATCGTACTCTGCCTCAAACTGCTACTGCAACTACTGCAGCTTCTGTTCAATCTACCCCACCTACTTCTGGAGTATCGGCAGCTCCTGTTTCTACTGTTCCTACATCAACTCCTCAAGCATATTTACCTCATTCTAGACCCACAATTTGGACTATGGTTCAGATGCCTGTAGGACAACTTGGTCCAAGTACGGTTGCCACATGTCAACCTCAATTTACTTATCAACCATACCAGGGACAGTAACAATTTGGTCCTGCTATGCAGAACCCAGTCTATCAGTATCAACCGTACCCTGGATATACTTATCAGCAACCTCAACAACCCCAGTACGGTCTGGTTAATCATGGTTTTCTGGGAGGATATAATATTCCAAATGCAATTCCAATTCCAAGTTATCCGGGATATCCTCTTCTTGGGGCTGGTCTTATGACCCAAGGTTTTCGAGACCCTAATTGATCAGGTGCTCATGTCCTAAGTGTCGTAAAATTCTCAAAATTTAAAGTGCTTAGAACTAGTTCGAAGTTGAATGATTGGAAATTTCTCGTCTTCCCGATTCCGGCGCCGCAAATGGTTCGAAAAACGGTCTCCATATGAGGAAGTTATGGCAAAAAGAAGAATTTGTCCATAACATTAGAAATTTTAATTTTTCAAAAATAAAAATAAAAAGGAATATTTCGTCGGGCACGAAACCCGAGGCAACCACCAAACATTAAATGTAACTATAGTTAAGTTGGCGGAATTTTGGCAGGAGCACCAAATTTGGCGAACCCGCCATAATTGGCGGGGCTAACTGGAGTTAACTAAAGTTAGCTAGAGTTTTTCTAGGGGCAAACTAGAGAAACTTTAAATGGCCATAACTTTGGCTAGGAAAGTCGGGTTTTGGACGAATTCCTTTTTTTATTTTGTGTATTTTCAACCTTTTGAAGCCATTGGTGTAGGTCTTACATCCATCTGAGGTCATTTGCAGAGGTTTTGGAGCCGTGAAAGTTCTAGGAGCCACTAGGGCCCAGTTTTGTGAAGACTATATAGAGTTGCAGGTATCCATTGGAGGTTATCCAATAGTCAATCCTGAAGGATTCAAGTGTTCTGAATCCATTTTTGCCATCTATTTCACCTGTAGATTCTTCTATTTAGCTGTATTTTCAATTTGAGCATTTAATAAAAACAAGGACAAGCCCGGTTGGGAGCTTTGGACCCAGCAGACGTAGCCCTGGAGGGGGTGAACTGCTTTATCAACTTCTTTTGCATTTGTGGTTGATTTATTTTGCAGAAAAAATTCATTTTAATGTGTTAAACAGCAAAAGGAAATAACTCTGCTATGCTTAAATGGGTCATGAACAGCTGAAAATTTCATGTGTTTTCTTTCTGCAAGACATGGAAATATTTTAAACATGTTTAATTCTGAATTGAATACCTTGCAAACAAATTTCAAGTAGTTTCAAATTCAGATCAAGTTGTTATCAAAGCTCAGGGTTTTTGTGCAAAGATCTTCTAACTGTCTTGCAAAGTATTGATGCTTACCAGGTTGAAACTTAAAAGAGGGGAAGGACAGTTGACTAGAGAACGAGAGAATCCTCAGTCAAGGAAGGCCAGAGAGCCATCACCTCCACCTTCAATTTCACCCTCAAGAGTCTCAGCAGAAGCTTCAAGGATGTTAACATGAAGGAGAAATTCCTACAGAGACAGATCCAAGAGAAGAAGAAAGAGTCTTCAGAAAGGCTTTCTTGGACCTCACTGAAATGGTGAGGATATTGTACCAAGAAAGAAATGAGAAATTGGCTGGAGAAGGGTCCAAACATCCACATGAAGGAGAGGGCTCTTCAGGAGGTATGAAGGATGATGATCATTCCAAGAAAGGACATAGAGGAAATGATGATCCACCACCCCCATCTTCACCATCTTCCTCTTCATCTTCGTCTTCTTCTGTTCATAAGCATAGATCCTCTAGAAAAAGTCCTTTTTTGAAGCTTGATGTAAAATTCAAATTACCTATGTTTAATGGTGAAGTGAATGCAGAAAAGCTTGACAACTGGATTAGGCAGTTGGAAGTTTACTTGAGGATCCAAAATATGCATGATGATGCCACAAAGATTCTGTTGGCTTCTTTGAGAATGGATGGAGTAGCATTGGTCTGGTGGGAGGCCAAGACTAAAGAGGAGATCAAAAAATTTGTTAAGGTTACCTTAACATGGCCTGAATTTCTGTTAGCCATTAAAAAATAATTTGATCCTCTTGCTCACATGCAGAAGGCCATTATGAATTGGCAAAATTTCAGACAACTTAAGGGTCAGAGTGTCCAAGACTACACCCAAGAATTCAAGAGAAGAGCTCTCTTGTTAGGGGTAGATTTACAGACCCAAGAAACCTTGCTGAAATACATCGGTGGCTTGCATAGCTATCTTAGACACACCATCTTGATGTTTAACCCTACTAGCCTGGACGAGGTTTGTGTCCAAGTTACCCATTTAGAGGCAAGGGGAAAAAACACATTTGAAGAGGGTAGAAACAAGCCCCCAAGGGGAAAAACAGAGAGAAAACCTCCAAGGGAAAGGGAAAAATGAATGCATCTGTCAAACAAGAAAGTGAGAAAGTGATCTGTAAACACTGTTCTAAACCAGGTCATGAGGAGAAAAACTGTTGGAAATTATATCATGAAAAAAGACCTCAATTTAACAAATCCAAAGGGAAACAGAAAACTGTTGCTACTACATCTACACCACAAGATTTAGGGGAAGATTCGGGTGATGAAACCAAAATTACAGCCATGGGTTTGAAAAACTTGAGGGAAAAAGAAATTGAAACTCAAGCCAGCACTAGTACCTCAAACTGCCATGTACAAGCTCCTAATGAGGAAGAAAGAATTGAACTGTTTCATGTGAGGGTGATTTCAAAACATACTAAAATTGACACACTTTTTGATAGTGGGTCACAAGTAAAACTTATATCAGAGGACTTGGTCAAGCAGCTTAAACTTGAGATCGTTCCACATCCGAAGCCATATCCACTTGGATGGATTTGCAAGGATGCAAATTTACAAGTTTCAAGAAAGTGCACATTGCGCTTTGCAATCACTGCACATTTTATTGACATAGTTGAACTTGATGTGGTACCTTTTGATATAGCAGGAATTGTTTTGGGAAGTCCTTACTTGTTTGACAGGAAAGCTATCTTTCATCGCCATGAAAAAAAATATCATCTGTTCAAAGATGGCAAGGATTTCATTGTTAGAGCTCATCGCAAGAAGACAAATATAGCGATGGTGAATGCAGGACAGGTAAAAAGGCTGGTCAATTCAAGTAAGAATTTTTTTCTTCTTATGATTAAGCCCAAGGTTGATGTGAATCATGAGTCATTTGACAATTGTGATCCAAAACTTAAATCAGATCTGTATGATGTAGTTGATGCATATCATGAGATGTTTCAGGAGCCTACAGGTTTGCCTCCTAAGAGGGAGATTCAGCATGAAATCCATTTGCATCTAGATTGTCCTCTTCCAAACATAGGCATGTACCACATGTCTATTATGGAGAATGCTGAAATAAAGAAGCAAATCAAGGACTTGTTGGACAAGGGTTTCATAAGGCCAAGTACTTCGCCATGTGGGTCACCGATTGTATTGATTCCAAAGAAAGATGGCACTTGGCATATGTGTGTTGATTTCAAGGCCTTGAACAAGATAACGGTAAAGAATCGTTACCCACTCCCAAGGATAGATGATTTGCTAGACCAGCTGAAAGATGCTTGATATTTCACTAAGCTAGACTTGCGCAATGGATATCATCAAGTAAGAATTGAAGAAAGTGACATTTGGAAGACAGCCTTTAAAACCAAACAAGGAATTTTTGAGTGGCTTGTGATGCCGTTTGGTTTGTGCAATGCACCTGCAACTTTCATGCGGGTAATGGATGATGTCTTGCGTCCTTTTCTTGATGATTTCATTATTGTCTACTTAGATGACATCTTAATTTTCAGCAAGTCTAGAGAAGATCATGTCATGCATGTTAGAAAAGTACTTGATGTTTTGAAGAAGAATCAATTATTTCTTAAAATGTCAAAATGTGAATTTGGAAAGACTTCTTTGGTTTATTTGGGACACATAGTAGGAGGAGGTGCTTTGAGAATTGATCCTGCTAAGATTGAGGCTATTGTGAAGTGGCCTACTCCCAAATCCATAACAGAGGTAAGAAGTTTTTTGGGTGCAGCTCAATATTGGAGGAAGTTTATCTCTAACTTCTCTTCTATAGCAGCTCATATGCATGCAGTGACAAGTGTGAAGCATGCTTTCCAATGGGGAGGCAAGCAGCAAAAAGCTTTCGAATCTTTGAAAGAGAAGATTAGTTTAGCTCCAGTCCTTGCATTACCGGATTTGAGACAGCCATTTGAGATACAAACTGATGCTAGTGATTATGCTATGGGTGCAGTTCTTCTACAGCATGGTAAGCCTATTGCTTTTCATTCTGAAACTTTTGATGGTGCTGTTGTAAATTATCCTACATATGATAAGGAGTTGTATGCGTTGGTACAAAGCATCAAAAAGTGGAAACACTACTTGATGGGAAAAGAAACTGTTATACATACCGACCATCAGCCCTTACAGTACTTGCAATCACAAAGCAAGTTACAATAGTCACGACACTTCAGATGGATGGGCTTCTTGCAACAGTTCCATTTGGTAATAAGGTATAAGAAAGGTACTTTGAATAAGGTTGTTGATATGCTTTCAAGGCCTATTATTGGTGTTGTTACTTTACTTAAGAATGATTCCATTGTACATGATAGTTACATAGAACAATATTCATCTGATGATGACTTTAAAGATGTGTATGCTAACTTGAGTAAAGGAAATCATGTAGAGGAAAATGACTATCACATGCATAACAATTTGTTGTTTCATTTGGGCAAGTTGTGTATACCATAGGGGGAGAGGATAAATGTCATAAGAGAAGCTCATTCTTCTCTTATTGCTGGCCATTTTGGTGTGAGCAAAACAGTTGCACATCTACAGAGGTATTGCTATTGGCCTCGCATGGTAGATTATGTTTCAAGGTTCATAAGAGGTTGTTCATTATGTGCTACAAGCAAGCCTTGCAACAGGAAGCTTGGTTTGTATACTCCTTTGCCGGTACCTTCTAGACCATGGGAGAGCATCTCTATGGATTTTGTAGGAGGTTTGCCAAAATCTCGAAAGAAGCATGATTATTTATATGTAGTAGTTGATCGTTTCAGTAAAATGTGTATACTTATGCCTTGTAAGAAAACTATAACTACTAAACAAACTGCTGAATTATTTTTTCATCATGTATGGATTCACTTTGGTTTGCCTACTTCCATTATTAGTGACAGGGATTTCAGATTTGTGGGGAATTTTTGGTCCACCCTATGGGAGATGATGGACACAAAGTTGAAGAAAAGTACTGTTTTCCATCCGCAAACAGATGGACAAACCGAAGTTGTGAACAGATCCATTATGCACCTCTTGAGAGGTTATTGCAGCAAGCATCCCAAGCTTTGGGATGAACATTTGCACTACATACAACATGCTTACAATCATGCTAAGCACTCTTCCACAAACACCTCACCGTTGAATCTTGTTTTGGTTATTTTCCAAAATCACCTATTGATTTCATTCTTGAGAAAGATTTCGCCATTGAGGGACATAGTGACATTGACAAAGCTCATTCATTCACTGAAAGAATTCAGCAAATACATTAGCAAATTCAAGAACAGCTTGAGAAGAGTCAAGGCAAGTACAAGGAAAGACATGACAAGCATAGAGTCGATCACAAGTTTCAAGAAGGAGATGAGGTATGGTTGTACAGTAGTAAGGAAAGGATGCAAGGAGAAGGTAAAAAGTTGAAGCCTATTCATTATGGTCCATTCAAAATCCTCAAGAAGGTTGGAAATAATGCTTTTCAATTAGATTTGCCTTCCTACATGCAAATGTATTCTGTTGTCAATGTGGAGAACTTACGTTTGTATGAACCTCCTTTGATTGTTGATCATGAAAGTGTTGTTCAGCTGCCATCTATAGAAGATTTCTCGCCAAAATTCTTAGATGAGCTGAAAGAAGATACAATCCTTGACAGAAGGACACGCACTTCAAGAAGGGGCGGTGTAGATTATGTTCGGGTTGGTTTCAAAGGCAGCAAACCGAACAAGGCAAAGTGGATGGAGGTGGAAAGAGTGAGGGAGTTGTACCCTCACCTCTTTAACAGGTAGTTGAAGGCTTTTGGGGTCCAAAAGCTTCCCAATGGGGAGGCGTGATCAGGTGATCATGTCCTAAGTGTCGTAAAATGCTCAAAATTTAAAGTGCTTAGAACTGGTTCAAAGTTGAAAGATTGGAAAGTTCTCGTCTTCCCGATTTCGGCGCCGCAAACGGTTCAAAAAATGGTCGCCGTATGAGGAAGTTATGGCAAAAAGAGGAATTTGTCCATAACATTAGAAATTTTAATTTTTCAAAAACAAATTAAAAAGGGAATATTCCACTGGGCACGAAATCCGAGGCAACCACCAAACATTAAATTTAACTGCAGTTAAGTTGGAGAAATTTTGGCAGGAGCGCCAAATTTGGCGGACCTGCCATAATTGGTGGAGCTAACTGAAGTTAACTAAAGTTAGCTGGAATTTTTCTAGGGGAAAATTGGAGAAACTTTAAATGGCCATAACTTTGGCCAGGAAACTCGGGTTTTGGATGAATCTTTTTTTCATTTTGGGTATTTTCGACCTTCTGAACCCATTGGTGCAGGTCTTACATCCATCTGAGGTCATTTGCAGAGGCTTTGGAGCCGTGAAAGTTCTAGGAGCCACCAGGGCCCAGTTTTGTGAAGACTGTATAGGGTTGCAGGTATCCATTGGAGGTGATCCAATAGTCAATCATGAAGGATTCAAGTGTTCTGAATCCATTTTTTCCATCTATTTCACCTGTAGATGCTTCTATTCAGCTGTATTTTCAATTTGAGCATTTAATAAAAACAAGGACAAGCCCGGTTGGGAGCTTCGGACCCAGCAGACGTAGCCCTGGAGGGGGTGAACTGCTTTATCAACTTCTTTTGCATTTGTGGTTGATTTATTTTGCAGAAAAAATTCATTTTAATGTGTTAAACATTAAAAGGAAATAACTCTGCTATGCTTAAATGGGTCATGAACAGCTGAAAATTTCATGTGTTTTCTTTCTGCAAGACATGGAAATCTTTTAAACATGTTTAATTCTGAATTGAATACCTTGCAAACAAATTTCAAGTAGTTTCAAATTCAGATCACTAATCGTCAGTTACCATTCATTGCAACTTTGGACTTTCCTGATTTGTCGTGCCTTACGAACGATCCAATTAACTATCTTCCATTTTGGCCGCCAATGCCGAATAAGTTGCCCAGTGTTATCCCTATGTTTGAAGGTAAATCAGGAGAGGATCCGTCAAACCATGTGATGACTTATCACCTCTGGTGTGCATCTAACTCCATTATAGATGATTCAATTTGTTTACGTCTTTTTCAGCGCACTCTGATTGGTCTTGCAGCCAAGTGGTACATTGAGTTACCGCGAGCCTCTTTTTATAACTTTACTCAGTTAGTTACTTCATTTTTAACTCATTTTCAGTTGCCTGTCAGATATGACAATGGCACGAAATTATTAACTTCATTAAAACAGTCGATGTCCACTTATATTTCAGATCACATCCATGAATGGCGATGTTGACGGCGTTTAGTGAAAGTTTATATTCCGGATCAAATTTTAGTAGAATGGTTTGTTAAATCATTATTACCTAAGATCAATGAGGATGTAGCTAAGTTAGGAGTTGTTACTAAAGAGCAAGTAATTGCTCAAGCCCAATACCTTGACCTTGTTTATACGCAGTCGGGTACTTTACACGAGAAAATTCCTGACCTTCCGAAACAAAATCAAATAACTACAGCTCCTTCAGGGTCTCATGCCGCTGATGGTATGATTGGTACAGTTAACACCAAAAGTAAGAAGAAATCTTTGAAGAATTCTTCTCCTATTATAACTTTACCAGATTCCCTGACAGGAGACCCTTCCGCTGAAATTCCTACCGATATTCATGTCGTAGAATCATCTACGGCCAAATCAAAATCCGGCAGTAAGAAGAAGGGGAAGAAGAAAAAGAAGGAAAATTCGAAAGAGAAATCAGATAAAATGGAATCTACTGACAAGAAACGTAAACCTCGTTATCCTTGTCTCATTCGTGACAAAGAGCACTTTACAAGAGACTGCCCTCATCGCACTGAGGTTGCCAAAATCATCAAAGGTTCTCAAACGCCTACTGTCTTGAAGGATCCTTTTCCTAGTCAAAATAGTAAGATGATAGGTTCTTCCTCAAATGCCTCAGAAGAACCCATAATGATGATGTCCCATGTTAGGATTGCGACACGATCGCAAGATTATGGAAGTAAAAGTCCTGTTGGTGGTAAGGAAGCAGAATCTTCTAGTTCAAACCCATCAACTTCAACTCTTGGTTCCGATCTGCTATAGATCGAGAAACCTAACACAGACTTAGTGATCAAACTTCCTGCTAAAGGCATAATTCGGAAATCATCTTTCAATCCACATGCGAGAGCTGCTCAGAACTATAACATTTTTGAAGACTTAGTTATTTCCCCTTCAGCAATGTCGGCTTTGGAGGTGCTGCAATCATGTCCAGCGTAAATTGCTATTGCTGGCTATAGGAGCTGTTGATATTCAGGACTCGAACCTTATAATCTTCAATTTAGAAAATAGTACACCATGCCTACCTCATCAAATGGCTTTCTAGATTCCAGTGTTAGTAAAAAATAGACCCTGTTATAGGACTGTGATTGATGAGGGAGCTTCAACGTGTATTATGTCGATTCAGTGTTGGAGATCGTTTGGTTCTCCTACACTCAATCAATCCCCGATGATTCTAAAGGCTTTTGATGGCCATGGGTTCCATCCTTTTGGCATTCTACAGGATTTACCTATAGGGGTTGAAGGCAAAACTGTTAATCTAGATGTGGAAGTGGTTGATGCCCCTCTAGATTACAACCTTCTCTTAGGTCATAGTTGGTCTTACGCTATGACTGTTGTTATTTCATCGGTCTTCCGGCTTATAAATTTCCCTCATAATGGAAAGATCGTAACTATAGACCAGCTAACATACTTTTCATCCGACCCAGCCTCTTCTGAAAGTATACAACATGTCGGTAAAATAATTATCCCTTATAAGGATGTTGGGGTAGGATTGGTTAAAGATTCTGGTTTACTAGGAACTTTTTCCTTTCCTCCTCCTAACGTATTGCCTTCTACTACAACCATTCATATGATTTCATCAGACACTATTTTTTATGATGATCCTTGGATCGTACCTTCCGAATTTGAGGTGGATTCATTTGGTGATGCTATGCCTTTGAGTCCCTATGAAATTGCGTATCAGGCTGTACAGTCATTTTCTGACCCTTCTTCAACCGAAATTGATCTAATGAATGTGATCCATGGAGAATCAATTTCAATATCAAACTCAGATTCAACAACTTTTTCCGAGATTGTTCTTATTGATGAGAAGCTTCGTGAAATCTTGTCTGTTGATGATTTACCATGGGAAGATCTGCATCATAGATCTTCTTTCTTACCTGAGATTGATCATTTTGAGAATGATTTTTCATCTATTTTTACTACTGATTATGTCAAAGAACTGCAGAATCCATTGCAACATCTTGATTCTGAATTAAATTTGGGAAATATTTCTTGAACAGTTCCTATTAACATTTTAGTTAAGCCAGGAATTGTTGAAAACATTCATATAGGTGCCTCCTGTATGGAAAATGAACTCCAAACTTATAAGGCCCTATTTCAAGAATTCCGCGACATGTTTACCTGGTCATATGAAGAAATTCCAGGAATTGATCCAGCAATTGTTGTTCATGAAATCAAAACTTACCCGGATGCTAAACCTGTCCGGCAACGTTTGCATTAGATCCACCCGCGAAAAGCTGTTGCAATTAAAGCAGAAGTTGAAAAATTACTTAAAGCAAGTTTCATTTATCCAATTCCCTTAACTGATTGGGTATTGAATATTGTTCCTGTTAATAAAAAGCAAGGAACGATAAGAATATGTATCGATTATAGGGATATTAATCGAGCCTGTCCCAAAGATAATTACCCAACTCCCTATATCGATCAAATCATTAATGATTGTGCCAGCAGTGAAATTTTCTCTTTTATGGATGGTTTTTTCGGTTACAATCAAATCAACATTCTACCTACTGATCAACCAAAAACGGCTTTCATTTGTCCATGGGGGACATTTTCTTATTGCAAATTACCTTTTGGGTTAAAGAATGTTGCAGCAACTTTTCAAAGAGCTATGTCTTACGCGTTTCATGACATCAAACACATTGTGCAACCTTATCTCGATGATTTACCTTCCCATTCATTACATAGAGCTGATCATCTCACTCATTTACGAGCAATCTTTATGAGATGTAGGCATTATCGAATTAGGTTGAATCCACACAAATTTGTTTTATGTAGAGAAACGGGTCGTTTACTGGGATTTGTTGTTTCAAAAGCCGGCATTCATGTTGATCCCTTGAAGGTTGAAGCCATTGTCAAATTGCCTCCTCCTTCCTCTCTTCGCCAACTCCAAAGTTTGCAAGGGAAAGCAAACTTTTTACGTCGTTTCATTCCTAACTACGCTAAGATAACAAAGGGTTTTACTAGGTTGTTGAAATAGAATACTCTATTCTTTTGGGATGAGATATCTAACAAATCTTTTGATGCACTTAAGCACGCATTGACCCATGCACCGTTATTGCATCCTCCCAACTACAACCAGGATTACTTTTTATATCTCGCTGCTTCTCATTCCACCATCAGGATGGTGTTAGTTCAGAAAGACGAATTCGGTAGTGAACATGTGATTTACTATCTTAGTCGAACTTTGAATCCGATCGAGTTAAAATATTCACATGTGGAGAAATTGGCCTTGGCAGCTGTTAAAGCTGTCCAATGTTTTCGTCATTACATCTTACTACATAAAACTAATGTCATTTATGACTGTAACCTGTTGTGGGGAAAAATGCCTATGCAGGACGATCCTATCCACCTAAGGTGTGACAGTGCCTTAGCAACAAACAAAGCTAGCTATTCTGGTATTCTTCCTTTATGAAATGTGAAAGGAGAGAGATCAATAGACTTACCGGTGTCTTCTGTTTATCCCTCGATCCGGTCTCTCTTCTCTTTGGGTGTTCACAGCTACTCGCCTTCTTGCTCGTCCAGCTTCAATAGATTCCTTCAAGATCACAAGAGAACAACTACTTGCGACAAGAGAAGAACACTACTCAAAGACAGATATTCACATTCATAATTGATTCAGGATTAGAAATAAATCAAATACACTAATGCAATCATACATCAAAGATACACCAATGTATAGGAAAAACCAAGATAGCTTTATTGATGAATAACAAGGTTCAGGAAGAGATACAACCCAGAGAGGTCCAATCTAGCATCTCCTTCCCAGCAAAATGGAATTCCTATCTTCACCTCCCTTCAAAGCATTAAGCACCCAATGATCTCAGTCTCAAACCAGCAGCAATTCTTTGCAATAACAAAATTCCAGCCTCTAGATCTCATGGAGGAGAGATCCATATATAGATGTTTGGAGAGAGGATGAGTCAGCTTGAGATCTGACTAGTGTCCTCTCCCTCTGTTAGTTCTTGATTCCACTTGGAGGTTCTTGCTTCCACTTGGATATTTGGAACCTCTTACTCATCACCAGTCAAATTCACTAAGGCAAGTGTCATTTTGGAAGCTTCCTGGGTTTTGACACCTTGAGGAATGAGCTTGCCACATGTCCAATCTTGCTCAGCGCAGGTATCCAGTGTTGGCTTTGACATTCAGCGTAGGTAGCCAGTGGAGCCTTTGACATTCAGCGCAGACACCCAGTGGAGCCACTGAAATGATCCTGATTTGACTTGTTTTGAGCAGTTTTCTGGTGGAGAACTTCTGTGAATTGCTGGGGTTTGTTAGCCTTGTTCCTCTAGGGGTAGGAACAACATGTTTAGGGACTTTGGATCCCTTAGATTATGGACATTTCATGCTCAATGCTGTAAGGCACAAAAATGTCTATAACAGTTGCCCCCTAAAGTATGAGGCCGTTTATCGGGTGAAATGCTTTATCCAGGAGGGTCCGAAGTTCATCCAATGCTGGGAGGAGACCTGTAATAAGATACAATACAATACATTACTTTCCATACTACTTTCATGATCTAGCTGAGGCGGGCATTCCCATGCTCAACTTTATAAATTCATTTCTTTGTACATAGAAACAGACAATCGTCTGATGGTAGACTGATAATTTTGATGAAATTATCATCCTTTGGGTAGGATGATCATCTACTGCAATGATGTACATGTCAATGTCTTTATCTTTCCTGAATATATATCGCAGCCCGGATGGATGAAACTAGATCTGAGGTCTTCAAACTCATTCGATCTTCACTCTAAGTACAAGTCGATCCATGTGAGAAATGTTCTGAAGTCGAACATGGAAAGACATCGCTTGATTACCGGTCAATGAGGTAAACCGTTAACAAGCACGAGAGGAATCACCGATAATGATAATGACCCTCAAGGTACTGCAGTACAATTCACGTGGTGTGAATAAAGGACTTGTCGTCGAACACCATGCAAAATCTTACGGTCAAAGGTCATTAATGTATACCTATCGCCGGAAGTGAGAAACTTGCCATTGAGGCATGCAAGCTTCAAAGTACTGATGGGGTTGTTCCTAGATCGAGTTCTTGGATAATGAGCTGATGTCAACAAGAAGTGATCTGTCAAAGGAGGGCCTTAGTGAATCCCACATCAATGACACGGAACGGAGCTAATGATTTTGATGGAGGTGAAAACGATTTGTGACATATGATTCAGGGTGGCGGTCATGAAAGGATGAAGGATAATGTATGGCAGTGGATGGGACACGGTTGACTTCTCTGAATGACTTCTCTTGAACATATGGCGACACTGATGCGATGGATCGGTAGCATTACCCCAATTATGGATGGTATGGCGAGACCATGGTGATGTGACCGGTGAATGAAACAACCCAACCCGATGGTGGTACGGAGGAAAAGTGTCATGTTCAAGAGCGACTTGCTACCATCAAAGTTCTCTTTAGTTTCTCCCAATTATTCCCCAGTCATTGCTGACTAGTACCTCTTTATTTTCTTCAAGCTTGAGGAGGATAACATATGCTTGTTCTATAACCTGCCCTTCGGGCAAGCCCATCGCTATATTTTAACGAGCCTAGCAATAGGGAAACTCGTTCTCGTCTAAAGACAAGTTTGTCGCTATTTAATGCTTTTAACGAGTCTAGCGACAAAGACAACTCGGTCCTTTTCATTTTTAGAGAGTCTGAAAAGGTACGTAAAGTTAACTCCAAAATTCCTTTTTCGTCATCTAATCCCTTTAGTCCGAAAAAGTATAAAACAATAAAGAAGGGATGGATTTTCGATAATTTTAACGAGCCAAACAAAACAAGCGCTCGATCTTTTTGTGTAATAATCCTGTTACACTAAAAAATGTCACCATGACTACTTACAGTTAGTATGGCTCAAATCAACAGTCATGCTACCCTCTTAGGCAAGCCTTATGCCTCTGCTATCCATCTCAAACTCAAAGAAGAGAGAAAGTCTTGTAAAAAATGTGTTTATCTCTGGGGTCGCAGGTTCTCTCAAGCCTTACCTGCGGGGACGCTCACAATGTTCACAAAATCTACGTCTTTGGACGCTCTGTATGTCAAAGGACAGGTGCGTCCTTCTGTAAAAGGCAAAATGCGCAAGTTTCATCTTAAAAAAGTTACTTGTGGTTACTTCTAGAACTTTCTAGAGGTCGGTTTGATGAAATGGATGCGCCTCCAGTTGGTTCATGTATCTCTATTAAGGAGGAACTTATCCCATCAATAAGGGAGCTATCCCACCCAAAGAGGGGGATTATCCCATTGATGGTGGACCTGAATAACCTCTTTACAGCACTATAAATAAAGACCTTGGGCCAGAAGGAGGAGAGGTTGAAAGCTATAGATTTCTAAGGGTAAATGCTGCAGGAATTAGGACTCCCATTTAGAAGCTTGTGAGGAGAGATTGTCACCCTTGTTCTATTTGGAAGTGGGTGAGCTTTGTCAAAGTAGAGGAAGACTCTTGTGGACCCTGGAAGGAGCTTGCACAACACCAAGGCTCAGGTTGTAATGGTTCCTTTTGATTACCTTTAACGCAAATTGGTCCATTCTTCTCAATAGCTTGTTGTTAATGGGTTATTTCATGTACTCCTTGGTCTATATGTTGAATATGCTTTGTTTTATGTTATAATCAGGTGCTATTTAATTGTTTGATTGTTGGTGATTGCAGGTTTTGGAGAACGGGAGGAGCTCATCCGGATCAACAAAGCTTGGACTTCTACAACAGCGTTTGGACAGAGGTAAGAACGAAACACTTGATTTCTCATATCATAATGTATGTTTAGAGAAGGATAGCTCCAGTTTGTTTTGTTTGTCATTAGAATGTCTTAGACTTCTAGGAAGGTCAGCTGTGTCCGCACCTTTGACTGATTCCATGTGACAAATTGGCGACTCCGCGGGGATAGATTCCATTGATGAGAAGAGTCTTTTCTTTTATGTGAACTTTGCTTTGAGAAAATTGGTTTATTTTTCTGGTTTTGGCTCTGTGACCTTGTCTCTGGGTGAGTTAGCTTAAGATTAGTTTTATTTTAGGTTTTCTTTAGTTTTTCAGTACGACGCACCCTCTGAGTGCTGCACAGTGCGTCCCTGGACGCACTGTCGCTGTGTGCACAGTGCGGGCCCGCACCTGTTCTAACGGGTTGCCTGCGTCCCCTGTTAAAATTTGAAAAAATTCCATTTTTTGCATTTTTTCTCTTAGTTTTTTGCTTTTTCTTAGTTTTTTCTGCCCAGATTCATTAGTCTCTTGCCATAAATCTTCACCTAAGCTTGTTTCATTGGCATTCCTGCTTTAGCTTTCATCAATTGGGTGTTTTGAGTCTCTTTTTTGAGAAATTCTTGATTTGATTTCCTTTGGTCATTACTTGGAGGTTTCTCTCAGTCCTTTCACAATTTTGCATCTTTTTGCTTCTATTTTTGCAAAAAAAAATTCCCCCTCATTCGCCGGGGGGGGGCTAAATTGTGTATGAGTGTTAATCGCCATTGAGTGTTTTTATTTTTTGGTCTTTGGAACTCTCACCCAATTTTCTCGACTTGCACTTGATTGGTTCTTAGATCACATTAGAATCATCTTGTGTTTGAGAATTCTCTTGCATAGATCACATTTGCATAATTAGAATTCTCATTTTCAGAATATTAATGAAAAATGTGCATAGATTACATTTGGATATTTTTCAAGTGAATTGTGCATAGATTACAATTGCATAGTTTACATTCTGAAAAAATCAATCGTAGATTTAGATCAACTTTCTTTGATTTGAATTTACACAAAAATAAAAAAATAAAAATGGTTTGGAATTGATTTGCATTAGTTTTTCTTGATGAAATTAGTGCATTAGAGAATTTGTTATATTTTCTCTTAGTGATCAATTTTTTGCATTGTTGGAAGTGAATGGAAACTCTCTCCTTACTTTAGTTAGGATTCATCGAATTGAAAAGATTACATTATCATATTCGATTGCATTCAGTTGAGTCGGGTCATAACACCATTGGTTTCATATCCATTTACCCTTTGAGTAATAACAGCCTTAATAACACAGCGCTTAATTAAAATTCATCTAGTAATTTTCACATTTCTAGGGCTCTGAAGCACCAACATAGCTTAGGCTAGTGTCTTGGAGTAGGTGAGTACTTAACTCTCCAAGACAGTAAAACCAAACAAGTAGCTGATCTTGTGATAGAATCAAATCCAATTGTTACATTTACACTCTGGGAAAGCTCCTCTTAAAGGAGAAGCACGAGCTCGTGTCTGAACCAGTGAGGGGATCATTCCCCCCTCGTTGGGAACGACGCCAGACAGTACGTATTACAAACGGTAAACCTCGGATTAACCATTGTCGAGGAGCTAGGGGTCACTTATCGGTAAACCTTGGATTACTGTCAAGGAGCCGGTAAGGGGATTGAGCTTGCTACTCTGCCCTTGCGTGCTGTCGGAGTTTAGACTGTTCCCCCAGGTGTACTTGTGGCCGTTGGTAACCTTAGTGACCATAATCTCTAGGATTCTACCCAAGGTGACGGTGGAGGGAAGGTCCCACTGTACCTGGAGCAGACGTTGGCTATACTCACTTGGATTTTCTGGGGGGTTCACTTCACTCGAGACGGTTAAAGTGGAGGAACTTGGTCCAGTCTATTCATTAAGCAGGTTGTCGGGGTAATTGTTCCACCCACTATTTCTGTACTGGATTCTGCAAGGTTGGGCTTAATCACCAACTAGTGTTTTCGGTCCGGAGAGCTTACTGTTTGTGTGTGGTTTGACTCCTAGATTTGATAGCGCGTGTTAATTTGTTTGTTTTTACTTTTAGAGACCATAGGTGTGAATTGTGAATTTTAATTGTTAGGTGTAAATTGTGAATTGTTAATTTTAGTTATAAATTGTTAATAAAATTCACTGAAGTTGAATAATGGCAAATGTTCCGGAATTTATCAACCTAGGAACCCCTCCTAATGAGAATCCTAGTACTTTTCCTTACTTTGGAAATGTTGGTCCTCCTTATATGGCTACTTTGTCATTACCTGGATTTACAATAGGTTTACCGATATGGTTATTTTCAACTTCGTTGGCCCAAAATACTCCAATTGTTCCACCTCAACCGGATGCTTCACCTCAACAGAGTTCACCATCTCAACATCACCAACCTTCTGTTGACCCTTTACCTTCTTCGCCTAATTTTTCTTCCTCCATTTCTTCCTCTTCGCCTGGTAAAAGCCTTGATGCTAGTAACCAGGAGGCTAAGAAGAAGAAGAAAGGGAAGAAGAAGAAGAAGAAGAAGAAGCAAGATAAGAAAGAAGTCAACCAACCAACCATGGTTGTAAGTGTTGGTTGTGTTGAGGAAAATTCCGACATGCACCGTAAACCCAAATACCCTTGCAGGCTTTGTAAGGGTGACCACTTCCTTGTCAATTGTCCTGGTATTCCAAAGGTCTTGGAAGTATGGTCCGAAAAATCTCATCAACTTTCCATTGATCCATCAACCAGTGATAGTCAGGTTCCTGGGAAAAAGGGTAAAGTTAGGTTTCCTTGTAAGTTATGCAAAGGGAGTCATCAAACTCACATTTTCCCTCACATGGATGAAGCCTCAACATTGTTGGAAAAACTTACTATTCCACAGCAAGAATTTCCAACTGGTTACCGTAAACTTTCTCCCAACCTACCATCAACTGACGGAGTGATTGATCTAAATTCAAGTACGGTCGATCACACTCTTCCATTGGAGAGTGAAACTCATGTCACTCAGGTTGATGATCCATTAGTTGATCAAGTGGTCGATTCAATTTCACATTCGGTCGATCACACTCTCCCTTTCGAGAGTCAATTTCATACCGCTGATGTTCTTCTTGTTACATCAGATTCTTCTATGCCGGGGGGCATTTCACCTGTTTCTATAGAACCCCCTCCAAGCACTGAGGTCTTTTCCTTTGATTGGAATAGACTGACAGAACCTCGTCTTCCTTCCTCCATCCCTTTCCAAATCGTTGTCAAGGCTGGTGGTAGGGACATACATCGTACTCAGGTAGATGAAGGTGCTTCTGTCAGTATTTTATCCTCAACTGTTTGGAAAGCTTTGGGTTCCCCTCAGCTTGCACCTATTACGCAGAATCTGAAAGCTTTTAACCGAACCATTAGTGAACCTTTAGGGATCCTTCCTAAGTTTTCTATTACCTTGGAAGGTAAAACTGTCTGTATTGATCTTATGGTAGTTCGAGGTCCCTTGGATTTCAATTTACTCCTTGGGCGAGACTATGTTTATGCAATGAAAGTTGTCGTATCGACACTCTTTCGCGTGATGTCTTTCCCTCACAATGGAAATATTGTGACTGTAGACCAGCTTTCATTCCCTAGTCTTGTCTCAACTACCAATAATATGACACCCCTAAATGTTCATGATTCTAAAGTGGTATCTACCCTGCCACGGGTTGATTATGTGGCAACCGGTCCCATGTTTTCAGTTACCAATGTAAGTGAGCCTCTCACTGTTGATTTAGATCTGGTAATTGACATGAAAAACTCTATGGGATTATTTGAACACGATGTTCTTATCCCTTTTGAGTCCCTTGACGTGTGTTCCTTCCAAAAAACTATTCTTCCTTCGGATGAAGACCTTTTGGAAGCCATGATCAAGGTGTGTCCATTGACATGATCAAGTGCGAGGATAGTTTTCCTGAGTCAACCTCGTTAAAAAATGAATCAGTGAGAGCGAGGATAGTTCCTTTTACTGTGTCAACCTCGTTAAAAAATGAATCAGTGTATACGAGGATAGTTTTTTCTTGTATCAACCTCGTTAAAAAATGAAACAAGCTGGCATGAGGATAGTTCTTTTACTGAGTCAACCTCATTAAAAAATGAATCAGGTAGATTTTAGATTATAGAAAGTAGGGTTTTGAGGACAGCTCCTGTTACTGAGTCAACCTCGCTAAAAAATGAATCAGGGGTATGAGGATAGTTCCTGTTACTGAGTCAACCTCGTTAAAAAATGAATCAGGTATGAGGATAGTTCTTTTCTTGTGTCAACCTCCTTAAAAATGAAACAACTCCCTTTTCAAGTTAAATATTGAAAGTAAACCTTCATTTCATCCAACCGGTTGAATGCCATGAAGCCTGGGGGGCATGTACCTCGCTTTGCATCATTATGCTGGGGGCATGCGAATTTTTTTAGCATAGTTCTTTGTCTTGTGTCAAGCTCGTTAAAAAATGAAACAAGGGTAGGATAAGTAGGTAGATTGTAGACAATAGGATTATGAGGACAGTTCTTTTCCTGTGTCAACCTCATTAAAAATGAATCAGTGTGTACGAGGATCGTTGGCTCCTCTCTCAACCTCGTTAAAAAATGAAATTGGATGTTACGAGGAAAGTTCCTTTTACTGTGTCGACCTCGTTAAAAAATGAATCAGTGAGCATGAGGATAGTTCTTTTACTGAGTCAACCTCATTAAAAAATGAATCAGCTAGATTTTAGGATATGTAGTTAGATTGTAGAAAGTAGGATTTTGTGAGGATAGTTCCTGTTACTGAGTCAACCTCATTAAAAAATGAATCAGGTTTGAGGATAGTTCCTGTTACTGAGTCAACCTCGTTAAAAAATGAATCAGGTATGAGGATAGTTCTTTTCTTGTGTCAACCTCCTTAAAAATGAAACAACTCCCTTTTCAAGTTAGATATTGAAAGTAAACCTTCATTTCATCCAGCCGGTTGAATGCAATGAAGCCTGGGGGGCATGTACCTCGCTTTGCATCGTTATGCTGGGGGCATGCAAACTTCTGGAGCACAGTTCCTTGTCTTGTGTCAAGCTCGTTAAAAAATGAAACAAGGAGTCTTGAGCATAGTTCCTTGTCTTGTGTCAAGCTCGTTTAAAAAATGAAACAAGGGTAGGTTAAGTAGGTAGATTATAGAAAGTAGTCATGAGCATAGTTCCTTGTCTTGTGTCAAGCTCATTAAAAAATGAATCAAGGATTTTAGATCATAGTTCCCTGTCTTGTGTCAAGCTCGTTAAAAAATGAATCAAGGTTTTTAGAGTAAAGTTTTTGTTAGGTAGATTGTAGAGAGTAGTTATGAGCATAATTCCTTGTCTTGTGTCAAGCTCGCTAAAAAATCAAACAACTCCCACAAGTCTTTCCAAGATCTTGAAAGTAAAGCTTCATTCCATCCACCTCATTGAATGCAATGAAGCTTGGGGGGCATGTACCTCGTTTTGCGTCATTATGCTGGGGGCATGTGAACTTAAAACAAGCATAGTTTTTCGTTTCAAGCTTGCATAAACATGAAACCGAATCCGAGCATAGTTCTTTTCCTGTGTCAAGCTCGTTAAAAAATAAAACAAATCCTCCTCTACTTGAGTCGAGGGATTGACCAGATCTCGTAAATGTTAAGTTGTATATTTAGGTTAGTTATTTCAGTGTTTTGCATAATTTTCTTACAGTTTTAGGTCGAGTCTTTCAAATGATCTCGTAACTCAACCTTCATTTCATCCAACTGGTTGAATGAAAGGAAGCTGGGGGGGGCATGCGCTCTAGCAGTTACACTTAGGGGGCATCAAGCACAGTTTTCTCTCTGTTTCAAGCTTGTGAAAAAATGAAACTAATTTGAAGCATAGTTTTTATCTGTTTCAAGCTTTTGTAAAAATGAAACCTATCTCGAGTCAATTTCAGTTATTTTCAAGACTCGTTAAACTCATGAAAATCCTGAGATTATTTTGCTATTTTTCAATCTCGTAAAACAAATGAAAATGCTGAGTCCTTTCCGTCTTTTCCTACTTGTAAATTAAATTGAAAGTCGGCCATATGAGTACATTTTTATCCCTTTTTCGAACTCGTTAAAACTTACGAAAAAGTGACACCTTGGAGTTCTCTTTTAAGCCCTTTTCAGACTCTCAAAATATGAAAAGATTGCCGAGCGTCTCTTTTACACTCGTTAAAACGGAATTAAAAGACGGTCCCCTTATAGCTCTTTTCTGACCGTAAAATCAGGAAAAGATTGCCGGGTTTTTGTCGTTTCAAACTCGATAAGGAAATAAAACGACGTGTCCTTGATCGCTTTTTACTTTTCAGGTCAACGACACTATTATGAAAGTACTCCTTGGTCGCAAGATCAAGCGGTTCCCCCAGGTATTATTTTATACTTTTTCGGGCTTGAGGGACACAAATTTACGAAAAAGTTCAACTTGGAGTTTCCTTAAGTTTTTCAGACTCTCTAAAATTGAAAAACACCGAGTTTCTCCTATACTGGGCTCGTTAAACATTTCACAGTAAAGGACCTATTCAATTACAAACAGGAACGAACCACTCCTTCCTAGGATTCGAATTAAAACTAGGTTGGACTCATCCGAAGGATGAGCTTATAATCAAGCATATGTTATCCTCCTCAAGCTTGTTAAAAATAAAGAGGTACTTGCCAGAAATGGTGGGGGAAAAGAGAGAAAAATGAACCTATTTGTCACCTTTTGTCTCAAAAGAAACTTTATTACCACTCTTGAACACGACACTTTTCATTCACCTGGGTTGGAAAATATTTTACCTCACAGTTGACCAAACCACTTTGAAAGTCTTTAGCCGGGTTTCGGGATTCACTTTGAGTTATTCGTCACCAAGCCATCTGTCGTGTCGTTATGTGTTCAAGAGGCCTGCGAGAAAAACTTTCATCTGCAAAATACTTGTCATCCATTTGACCATCCCTGAGTCAGTCCTCACAGCAACATTTCTTCAACTTGAACAATGATTTCGTGTTGTGGGCTCGCCTGCAACGGGTCGCTTTCTATCGACATCGACACATTATCTAGAAAGATGACTTAGGAATCGACAGTACCTTGAAGTCTGCATGCATCAATGGCAGGTTTCTCGCCTTTGACGTCAGTTTACATCATTGACTTTCGATCAAAGGATCCGTGAAGTGTTCGACATCAAAACATCTATTCACATTTCACGGGTTGTGCTTGGTACTTTGAGAACCATTGGCATCACTGGTGGTCTCTCTCACGCTTGTTAACAGTTTACATCATCGACTGGTAATCAAGTGGTTTCTACCATGTTCGACATCAAATCATTTAATCACATGTCTAGAATCGTACCAATTCGAGAGGTAGAAGTGAAGACCCTGGATCTAGTTTCTACCATCCAGGATGCGAGGAGTTTTGTATTCATTATCTATGTAGACTAATCATAAACAGATGGCTGCGTCCATACTGTGTCTACAAAAGTCTATAAAAATGATGTATTGCAAGATCATTCCTGTATCAGAGTAGTTAGTCCATTAGTTAAAGTTTTGAATCTGAGTATGGGAATGCCTACCTCAGTGATGATATAATCTTATACATGTATTTTGTGTTGAAAATTGCAGGTTCCAACCAGGTCATCCACAAGACAATCCTTGAAATGATAAAGCGCTTCACCCTTCCTAGAATTACAAACCCTAATCTATTCCAGGCTTCGCACTTTAGGGGGCAATCTGTTACACTAAAAAATGTCACCATGACTACTTACAGTTAGTATGGCTCAAATCAACAGTCATGCTACCCTCTTAGGCAAGCCTTATGCCTCTGCTATCCATCTCAAACTCAAAGAAGAGAGAAAGTCTTGTAAAAAATGTGTTTATCTCTGGGGTCGCAGGTTCTCTCAAGCCTTACCTGCGGGGACGCTCACAATGTTCACAAAATCTGCGTCTTTGGACGCTCTGTATGTCAAAGGACAAGTGCGTCCTTTTGTAAAAGGCAAAATGCACAAGTTTCATCTTAAAAAAGTTACTTGTGGTTACTTCTAGAACTTTCTAGAGGTCGGTTTGATGAAATGGATGCGCCTCCAGTTGGTTCATGTATCTCTATTAAGGAGGAACTTATCCCATCAATAAGGGAGCTATCCCACCCAAAGAGGGGGATTATCCCATTGATGGTGGACCTGAATAACCTCTTTACAGCACTATAAATAAAGACCTTGGGCCAGAAGGAGGAGAGGTTGAAAGCTATAGATTTCTAAGGGTAAATGTTGTAGGAATTAGAACTCCCATTTAGAATCTTGCGAGGAGAGATTGTCACCCTTACTTGTTCTATTTGGAAGTGGGTGAGCTTTGTCAAAGTAGAGGAAGACTCTTGTGGACCCTGGAAGGAGCTTGCACAACACCAAGGCTCAGGTTGTAATGGTTCCTTTTGATTACCTTTAATGCAAATTGGTCCATTCTTCTCAATAGCTTGTTGTTAATGGGTTATTTCATGTACTCCTTGGTCTATATGTTGAATATGCTTTGTTTTATGTTATAATCAGGTGCTATTTAATTGTTTGACTGTTGGTGATTGCAGGTTTTGGAGAACGGGAGGAGCTCATCCGGATCAACAAAGCTTGGACTTCTACAACAGCGTTTGGACAGAGGTAAGAACGAAACACTTGATTTCTCATATCATAATGTATGTTTAGAGAAGGATAGATCCAGTTTGTTTTGTTTGTCACTAGAATGTCTTAGACTTCTAGGAAGGTCAGCTGTGCCCGCACCTTTGACTGATTCCGTGTGACAAATCCCTCAGGTCCAAAAAGATTAAAATCTAGAGGAGGGATAGCACTTCCAGTCGCTTTAACGAGCTGGAAGGCCAAAACTCGGCAATCTTTTCATATTTTACGAGTCAGATGAAAAGAGCTTAAAGAAGACTCGTCTTTTGAGGAACGAGTGATAAACATGGTTAGCAGCTGATTTGAGGTACAGGTTGGAATTTTCCAATCACGGCAGTGTCACAAGGATGGCTAGGTGAAATCACTCTTCGCAGCTGTTCCTCAAAATGGGTAAACAATCATATGGAGGTGAACGATCGGCCAAATGAAAAGTGGAGGTGATGGTGCAAACATGACCAAGGCTTTAATGGCAGGTAAATTACATTCACAGTGGTTATTTACCGGAATAGTTCATTTTTTAACGAGCTTAAACGCGGGTTGAAACACTTGCTCGATCTTATGTTTATTTTTTAACGAGCATGAACTATGTGTTAAAACTGCTCGGATCTTGCGTTTATTTTTTAACGAGCATGAAATCTGTGCTAAAACTGCTCGATTATACCAGTCATATGATCAGAGTGTCTCATTGAGATTCTATTTTTTATGGAGCTTCATCTCACAAAGCTTTGCCCCGCACCTTTCTTTATGCAAGTTAGGAAACGACTAACCCAAAAAATAGATAAATAACCGCTCTTTGCTTGCACTCCAAAAGGTTTGCATGCCCCCAGGTATAAAACAGAGTTTCAAGGTTACCTCTACTTCTTTTCCGTCAAAACATTTGTTTTAACGAGAGAGGCTTACCTCTTTCAGGTTACCCAAAGATTGTCTCGTTCACGGAGCAAACAAAACACTTCTTCGGCGATGTCTACCAAAGGTGAGCGACGTAGCCCGCCAACTCACGTAACTTTGACAAAAGAATCTTATTCTAGAACAACCCCTCTTCCTCTACGGACGGGGTACGGACTAGTCATATTCTCCCGCGGAAACCTACTCTATACCCAAAGTTTCCCTGCCGAAGTAGACCAGGACGCATGCCCCCTGGGTTCCAGTCATATCCTCCCGGATTACTCGCGCTCATCAGGAGGACGGACCGTGGGTTGAGACACTTCTTGCGTGAATAGACCATTTAGGGATGGTACATGACTATTTGCGATGCGTGATCCGAGAAATGAAAGTTGGTCCACGAGCTTAACCACTCTTCCTTCATGCGGAAAACACATTACTCTAAAGTGTGAAGAGACTATGGCTCCCATGCAATATATATAGTCTCGCCCAAGGAGTAGGTTATAATCCAAGGGTCCTTGAACGACCATCACGTTCATTTGAACGGTCTTCCCTTTCAATGTTACGGGCACATTGGGGAGGATCCCTAAAGGTCGACTGGTTCCTTTATCAAAGCCTGATAGATTTCTCATCTCAGGCAAAAGCGCTGGCGAACCAAGCGCTTTCCAAGCAATAGAGGAAAGGATACTCACAGATGCCCCCTCATCAATAATAGTGCCATCCATTACCATTCTGTATATTTGAACGATAATTCTGAATGGTATGCTGGCTGGCAACTAGGGTCTGCCTAGTTGGTTCTAGTCGAACGAGACAACTAGGTTGCTTGGTGGTGGGACTGAATAGACGGTTGGATATCGCTCCGACGAACTTCCTTCCTGCGATAAAGGAATGGAGGCATTGCCCCCTTGTTCATCAGAGTCAGTGTTGATGAAGAGAATTTGGACGGTGTCGTCTTTATTCTCCTCTGTGATGGTATCATTCGAATATAGAACCTCTGAAGGCAAAACCGGGTCAACTGCCGTTTCAACCTTTAGACTTTCGTCAGGCATGGATTCAAACGGTTCATCTTCAATGACGGGTGCTTCGGCTGACCATCTGAGCGGGCTAGCCAGATTCTCAACTAGCGAAGGACTTGGCAGGAGTTTTTGATATCCAGGAGGAAGCTGCGCTCGTACAATCGGGCAACCTTCCAGAACTCTTTTTGCCTCGTCTAAGAAGGGACAACGGTGGATGGCATGATCGCCTTCACACAGTTTGCAGGGAAATCTAGCTTTCCCTTTCTGTCCTGGAGCTTCACTTCCGCTAGTTGATGGTGAGCAGTCAACATGGCTATCAGAGGTCGACGCTACCGAATTGTGCGAACAGGGAGACCAGTCCCTTAGTATCCGAGGGATGCAGGGACAATCTCTGTGGAAGTGGTTTCCCCTGCATATGACACATGGAGATTTAGGCCTGGTCAGTGTTGTGTGTGGATTTTTGTCAGACGACACTTGTTTGCCCCCAGTCGCCTTTGGCTCCTTCTTCTTCTTCTCTTTCTTCTTTTTCTCCTTCTTCTCCTTAGGAACTCGGTTTTTTGTTTTACCAGTTTCGTCAAGCGAAGAGGAAGGAGGAGAGGATGACGAAGTAGAAGGCTGGTGGGTAACTCTGGTCTGGCCTAACTGTTGACTTGACTTTTCAGGAATGGTGGTGTTCTGAACGACATTGGTTGAAAAGAGCCAGACTGGTAGGCCAATTGTCAGTCCTGGAAGCGACAATGTGGCCATGTGGGGCGCACCAACATCTCCCCAAGAGGAGAAGGGACTAGGATTTCCACCAAGGGGAATTCCTTGGTTGATGTGCTCCATCTTTTCAACCTAAAGATCAACGCGGGAATAAAGGGTGATTGTTCCATTTAAAATAAATTGTTAACAACGCTTTTAGACACAACTTGCTTTTTCACTTTTAAAGAGTCGAGAAAAAGCTAAAGATGACTCTAGTCTCCTTCGATGTTTTAACGAGCCTGAAGTGACAAATGCTCGGATGGACCTTTTCTGTTATAGAGTTTGAAAAATGCCAAAAGAAACTGCTCTGGAGTTCTAGGCAGAGGGTGTGCCAAACTTTTTGCAAAACCGCAGAATACTTTTTAAGGTACGGGCGGTCGATCTTCCTGAATGCTGTGTTCAGTGCATTGCGATCAGTAGGGCGGCTGACATGGCTTCCTAAGGATAAAGGTTTTATTCCTATAGGGGTCTCCCAATATATACGCGACGGTACGTGGGAGCACAATCCGTACTGGCGCTATCGTCCCTCAGGAGGAATCACCCACCTTCAATGAGATCGACAGTCACCAGGCTTAACGACGCCGGAACACGTCTCTAGCCTAGACCTCTATGTTGTGCGTTATGTTGCAAAGTGTTGTTAAGTTCATTCAGTTTATTTTAAGTTGATCTTTTTAGAAGTTTGCCTTTCTGGATCACCACGAGATGTATGGTATAATTCCTAAATGCAGTCTAAAGATGATAAGCAAGCTTTATATCTTTTCAACTTTGAAAATCCTAGCTACTAAGGGAAAAGAAAGACACCATCTTTTCTCAAAGAGCAATCAGCACACTCTAATGCACTTTTCCTAAATCAAGCATGCAAACTATCAAGATGCAAATGCACAATGCAGATGTTTGTTTTCCGCTTTCTTAGTATTGATGCCTACAAAGAAAGCTTTTTGCACAACTTTGAATTTGCTTTTAAATGATCATTACAAACAAGTTTACTTTTTCGAAATCAGAAAGGGTAGAAGAGATTACAATACTTAACGATTTTCAAAATGAACTACTTGTTTTGACACTTAAAAGAGACAAACTCAAACCAATAACGAGAATGAATGTATAACCAATCTGTAAACAACCAATCAACTCTCTCCTAAGATCACAATCAACAGATATGAATCAAGGGCTACAGGATGACTATTTCATTCATGCAAAAGGAGATTGTAAATGACGCCACAAACAAATAAAAACACTCACAGTATTTTGTACAAAAGGAGGTGGAATTTAAGCAGAGAAAAGGAGTTATCAGAGTGGTACCTATGCTGGTTACAGGCTGCAAAAGTCAGAGATCAAAACAGGGCAACAGAGAGCAGAGAACCCCAGCTGCACAAGGCAAAACTGGTTCAGCGCAACCTCAACACTGTGGTTTTAACATTCAGCGTAGGTAGCCTTCACGGGACCTGCGTTGAAATGCAGAATCCCTTCACAGCAGTTGCGCTGAAGGAGAAACTCTCGTTTCTCACTGGGTTCTGGGTCACAGATTGCTCAATAATCAACAGTTTCAGGCCAAATCAGAAACACAAGCAAGGTAAAATCAAAGGGATGCTTTGAGGGGGTACTAAGATCTATCACAAAGGATCATCAAATCATTTGTGAGTCCATTGTTCAGATCATAGACAAATCCAGTGATTGGATCAAGGCAGCAACTGTCTACTTTGCAACTGAGAATAACAGAAGCAGTTCGATTGTTGTTGTTGAGTCTATGAAATAAACAATGATAGAGACACAAATAAAATGACTAAAACAAATCTCCCCAGTGGATTCGCCAATTTGTTGTGGGGAAAAATGCCTATGCAGGACGATCCTATCCACCTAAGGTGTGACAGTGCCTTAGCAACAAACAAAGCCAGCTATTCTGGTATTCTTCCTTTATGAAATATGAAAGGAGAGAGATCAATAGACTTACCGTTGTCTTCTGTTTGTCCCTCGATCCGGTCTCTCTTCTCTTTGGGTGTTCACAGCTACTCGCCTTCTTGCTCGTCCAGCTTCAATAGATTCCTGCAAGATCACAAGAGAACAACTACTTGCGACAAGAGAAGAACACTACTCAAAGACAGATATTCACATTCATAATTGATTCAGGATTAGAAATAAATCAAATACACTAATGCAATCATACATCAAAGATACACCAATGTATAGGAAAAACCAAGATATCTTTATTGATGAATAACAAGGTTCAGGAAGAGATAAAACCCAGAGAGGTCCAATCCAGCATCTCCTTCCCAGCAAAATGGAATTCCTATCTTCACCTCCCTTCAAAGCATTAAGCACCCAATGATCTCAGTCTCAAACCAGCAGCAATTCTTTGCAATAACAAAATTCCAGCCTCTAGATCTCATGGAGGAGAGATCCATATATAGATGTTTGGAGAGAGGATGAGTCAGCTTGAGATCTGACTAGTGTCCTCTCCCTTTGTCAGTTATTGATTCTACTTGGAGGTTCTTGCTTCCACTTGGAGATTTGGAACCTCTTACTCATCACCAGTCGTATTCACTGAGGCAAGTGTCATTTTGGAAGCTTCCTGGGTTTTGACACCTTGAGGAATGAGCCTGCCACATGTCCAATCTCGCTCAGCGCAGGTAGCCAGTGTTGGCTTTGACATTCAGCGCAGGTAGCCAGTGGATCCTTTGACATTCAGCGCAGACAGCCAGTGGAGCCACTGAAATGATCGTGATTTGACTTGTTTTGAGCAGTTTTCTGGTGGAGAACTTCTATGAATTGCTGTGGTTTTGTTAGCCTTGTTCCTCTAGGGGTAGGAACAACATGTTTAGGGACTTTGGATCCCTTAGATTATGGACATTTCATGCTCAATACTGTAAGGCACAAAAATGTCTATAACATAACCCTATGATCTATATTTTAACAAAGCAATTGCTAGGGGGCAAGTATTCCAAATGGATTGTTATCCTGCAGGAATTTGATTTGGAATTTGAAAAATCCAAGTCAAAGAAATCTTTAGTTTTTGCGGAATTGATGTGTGACTTCCCCCGTGCTGATACTGAAACTGTGGCGGAAGAGCCCATTTTGGAAAAATTCTTGTTTCTTATTAGCACTCTTGATCCATGGTATGGAGATATCATAGTTTATCTCCAAACCCAATCTTTTCAGCCTGAAATTTCATGATCTTAGTGACAGAAAATTCCAATCCCAACAATATAAAATCATTGGAAATACACTCTATCGTCGTGGGGCGAACTCTGTTTTCCGACATTGTTTAACTCATGAGGAAGCTGAGAAGGTTCTAAATAACTGTCACTCTAGAGCATGTGGTAGTCATATGTCTGGGTATGCCACAGCCCAAAAGATATTGCGCGCTGGCGATTTCTGGCCATCTTTGTTCAAAGATTGTATTGACGCGGTCCAAAAATGCCACAATTTCCAAATTTTTTATCGAAAGATGTGTGCTCCACCTGCTCCTCTACACCCTATAATTGTCGTCGGTCCTTTTGCAAAGTGGGGTATCGATTTTATTACATGTAACCCTCACTCGGCTAGGGGGCATGTGTATATCATCCTTGCGGTAGATTATTTTACCAAGTGGGCTGAGGCGATGCCTACATTTTCGGCAGACGGAAAAACTGCTACGATTTTCATTTTCAATCATATAATTGCTAGATTCGGTGTTTCACAAGCGATTATCACTGATCATGGGCATCATTTTCGAAACATCATGATGACTGAACTGACAGATCAGCTTGGCCTGCGTCATGATAGTTCTACTCCATATTACCCACATGCTAATGATCTGGTTGAAGCCATCAACAAATTTCTAGTCATTATGATCCGACAAATCATTGGGATTCATAGGTCGAATTGGCATAACATGTTATTTTCACTGCTTTGGGCGTATCAAACCTCAGTAAAAACATCAACTGGTTTCACTCCTTTCCAACTAGTTTACGGTTTGGAAGCTGTGTTACCCATTGAATGTGAAAGGTCGTCATTGAAAATAGCCATAGAATTACTTCCAGCCACTTCCGAAGAGGAGAAACGTTTGTTGTACTTAGCTCAACTAGATGAGAATTGACGTGATGCTGCACTAGAAATCGAAACTCATGCCAAACGAATTAAGGCTCAGTACGATTGAAATGTTACACCACGTAATTTTTCAGAAGGAGATCTAGTTTTACTCTACGATCAAGCAAACGATAAGCTAGGGGCTGGAAAATTTGTACCCATGTGGCATGGTCCTTTTATTGTTAAGAGAAAGCTGGCCAAAGGGGCCTATGAATTAGTAGATTTTGACGGTCTCTCTTTAGGTAAACCCAGAAATGGTCTTTATCTGAAGAAATATTATGCTTAAACTTGGGTGTGCAGATTTTAATTAGATTAATTTTCTTTCTAGCTGGTGTGTTTTAGATTAGAAAAGTGTGCTTAGTTTAGAGAGTGTTTTTGTCATTATTCCTAATTATCTTGATTTTACTCTTGATATTGCAGATGTCGACGTCTCTTCAAACATACATTGGTTTTGCTAATGGTGCTTGTCGTAATACACGGAACATTTCTTCCGTAGCTTGGGTTATCTATTCACCCTCTGATGAGTTGGTATCTATGCATGGGGTAAGCCTCGGTCAAACAACGAACAACATTGCAGAGTATAGTGCAGTGATTGAGTTATTATCTGAATCCATTTCATTTTGGATTCGGAGTTTGATTGTGAGGTTAGATTCTGAACTCGTTTTATTGTAGCTTAATAGATTTTATGCCATTAGAAATCCAGTGTTATTAAGATTATTTTCGAGAGTTCGTCTCTTAGAACGTGAGTTTGACTATATTGAATATCAACACATTCCAAGATACTTAAATACATTAGCAGATGCAATTTCTTCTCGAATGTTAAGTAGACATTTGCAATAATCAAACAGTAAATTTAAAAACATTCCATAACATGTTTTACAAGATAACCAGTAATAGTGATATAGCATAGCATAGAAGTGTGTCAAATATACATCGTCTTCGATCATAGGTTGAAAAACACCTTATGATCAGCAAAAATGATAGTACAAAAAGCAAAAATGTCATATCAAATCTACAAAGCGATCATCCTATCACTGATGATGATCGCGATAAGAAACCGCTGCTCGGGCCACCCTACAAAGGAACCTCCTGAAAGGTCCTGGGACCCCAATCACATAGCGCTGTAACCTAAGAGGAATGTCATCTATGCTAGTCTCTGGAATGTCTGTTGTTAAACCCTTTAGATGGTTTTCCAATTCGGCCAAGGTCTCTGTAGATTCGTCCCATGGGGCCGGTACTACTGAAGCCGAGTGTTTCCTCTCATAGGGCCAGAGAGTGGCTAGTCGTCGTGGACCCACATTTGCATTTGAAACTTTTTACTATCAGTTTTGGATGATTTAAAAACAAAAAAAAAACTTAAAACATAGAAAATGTTGAGAATGATTTTACCTGAGTCATCCCATTGCTCTCCTGGAGGAAGAGCCATGTCTGGGTCACCACAATAATCCATCCTAGCATAAGGAAAATCCTGAATCGCAAAAATTTGGTTCTCTAACCAATGAAAATGCTCTGGAGGAAATCGAACAACCTCGGAACTCTCCTCAGGATGATGGGCCATAACTGCAACCCAACGCATCCGCTTGGGCTCTCGGGGAAGTCCGGCTCAAACGGAAAGATGTTGTGGGACCAACATCGTGACCCTCTCTAGACCAAAACTCATAACTAAAAAACCATATCCAAAGTTTTTTATTTGTCTGTTTTTGGCTCTAGTCAATTGGCCTTTTACATTAGCCAACACAGCTTCGCACTAGTTAAAGATGGTGCCTCGATAACAGTCTACTGCCATACGCATTTGGGATCCAGTGGTTACATGCAGTGTTGTGCTTCCACAAAGTCTGGTGACAATAAATGAAATCACTTTGAGTTCAGGACGGGAGATGGTTTTGATATCAATCCCTTTGTCCTTGGTTTGGTCGTTACAAAACTCTAGCTGGAGACTATCGACAGACTGGCCACCTGGCCTAGTCCCGAATAGAGTCAATTGTTCACCTCTCTTAGGCAAACCAGTGAAGAAGTAAATGTCCTCTGGCTCCATTACGAGCCGGTGGCGACCAATAATGAAACACTGGTCCTGTATATTCCATCTGTTCACCAGCCACTGCAAAAAGTCTACTTGGGCCCTCATGCCAGGTATGGCCCAGAATTTAAATAGCCTGCATGCCTTCAATGCATCGTTTGAAGGTTGGTGATTAATTTCGGCAAGGTCCACGTTTTCATGCTCCCGTTCCCGCAAACTGAGCATTGTGTATATCCTACAGTGAAAGAAAAGGCGGATTAAAACATTTTAAATCAAATTTTTTGGGTGAAATTTGAAATAGTTGAAGTTTTAAAACCTATGTCGCAGGGACCGCACTCTCCAAATTAGAGATAGCGTGTAGGTATGTACTCTGCCTTAACAACAGATGTGGGCCCCTGGCTCTTTCCTTTCTAGGAAAAAGTCAAGGTCCGCAAGTTTCGCATGCTACGCCTGCGGACCCCCGCGAGCAGTATTTTAAACTAAATATTTCCTAAAACTCAAAATAGAAACCTAAAAACAAAATTCAAATGGTTGAAATGCAAGATTAAATTGATGTGGATTACCTGGAGGTGAAGGTTCTTACCCGGGAAAATATTGTGTTGATATGTGAGATTGATGCTTCTAAGTGCGCATGCTTGTGTTTTGTCTCCGCAAAATTGATGATCAAAGTAGAGGAGGTTATGTATTATGCATGTTCCGCTTATAAGTGTATAATGAGGATAATCTATGTGAATATGTGTCATATTATTCAAAATTTCTACATGGTATCAGAGCTGCTTGATTTGTAGAAGAGATTTCTACAGGATATCAAACTGAGGATTGATCATCAGATCTATTATTCAGAAAGTGTTTACATTTTATTTCTTCAGGTAGAGTTTTTGATCAGGCCAGGTAGCCTCTGGATTCATCCTTCTTTTGGAAGGTGAGATATCAGGTGAATGCCCATACATTCAATCTCTGTACGAGAAGTGCTTCGTTCTCAAGAATTCTAGATCTGAAGCGGTTGAGTTTTGTGCTAGTGGAATTCGAATTTGCAGCAGTGTTTTCTTGGTGTCAAAACTAAGATGTCTTTCACAGGATTGTGATTGGAGTATGCCCTTGAGGACAATATGATTTATATTGCATGGAAGGACAAGATGGAGGCAGTGTTAGATGATAATGGGTTGAAGGAGTTCGTGGATGCGGAGGTCCCAAAGCCTACTAATGTTGCTCAAGTTGAGGCTTGGCAAAAGAAGACAACAAAGTGTCAAATGATTATGTTAGAGGGCGTGATGGATCACATTGTGTCCAACCTCCATGGAAAGAATTCTCCATATTTGATGTGGAAAACGTTGACAGAATTATTCCAAAGCAAGAGCGACCAAAGGAAGTTGGTGCTCAAGGATAAACTCATAAACATCAAGTGTGAGAATGGAGACAGTATGCCCCAGTATCTCACGAAGTTCACCCAATGCCGGGATGAGCTGGGAAGTGTGGAGGTAACTGTTGAGGATGAGGATATGGTGAGTCTAGTACTCCTTGGCCTTCCTAAGAGTTAGCATAGCTACCATGACTCGGTAAATGGAAGGGAGAAATTGCCAAGATGGGAGAGACTTTGGTCGGATCTTGTGCAAGAGGAGATTAGACGGCGCACCAGAGATAGTTTTTCATCTATGCATGATGAGGAGAACTGTGCCTTAGCGAGTAAGGTGAAGAAGGGAAAGAAGAAGGTTTCTCTTTCCAAATCTAGTTCTTCTAGTGATGGGAAGAAGTTTAACAAGTCGAAGGTGAGATTCTTTCGTTGTCATGAGTTGGGTCATTACGCTACTAATTTCCCAAAGAAGAAGTCTAAGAAGGGATCCGGGGAAGGATCTGAAGGTGAGGCACTTGCTTCACAATTTGAGTTGGATTTCACACTCTTCGCATGCATGGTTTCATCCATGGTGGAAAGTGGTTGGTTTCTTTACAGTGGAGCTTCTTTCCACATGATCGGTGACAAAAGTTTGTTCAGTAATTTGGAGGAGAAGGATCTCTAGATACTCATAGTGATGGGTAATGATGAGAAGTATAGTGTCTCAGGTGTAGGCACAATTATTTTTCAGAGGGAGCATGGAGCTTGCCTTACCTTGACCGATGTCAAGTATGTACCAAGACTGAAGAGAAACTTGGTTTCGATCGCGGTGTTGGAAGACAGAGGCTATGATGTAGTCTTCAGTAAGGGAAAGGTTTTCCTTAGACACATCATCACGAGACAGGGGAAGAAAATTGGTTCACGGGTCAAGAACCTGTATGCTCTTGAGGTTCAAGATGCATGTGAAGCCTTGAGCAGTGAGACAACTGATGGAGACATGGTGGTTGAGAGGGAGCATATATTACCTCTCAACATTCAGTGCCAGAAGAAGTCTCAGACGATTGTGGAAGAGCCACAATTGGTGCAGCAGCTTCAGGAGGTTGTGGAGCAGCAACAACAAGGGAAGCTAAGAGGAGATCGAGTAGAGACATCTACTCATGCAGAGACCTCCAGTAGGGGGAAACTTCAAGCCAGTTGGGCCGAGGGATCACATGTAGCCATACCTCCAGGTAGGAGGTGGGGAAATATAGAGTGACTGTCCCAAGGAGGAGGGGCAGGATCCTTGAGGTACCCAACCTCTTTGATGAGACCTTGCTACAGGAGCCCCGATGTGGAGTAGCAGGAGCTGACTGATTGGGTAGAGATAGATGCGAATGGAGTGGCAGAGACAGCGACAGTGTAAGGAATCCTAGGACAGCGCATAGCTAGCAGGTTGCAGCAATGCGAGAGGCACAATTGTTTTGCACAGTGCTAGGTGGCATAGAGAGGTGTGCAATGGTGCGAGATGCATGAAGATGTTGTAGTAGCATAGATGTCAGAGAGGGAGCACCTGTCAACATCAGGTAGAGCTTCAACATCAGGGTATGTTTCTAGTCCAATAGAGTGGTCAGTTGGGAGTGTTTTTGTTCCAAGTGTTGTTGGAACAAGTGGACCAGGAAAATGTGTTGCATGCAGAACATTCCAGAGTTACAGGATCGAGTTTGAGAGGAAGCCTTTCTTGTTGAGAGGGAGTGTTGAAAAGTGTGCAACAAGAAATGCTTGTTGAAAATGCAACAAGATAATGGAGCTTAGTGAAAAGAAGTCGCCTTCACTAAGTGGGCCCGCAGGCAAGTTTTGGTGCAAAGTCTATTTTTAGACTATGTCTATTTTTAGACATATGTATCATGGTCTATGAGTTGCAGGATGCTATTTATGGATGATTGGTCATGCTGGGAAAAATATATGGACTTATATTTTTGGATCACAGCGGAGTGATCAGAGTCTATTTTTAGACTGTCAGTTCAAAAATAGAAAAGTCAAATATTATTAGCCCTTAATAATATTTGGACTATAAACATTATCTTATTCTCTTGGAGCACTTCAGGATGAGCTACGGATGTGGCACATGCAGATCCTAGAAGGAATCACGTGGTAACTTATGGGATGACTAAGCTATTGCATGCAGGACCTCAGTTAGAACTTCAGTGATTGAGTTCTGTGGAGTTAGAGTAGCAGTTAATGGAGTTGTGTTCAGTTTGACTTTGTTAAACTAGTTGTATTTAGTCTAACTGGCCTATAGACTAAGTGATGAGTTGGGTGGATTAGTTATTAATTAATTCACTAATTATTAACTCATAATGCAACTGAAGAATACATCAGTTAACTTAGTGCATGCACAGTTCAGTGAAGACAGGTGGAAGAGATAAGTGAAAGGGTGAGTTGTAGTTGTCAGTTGTGCATGAGATTTGCACAAGATTGAGTATGCCCATGAGAATTGCCCAATAGATAGCCTATGGTCACGTGATTTCTAGTGTGAGTGACTTTCCAAGGTAAAGAAAACTTGGAACGAGTTTGAATTGATTCATACTCTTGCAGGTATTGTGCAGTGGAGGCAGACAAGCAGTGGGGGAGATTTGGAGATCAGATCTAAGCTGTATTGTGTGTAGCATGAGGAGATAGTACTAAGTACTTGGGATGAGTATTGTACTATGTATTGTTACATGTTCTCAATCAATATAATATACAGATAGCAGGGGGTTTTTAGCTGTATGCTTTCCCCGGGAAAATACTGTGTTGATATGTGTGATTGATGCTTCTATGTGTGCATGTTTGTGTTTTGTTTCCGCAAAATTGATGATCAAAGTAGAGGAGGTTATGTATTATGCATGTTCTGCTTATAAGTGTTTAATCAGGATAATATCTGTGAATATGTGTCATATTATTCAAAATTTCTACACATTATCTAGAAAGATGATCTAGGAATCATCAGTACCTTGGAATCTGCATGCCTCAATGGCAGGTTTCTTTCCTTCGACGACAGGTTGCGTCATTGACCTTCGATCAAAGGATTCCATGACATGTTCGACATCAACACATCTATTCACCTTTCATGGATTGTACTGAGTACTTTGAGAGCCATTGACATTACTGGTGGTTTCTCTCACACTTGTTAACAGTTTACATCATTGACTAGTAATCAAGTGGTTTCTACAATGTTCGACTTCGACACATTCATTCACATGGATAGAGTCGTACTATTTCGGGAAGTATAAATCAAGACCCTGGATCTAGTTTCCACCATCCAAGCTGCGAGGAATTTTTTTATTCATTATGTAGTGGACTATTCATAAACATATGGCTGCACCCATACTGTAATGTATTACAATATCATTCCTATACCAGAGCAGTTCAGTTAATTTTCTAGCCAGTTTTGATCTAAGTATGGGAATGCCTACCTCTGTGATGATATGATCTCATATATATTTTGTATTGAATGTTTTTACAGGTTCCAAACAGGCTCTCCACAAGATGATCCTCCAAAAGATAAAGTACTTCACTCTTCTTAGATGATAAATACTATCCTCATCTATTACAAACTTCGCACTTTAGGGGGCAATCTATTACACAAAATATTGTCACCATGACTTTCTGCAATCAGTGTGAGTCTATCACCACTCATACTGTCCTCCTACGCAAGTCTTAAACCTCAGCTCTTCATGTCAAGCCTTAAAAATGAGAGAAAGTCCTTGAAAATCTCTAAAACTCTGGTTCCGCACTTTCTCTTAGCATTACCTACGGTCCCCCGCCCCTTGGTCATGTCCCTTGTGGACCTGCCCGCTCTGTCTCTAAAGGAAAGGGTGCAAACCCCTGTAAAAGTAAAAAAAGCGCAAGTTTATTATTAAAAACTCACTTTGGATTAATGTTGGACACTTCTAGAAGGAATATTGAGGTGGCAAGTTCGCTCCTAGGTGGTTCATGCATCCCATAACTAAAGGAGCTAACCCCTTGATGTGAGGAGCTTATCCCTTTGAAGGAGGATTCTATCCCTTTGAAGGTGGACCTAGTAACTTCCTTCCTCTGCACTATAAAATGAGGCATTGGGCTAGTTGCTAAGGAGGTTGAAAGCTAAAGATTTTTTAGGGTAAATGTTGTTGGAATTTAGACTTCCTAATTGAGCTTGAGAGGAAAGATTACATACCTTTTGATCTTATTGGGAAGAGTGTGAAGCTTGTCAAAGTAGAGGAGATTCTTGCTTGGACCCTGGGAGGAGCTTGTACAACATCAAGGCACCAAGGTTGTAAAGTTCTTCTTTGTTTAAAGTTAATACAATCAAGTTCATTTTTATCAATAAGTTGTCTTCTATGGTTTATTTCATGAATTCCTTGATCATCATGATGAATATGATTTATTATGTTGGTTATGCAGGTGTTATTTGATGTGTGCTTGTTTGTGTTTGCAGGTTCTTAAAAGGAACCTTGTTCGGACGGTCGAAGCGTGGCTGCCACAAACTAGCATTGCACTTAAGTTAGGGTCTAAAACACCTCTTGGCTTTTATTTATAAATCGCAATATTTAGAGAAATGTAGAATTTGCTTGTTTTGCTTGTCGCTAGATATCAATAGATACTAGGGAGATCGGTCTTGTCCGAAAGAACGATTTATCCAGCCGACAGTACCATTGGTAGCAGTGTGTGTGCTGAGCTACCAGGCTGCAATGGTGGCACCTACTTTACCAGGAATGAAACTTAGGAAAAGGACTCAAAATAGATGTGCACCTACATCCTATTAAACTAGCAATATTTACAGTAAATAGAACTAATATCTCAACTATTTTCATATTTTATGAACTGTACCTGTAGAGGTCCAGCAGCTGCAAGACCAAAAGAGTTATTATAAAGCTTCAAGCTGTAAAAAATTTGACCATCACGCCATATAAGTTTCCCATTAATCTGAAGGCCTTGACATTGTTATGAAATCAGCTCAAGAAAAGATAGAAAAGATAGATCAACGCCTTATAATTCAGCCTCTTCGAGGGGGAAACCTCCTTTACATTACATAAATGAACAATTCTTGGATGATACAAATGACAAAACCTCATTTCTATATATAGGAGTCTAAGGAGTCACAATATAATCCAGCCGACCTAACAATAATAATATAAAGCCTCAAAAATAACAATAGAGGGATTCTATGGGGCACAGAAATAACAATATGGGGGTAATAGGGGCACAACAATATAAATAAGGGGTATAACTACAATAGTAATGGGGTAATCACTAGTATTATAGGGACCCAACATGCCCCTCTCCTTCAAAAAAGTGTTGTCCTCAACGCTTGAATAGTTTTGGATACTTCTGCATAAAATTCTCATCCTCCCATGTGGAATCTTCAGCAGATAAGTTCTTCCACTTGATAAGATACTCTGAAATTGATCGATTTCGTAGCTGTCAAGTTCTTGTTTCTGTGACTGCTTCCGGTTCCAATATAATTTTTCCTTCCTCGTCAAGTTCTGGCAATATTGTTTGAATTGGGAGCTTGTCACCTATAACCTTCTTTAAACATGAAACATGGAAAACTGGGTGCAATCGAGAAGCTGCAGGAAGCTCCAATTTGTATGCCATAGTACCAATCTTTTGCAACACCTTGTACGGACCATAATACTTTGGTGATAATTTATTATCCTTCTTAGCTTGCTTTAGGGACATTTGCTTATATGTTTGTAGCCGTAGGAATACCCAATCACCTACATCAAAACTTCTTTCACTGCGATGTTGATCTGCCTGTTGTTTCATTCTATTTTGTGCCAACACGAGGTTATCCTTTAGGAGTTGGAGGACTTGTTGTTGATGTTTGATGTGATGTTCCACTTCCTGAACCTTAGAATTTTCTCTTAAATATGATGTGATGGATGGTGGTTGATACCCATAAAGTGCCATAAATGGGGTCATTTTTGTTGTTGTATGGAAGGAAGTGTTATACCACCATTCAGCCAGAGGCAACCATTTGACCCATTGTGTCTGTTTATCAGACACAAAGCAACGAAGATATCCTTCCAAACATTTGTTTACTATCTCAGTTTGCCCATCAGATTGAGGATGATAAGATGAGATATGAGCTAACTGAGTACCAAGACAAGAAAATAATTCTGTCCAAAAATTTCCAGTGAAAATGGGATCTCTGTCACTTACAATAATCTTTGGGTTTCCATGTAGCTTTTGAATTGTTTCCATAAATGCAGTAGAAACTGTACTGGCTTTAAATGGATGTGATAATGCACAAAAGTGTGCATACTTGGTAAGTCTGTCAACTACCACCATGATGACACTCTTTCCCTCAAACTTGGGTAAACCTGTGATAAAATCCATTGAAACCTCCTTCCAATGTTGGCTTGGAATGGATAAAGGTTGTAATAGACCCGGTGTCTTAATTGTTTCAACTTTATTTTGCTGGCAAACCAAACATTCTGCCACAAACTTTTGAATATCTGATTTAAGGCCATCCCAAAAAAATTCCTTCTTAACCCTGTGGTAAGTTTTTAAAAATCCTGAGTGCCCTCCTAAGGGAGAAGTGTGCAATTCCATAAGAATCTTTTGTTTTAGCTGGGAATTCTTACAGAGGTATAAGTGATCTTTGTACCATAACAAATCATTTTGCCAGCTAAATGTATCAGAAGTACTGGAATCTTGTTGTAGCTTTCGAATAAGTGCCCACACTTCTTCGTCATTCTTCCATTCCTCCCTTGCTTCGTTTATCCAATCTGGTTGGATAATAGAAATGGCACACAACAATGCTTCCACATCCTCATCCTTTCTTGAGAGTGCATCTGCCACCACATTTTGCTTCCCTTTTTTGTAGATGATTTCAAAGTCATAACCCAACATCTTTGTGACCCACTTTTGTTGCTCTTCAGAGGATAATCTTTGTTCTAAAAAGTATTTAAGGCTATCATGATCCGTTTTTACCTTGAAGTGTCTTCCCATTAAGTAGGGTCGCCATTTCTTAAGTGCATCGAGTATTGCCAACATTTCCTTCTCATAAATAGCTTTGCTTAAAAACTTTCCCTTGATTGGAAGACTTTCAAAAGCAATGGGTCTTTCATCTTGCATTAGAACAGCACCAATTCCATTTCCTGAAGCATCACATTCCACAATAAAGGTTTTTGTGAAGTCCGGTGTAGCTAAGACCAGTGCTTGGCACATTGCCTCTTTAAGATGTTCAAAGGCCTTTGTTGCTTCCGGATTCCATGAAAATGAATCTTTCTTCAATAATGTTGTTAGAGGTGCTGCTATTCTCCCATAATTCTTAACAAACTTGCGATAATACCCTGTCAACCCAAGAAATCCTCGCAGATGCTTTATGGATGTGGGGATTTTCCATTCCTTAATGGCTTTAATTTTGCTAGGGTCTACCTTAACTCCTTCATGAGATATAATATGACCCAAATATTCCACCTCCTGGACTCCAAATAAACATTTGGATCTTTTTGCATATAATTGTTTCTCCTCCAATAGTTGTAGCTCCCTGTCAACATGTTCAACATGATCCTTCCAAGACTTGCTATAGATTAATATATCATCAAAAAATACTAACACAAATTTTCTAAGGAATGGTTTGAAAATTGAATTCATCAAACCTTGAAATGTTGAAGGTGCATTGGTAAGGCCAAAAGGCATGACCAAAAATTCATAATGACCCTCATGAGTTCTAAGTGCCGTTTTCGGAATGTCTTCAATCTTCATTCTGATTTGATGATATCCTGAACGAAGATCCAACTTGGTGAAGTAAATTGATCCATGCAATTCATCTAGTAATTCATCAATAACAGGAATGGGGAACTTATCTTTAATAGTGAGCTTGTTGAGCTCCCTATAATCCGGACACATGCGCCATGATCCATCCTTCTTGTGCACCAATACTACTGGAGCTGAGAAAGAACTTTGACTCGGTTGAATTATACCAGCCTCTAGCATTTCTGCAACCATACGTTCAATTTCACTTTTTTGGACATAGGGATATCTATACGGCCTGATGTTTGGAGGAACACTTCCTGGAATCAGATGAATAGCATGATCATGATCACGCATAGGTGGGAGACCCTTAGGAGTCTCAAATACCTTGGAATGATTGTCCAGGACTTTTTGGAGATCTAGAGAAATAGATGATTCCAATGTGGAAACATCTAGCGAGCATAATTCTGCAATTACACCTCTTTGCTCCTTTTTTAGAAGCTTTGTCATACCATGAGAGCTGATTATCTTTCCTGGTTTCCCTGCAATACCCCTTAATTCAACTTCCTTTCCTTCCGTAGAAAATTTGATGAAAAGTTCTTGAAAATTAAAAGCTATTGTACCCAAGGATTGTAGCCATTGGACTCCTAGTACAACATCCGCACCTCCCATTGGAATGGAAAGCATTGGGCTAGTCAATACATATTCTCCCATGGATAGCTTGATATTATGGCACTTTCCAGAGCAATTTATTGTTCCTCCATTTGCAATCATCACTTGACACTCTGGTGTTGGATATAAGAAGCAATTCAATTTTTTTGCTACCCTACAATGAATAAAATTGTGGGTGCTTCCTGAATCAATCAACACTATTACCTTTTTCTTCTTGATTTGTCCTTCTATCTTGATGCTTTGAGGAGTGGTAATTCCCACCAATGCATTACAAGATATGGTCGGATTTATTTGTTCTTCATCTAGGCTTTGTTCCTGGAGTATATCTTCTTCTTTTGACCTTTCTTGCTCCTTTTCTTCTTCCTCTTCACAATCTATGTAGAATAATTTCTTCTCAGCACACTTATGACCTTTAGTGTATTTGCTATCACAACTGTAACAAAGCCCTTTTTCTCTTTTTTCTTCCAATTGTTGTGGTGTCAACCTTATAGGTTGTGGAAGACTAGGGGCAACAACACTTCCGTCTTTATAGTTGTGAGTGGTATGCTTCCTGGTTGCCATAATTTTGCTTTCCATTTTTCTTGCTAACCTGAATGCCTTCTCTAATGAATCAGGTTCCCAAAGGCGAACATCATGTTGGATATTATCCTTTAAAGACCCTATGAACACATCAATCCTATGCTCCTCTGGAATATCTTTTACCCTTATGTTCAATTTTTAGAACTCCTCAATGTGCTCCATTACTGAACCCTTTTGTTTGAGACTTATCAATTGGCTAAAAAAAGTGTTGCTTTTTGTATCTTCATAATGTGCTATCAATTCTTCCGTAAAAATTGCCCAAGTGATAAATTGTTTACGAGAGCAAAGCCATTGATACCATACAAACTGATTTGGTTCCAAATATACAGTTTCCATACGTACCTTTTGTGCGTTTTGCACATTATTGAGATCGAAGAATTGCTCCATCTGTAATATCCATGTGGCGAGATCCTTGCCATCAAACTTCCTCATATCGATTTTTGGAATATGGTGATTCTTCGATCCAACATTAGCGTCTATGGAATCATGATTAACATTTCTTTTGTTCTCATCATGAGTTTCCTTTACTACCTTTTCACCATTAGTGACCCTTTCTTGTAGCAACTTCTTCAATTCTTCCATGTCTGTCTTCAAATCTTCCATGTCTCTCTTCAAATCTGTCTTCGAATCATCCATATTAGCTTCCATGCCCTTTATCTTAGATTCCACGCCACTTATCTTAGCTTCTGTTAGCTTTTGTGAGCGTGACATTTGTTGCACTTGTTCTTGTAATTTTGATATATCATGTAGCATTTCTTCCTCTTCTTCATGAGTCATAATAGAGCTTTCAGGTTCCTTACTAGGTGTTTGCATTTTCTTTCCTCGGGGCATCATTTACCGATAATAATGCTTTACTATGCCCTTTGAATTTCGTTAAACCAAGCTTACAATTTTTTTTTTTTTAAAACTACACACCGTTTTTCACTTTATAGAAGCCTGATATTGAATCTGATGTATCTCTGTAATTTCAGATCATCCAGTTCTGAAATTGATACCTGTAGTAGCCTTCTGCGTCCTCTTTCCAATGCCACAAGTCTGAGCCAAATTGGATTCTCTAAGGAAGAGTTATGTGAAATCTCCCACAGTGACTTGATTTTAGACTGGTTCAGTAGAGCTAAATTGTAGGACGTGCCACGAGTCACTGTTTCAACCTTTGAATCTGAAACACACACACAAGAAACTACAGTCCGTCCTCTTTCTGCACCTTCTTACAAAATTTCAATCTGATCCCCAGAGAGAAAGTTATGACGATTTTCCCCAGCTCACCTGTTTTGAATGTAATTCAGGAGTCTGCAAAAAGACCAACTTCCTCAGATCATATCTCCGCAAATATCGTGCGAAAAGCTCTGAAATTCGGACCCAAGTTTCAGCATGATTTCTTCTCAAATGGAATTTTTTTTGTGACTTCTAAAACGTCACAGAAAAAAGTTATAGCGAAAATGCTACGATGACCTGTTTGGAGCAGCGAAACCCTAGAATCCCAAAGCTCTGATACCAAATGTTATGAAACCAGCTCAAGAAAAGATAGAAAAGATAGATCAACGCCTTAGAATTTAGCCTCTTCGAGGGGGAAACCTCCTTTACATTACATAAATGAACAATTCTTGGATGATACAAATGACAAAACCTCTTTTCTATATATAGGAGTCTAAGGAGTCATAATATAATCCAGCCGACCTAACAATAATAATATAAAGCCACAAAAATAACAATAGAGGGATTCTATGGGGCACAGAAATAACAATATGGGGGTAATAGGGGCACAACAATATAAATAAGGGGTATAACTACAATAGTAATGGGGTAATCACTAGTATTATAGGGACCCAACAGACATATTGATGTTGCAAGTAAAACATGCAATGGAGGTTTGCACAAAGCATTAACCAAATATCACAAGTTGCTTTAATCAGGTTGACGCTTATCATAGTAAATACAGTTCACATCTAACAACAATAAAGCCAATTTTTTCCATTTGTTATTTACAAAATGAAATGGAATTGACTATCTAATACCCACCTAGAGCCTACTGCTCACTAATCTCTAAGGACAAGTGCATTGCCTAAACTTATCAAATAACCAAGAAGATCTAGGACATGAGGTGAAGTTGCTACTATGGGTACTGCTTTTGATTGAACATTGGGACATTTGGCAGGTGAAACATTGATTTTTGTCTCAGTGGCTGATAATTCTTCATATGGAAGGTAACAGTTTACTTGCAAGTTTGGAGGTAACAAGGTACATTGGGAGGTAACAAGGTACAAGGTACATATGGAAAGACATATGGGAGGTAACCTGTACAAGCATAAAAAGTGCTTAGAAGAATATATGTGTGCTCTGACTTCTCAGCAACATCAAGGAAAGACTTAATTTCAAAAATAAATTCTTTAATGATCTCTATACCTATTACTTACCACTTCAGATAGAAGTGTTGAGCGTGACAATTGCAAAAAAAACATATTATTATTAGACATATTGGAAGAAAACTCCTTGAAATAAGCATAAAATATAATACTTATACTAGAAAAACCTATAAAAATGCAAACATATCAAATAGTGACAGATGAACTTAAGCCTTTTCATTGAAATAACTTACCACTTCTCTGGTATCCATTTTAGAATCCAAACTAAATCCCAAAACTTAGAAGACTAGCCATTCTTGAACTTCTTTCCTTCTCATTCTCTAGCTCAAAATGGTGAGCCCCATGCTTGTGATCATAAGGCATAATAGAAATGGCATCCAACAATCCAGATGATGCCATCAACTGCAAATCCTTCTATGCTAAGTATTTATTGTAACTTTTCTGGAGGATATAGAGCTTGTACCATGCATAAGCATGATACAAATGACTTTCTAATATCTAAAATATCTTTGTTAACTTTGAATAGTAGATTGTCATCATTTGAGGTTTAGGAATATTCTTGACCATACACAAGGCCATGAATATCTTCTATAGAGTGAAAAGCTTCCTACATATCATATGCCATCTGTCATAAGAAATAGTATAAGGAAAAAATATATTAAAAAAAAAATAATTTAGCTCACAGATTCTATAGTAGGTTCATGAAATTTCATTCAACCCAAAGCTTCCTCTGCAATAGGGTATTCTCCAATAATTAATTCCTACAAGATCAAACTATATCAACCTTCCCATCTAGACCAATATAATCCTATATCTAATTCAATAGATAACATTTTATATTTCTGGTCCCCATTCGATAGTGATACCTTCTTAAATATTTGCCAAAAATCTACTCAACATGACATTATAACTATTTACATCATGGGAAATATGGGTAAACTCCCAACCAAAGATAAATGGTTTCTAGAATATGATTTTTCTACACATTTCCCTCATCCCATTTCACAATGGTAGCCAACAATCCAGATGATGCCATCAGCTACAAATCCTTTTAAGCTAAGTATTTATTGTAGCTTTTCTGTAGTATATAGAGCTTGTACCATGCATAAGCATGATACAAATGACTTTCTAATATCCAAAATATCTTTGTTAACTTTGAATAGCAGATTGTTGTCATTTGAGGTATAGGAATCTTCTTGACCATACACAAGGCCATGAATATCTTCTATAGAGTGAAAAGCTTCCTACATATCATATGCCATCCATCATAAGAAATAGTATAAGGAAAAAACATATTAAAAATAAAAAATTTAGCTCACATATACTACAATAGGTTCATCAAATTTCATTCAACCCAAAGCTTCCTCTGCAATAGGGTATACTCCAAAAATTAATTCCTGCAAGCTCAAACTATATCAACCTTCCCATCTAGACAAATATAATACTATATATAATTCAATCGATAACATTTTAGATTTCTAGCCCCCATTCGATAATGATACCTTCTTAAAGGTGCACCAAAATCTACTCAACATGACATTATAACTATTTACATCATTGGCAATATGGATAAACTCCCAACCAAAGATAAATGTGTTGTGCCTTTTTCCATAAGCATTTATTAGCATACCCTTTTTAATCGAGATAAGATCCTTTGGATAGTAGGATACAATCTTTAGTTCTTGTGAGGGCATCCAAAAATCACCCTTGGACAATTGACTGCTAGCATCTTTACAACAATTTTTGCTAACTGAATTGATACTTGTCTCAGGGGAGTTCTCCTTGAGGGTCTTTTGCCCAACACTTTGCCTTAACATAAAAGTGTGTATATATTGTTGTATGTAATCTTGATCTTCCATATTATAAATACAAGAAGATACAGATCCACCAGTTGAATATGAAATAAGTGCGAAATTAGACAGCTCAAACTGTTCACACTTTGTGTTTTCATCGAAGTTGGCTGATGTTGCATGTTCTTCATCAGAATTTGTCCATATTTGTCCATATTGTTGTATTTTCTTTTTCTACAGTACAAATTTCATCCACACTGCCCCTTGAATGTGATTTCTCCTCATTCATTTCTTCAACCTTATCCTCATTATACATCATACTAGACAATCATCATTCTAGTATAGAACAACCTCTGGATATCATTGGTGAATAATTGTAGTTAATGTGTACTCATGTAACGATTCCCAATAGCAATGGAACAACATATAATTTGAATCACTCAAGTAATGAATCTCAATTTAACAACATTATAATATAATTACATTCTACCATAATAGACATCAAGAATGCTTTGCCTTGTAGATTTCAGCACCCATGTATTCGATGGATTTATGGGAATGAAGGGAAATTGGAAAGCCAATGATCTCCTACAGTTATGTATGGCCTTTTCTAGTACCTATGGCCTCTTAGACAACCAAGATTGAGCTCAAACTCACCCCAGCAAATGAAAATAATGCTCAGGGGAGAGGGAAACAACTCTAGTAAGTAGAAATCCACCCAAGAATGCTTAAGAACACTCTAGGTAAGGAGAGAGAAATTCTTAACAGTCGTACAGAAACCAAATTAGCAACTCCTTGAGGAAATGCAACATCTCCAGAACCATGGTAGTTGATATCTAACTCAACAAGAAAGTGGATTATGAGTAACTCAAAGCTGATGCATTTCATAGAGCATCAATCAATCAAGAGTTTCTGAATGATGCTAATAGAAATTCAATGGAGAGTTATTTATTTCAGCCATGAGCACAAAGACAGGGAGCACATATAATATAACTAAGGAGTAAGAATGATGATAACTCATACACCATAAGTTTATTATATCTTAGGAACATATATTAGATGAGAGCCTAACACATTGCCTTCATTGTCAAAAGAGAGATGTCCATGTGCAAATTAACCCTTGCTCCATGTGAGACTATTGCAGCATAACTGCTATGGGAAAATGAAGGAATTGATCATGGAAGTTAAACACTGAATTGAGCTAGTTTCAATGTTGTCCAATTAGGGCTATTGCATCTTGTCACAGGCAAAGATTGTAGGACATTTCAACATTACAAAGGCAACAATCCAGGCATAGTCACTCTTTGTTTAGTTAAGTCAAAGCTCATGGAGAATGATATCTAGGTGTTTTAGCCTATATTCGACCTCTTTTGGGTAGCAACCAAGAAAGTGAAAAAGCTCGAAGTCTGTAATCAAACAGGAGAAGAAAAACTGAGGATAAAAAGAAGTCTACAACACTTGAAGAAACCAAAGTTTGTGACTAAGCTTGAATCTCAATCTAAAGCTACCTATTTGCAGCCGGATCTGAATATCTGTGGTAAAGAGTCAAGGGTTTGCTGTAGTAGCCGAAGATCAGTAATAGAAGGCAAAGAGTCTGTAATTGGAACTCAGTTTATTATAATAAGAGACTAAACCTGCAATAAGGACAGAAATTCAGAAGTTGTTTCTGACTTTCACTAGGCAGAGACTCAACTATTGATCTTGACTTAAAGAGGAGGGCTGACTTGTAGGGACTCTTTGGTCTTGTGTTGGATATCTCATTTTGAATAAATTCAATCAGAGGAGGATTGTTGGGTTTTCCCTTATTGAGAGGTTTTTCCCTGCCTTGAAAGCCTAAATCTTTGTGTCTCATACTTCTTTGTGTTCTTGGAAGAACAATTTGTGTAATTACTTGATGAAAGAGAAATATTAACTAACAAAGAAAAGATACTTATATAGGATTTTACTTCCAACTATGAAGGAATACAATGAGGACATAAAATTTGTAAATATTAAACTTGGCTAGGCCACTTCACCTCCAAAAACCTGACTCATTAAGCCATAAACTAGAAACCTTCGGTGGAACTCCAAAAACAAATGAATTAGAATGAATTATCAACCAGAATCAAGGGCCTTTACACTTTACATTTGACAATATATTGCAGTATAAATCTTGAGGTAACAACTATTCATTTATATTGCACTGTTGTAATAAAGGATGATCATATTTTATATATTTTCTCTAGTAAGGCCTGCACTTCATCATTGCCAGCTCTAACCAAGGTTTCATGTTCCCATTGTAATGAACAACAACTGCATTGCCAATCTCTGAACAGTCCACGCTAGGATTATATCCTAAACCCAGCACATGCCAAGCCTTGTCGAAAGGATGGGTCAAGCCATAAAATGTTCAATCCAGGGGGTAGTTTTCCAAGCTTCCACAACATTCTATCGTCATTCCGACATACCATAATTACTTCGGATTTACTTCAAATAATTTAAAGTAATCATCACATGAATTAACATAAATAAACCACACTACACACTTACCGTGTTCTGCCACTTGTGATATATTCCAGTTATATCTTGTTTCTCCCATTCTTTGAGATCAAATACATTCATCCCATATGCCCAACCACAAGCATTGGGATCAAAGTGCCTGGCTATGTGGGGATTGGAAAAATTAAGGTATTTGTCAAACCAGTGAAAGCTTTCTCCACAAGTTTCCACTGAACCATTAACCTTTCCATGAAGATCTACTGACCACAAGGGCGTCAAATATTTCTGCACCACAATATCATCATCCAAGAAAAGGATCTTGTCCATTTTGGGATAAACTTGTGGAAGATAGAAATGAAGATGATTTAGCATGGATAAATATTTTGGATTTATATATTTCAAATTGGAGGAATGTGCTGAGAGTGTAGTCGAGTGATCTGCCTTGAAATAATACTCTTTCATAGCTACGGATTCAAGTTGGCAAAGCACAGGGAAATAGGAGGAATTGAGCCATTTAAAATCATCAACATTTTCTACATGTATCGTAGCTTTCCCTAGGGAATTAAGTAAAAACCACATTTTCATGGCCCCAAAATTTAACTTGTTTGTGATGAGATGAAATACATGTTTCTTAGATTCCTGCAAACACATGTAAATCACCTACAATGAGATCCAAATATTAAATGTAAAATGCAGCAAAACTGTTGGACTTCCAAACTTTAGATTAATTTAAATTAATAACACTTCACCTTAGCATTCATGACAGTTGAATTCACAACCACAGTTGCAGCCAATACATTGTCAGAAAATAATGCATAGTGATAAAGAGTCAGATCCAAAAACTTGTCCTTTTTAGGAAATTATCGCTTTTCAAGAGGAAGAAAGTAATAATCTATGGTCAATCGCATGGATAGACAGTGCAGGCCCTTCGGAACAGACTTTGTTGGCACCTGACTTAAAAATTTACTTTACTTTTCCAAGGCCCTTACTTGCTCATCTGCAGACTGAAGCATGGCTTACAACTTCTTTGTTACTATCGCACAGCCATAAAATTGTTCTCTAGCCCATGACATGACCCATAGCCTTGATCTTCTCAGGTGCACTGAAACATTCATATCAATTATCGGTCATGAAAAAGAGAATGAAAAGCAGAAAGATTAACACAGAGACTGCAACTTTAAAAGAAACAAAGGATATGAACACAAAATGCAAATGGAAACACTTACGACTCTTGATTTAGAAGCAACCAAAGTGAAAATCCAAGGGGTAGTGTTCCAAGCTTCCACAACACTCTATCCTCATTCTGACATACAATAAAAGAAAAACTTTGAAATCGAACAAAGAAAAACCCATTAAGTTTTCTCGCTAATTACTTCGTATTTACTTCAAATACTTTAAAGTAAGCATCACACGAATTAACATAAATAAACCACACTACACACTTACCATGTTTTGCCACTTGTGATATATTCTAGTTATATCTTGTTTCCTCCATTCTTTGAGGTCAAATGCATTCATCCCATATGCCCAACCACAAGCATTAGGATCAAAGTGCCTAGCTATGTGAAGATTGGAAAAAGTAAGGTATTTTTCAAACCGGCGAAAGCTTTTTCCACAAGTTTCCACTGAACCATTAACCTTTCCATGAAGATCTACTGACCACAAGGGCATCAAATATTTCTGCACCACAATATCATCATCCCAGAAAAGGATCTTGTCCAGTTTGGGATAAACTTGTGGAAGATAGAAATGAAGATGATTTAGCATGGATAAATATTTTGGATTTATATATTTCAAATTGGAGGAACGTGCTGAGAGTGTAGTTGAGTGATCTGCCTTGAAATAATACTCTTTCATAGCTGCGGATTCAAGTTGGCGAAGCATAGGGAAATAGGAGGAATTGAGCCATTTAAAATCATCAACATTTTCTACATGTATCACAACTTTCCTTGGGGGATTAAGTAAAAACCACATTTTCATGGCCCCAAAATTTAACTTGTCTGTGACAAGATGAAATACATGTTTCTGAGGTTCCTCCAAACACAAGTAAATCACCTACAATGAGATCCAAATATAAAATGTAAAATGCAACAAAACTGTTGGACTTCCAAACTTTAGAGTATTTTAAATTAATAACACTTCACCTTAGCATTCATGACAGTTAAATTCACAACCACAGATGCAGCCAATACATTGTCAAAAAATAATGCATAGTGATAAAGAGTTGGATCCTCCAACTTGCCCATTTTAGGAAATTTTGCTTTTCAAGGGCAAGCAAGTAATAATCCATGGTCAATCGCATGGACAGATAGTGCAGGCCCTTGGGAACAGTCTTTGCTACCTTCTGACTTAAAAATGTAATTTACTTTTTCAAGGTCCTTACTTGCCCATCTGCAGACTGAAGCATGGCTCGCAACTTCTTTGTTACTGTCGCACAATCATAAAATTGTTCTCTAGCCTTGGATAGGAAATGACCCATAGCCTTGATCTTCTCAGGTGCACTGAAACATTCATATCAATTATCGGCCATGAAAAAGAGAATGAAAAGCAGAAAGATTGACACAAAGACTGAAAATTTTAAAGAAACAAAGGATATTAACACCAAATGCAAATGGAAGCACTTACTACTCTTGATTTAGAAGTAGCCAATGTGAAAACTATTACCTTTGAGGTAGATCAGAATCTGCATTACACTCACCCAATGTATGCTGACATTCTTTAATACGAAGCATCAATTCATGGTATAAATCAAGATTATTCCTAGCCAGGGAAATGCTTGAATACACCCTAGCCATGATAATTTGGTCTCACATCAATCTAACAATGGAGTCAGAATTTTCGTTCTCATTCTCCCACCTCCAAATGTTGTATTTTCCCACGATAGCAGAATCTACCTCCTTGGAACATTTAATTGTTGCGTTTTCAAGCTCAACTCATTTTTCTTCATCCTATTGAATTAGCTCTATTGACCTTTTCTCCCTCCTCTTTTGTCTCAATTGATGTAAGCATTAAACTATTATAAATTAAAGCATACTATGCTAAAATCTAAGAAATATAAAAAATTTCTATTGAGAAGTAACATTCAAAAAGGATTTTGGAAAATAATATAACAATTCCCTTTTCCATGAGAACAAAAAGTAGCGATCTAGTGCAGCAAAGAATTTTACCCTCCATGAAACTTTTGTTGGACTTCCTTCAAGCTGCAAATGGTATGCATTACAACAACCATTGTCCTGGGAGTTTGACTAGACATTACCTTACAGTAGGCTACCAACATCATAGACCAGTTAACCAGGGAAAATCTTACCATCAAGAGCATTCTCTTTGACGTCTCGATGTTCACTTCTTGTGTCATCCTCTTGAAACCTCGTAAGAAGTTCTTCGTCATTGGAAGTTTTTTTCTGCACCTCATCATTCATTTTACCCTCCTCAAGATTTTCCTTGCCTTCTTCATTGAAGATCACACAATCTTGTTGCGAATGTAACTTTTCTGAGTTGTCTCCAGAATTCGTTTGCCTCTCCTTGATGTACATTGTTAGAAATAGAGAAGCACCCCTGCCAATGTCAGTTTTCACTTCCTGCTTAATACAACCCTACTCAACTACATAGATCATCATCACATATGTTTCCTTACATGTTCAATAGAGAAAATAACCAAAATATTCACCAATTGTACCTCAGAGTTAGTAATATCCCTTTGGTTTACTTCGGATGGCTTTTCTAATACCCATGAGGAAGATAAATCATTATGTCCAAAAATATTTAAGTTTAGAGTTCCCCAGTCCTCTGTGTTAGCTATTATGACATCAATCACCTACCCAGTAAATAAAATTTATTTTCAATTCTCTGCTCAATAGGGGAGAAATCAAATTTAAGATATCCAAATGCAGCAGGTTTCTTATACTTGCCTCCTTTGGGAAGAGAGATTCAATGCTCTCTGTTAAACTTTGCTTTCTCCAGTCATCTGCCTGTTCCTGTGAACCCCACAGATAAATAGATAAGAGTGATTTTAAACATATGACAAAGCTCTAGTATCCTCAATAATTCCTCTCTATTTCAATCCACTCAGGTCGATTAAATTTCAGTTTAGGGACACTATTTATTTTCTGGGATTAGACTAACGTAAGTGCAAGTGCCTTGCCCAGATCCTGAAAAAGAACAAAATGGCCATAGAAAAATAAAATTGGTTTTCAAGATGTGGAAAGAGAATACCATTCTAACAGATCCATCTCCTGAGAAGTTGTGCCCTGCTGTTTTAAATGACAAAAAATGCATAAAAGGTCAGGTAGAAAAACTTGATGGAGAAGAATATCTATAAAAATAATGAAACACTAAAAAGGGGGTTTCTTTGCTATCATGCATATGCTAAGATCGAGATTTCATTACACATCAATAATAAAATGGTGTGTATAATATCTATCGTTTGTTTTGGCCAATGTGCTTTGAACACTATGGGAATAGTGTGAAAATGATATGTATAGCAGAAAGTAGCTGGTGAACAAGATTGTCGTTGTGAATTAGGTCTAGGTTGGGTGGATCAGAACTGGTTTTAGCTTGACTGATGAGAAGTGGATTTAGCTTTATGGATGGAAAGTGGGTCTGGCTTGGATAATGAGTGGAAAGGAAGAATGATTGTTAACCTTCCCACCCAGATTCAATTCCCACAAGATTCAATTCCCATGAGTAAGATGTTGAACTGAACTCTTAACAAATATATTTTTATAATACCCATCCAGCTTATGCAGAATCCAGCGCACACTTAGTACCATCCTACTTAGAATGAGGAGTGCCCAGCGAATTCACCGAGCAGTTGTCCAGCGAATTTACCAGTCATATGCATTTCCCTTTGTTAAAAAATGGAAAGAGCATTGTTATTTCTTGCTATCGGGATGAATGGTTTCATTATCTTTGGCAAGGGAAATTACCCTAGGGGCAGTTGGTAAAACCTTTGCTCTTGCATGAGAGAGGTACAAACTTTGAATCTTTCTCCCGGTAGGTATTGTACCGTGTTAATGCAGAGATGGAGTTCACAACTTCACACAGATCAAATGAAAGGAAACCTATAAAGAAAACTCACAAAATGTCTGGAAAAATGCTAGAGGTGCTAAACTTTTGACAATAAGCGAGGAAAGTATGTTTGATAACATCTATGCCTTCAGATCCTACGAAAAAAGCTAAAAGGAAAATCAAATTCCAAAGTAGGTCCATGGGGTTTTGGTTCAATGGTTAACCGGGGGTGGTGAAGGAAAATCAAAGTTCGAATCAAGTCCATGGGGTCTTGGTTCAATGGTTAACCGAGGGTGATGATAATTCCCCGCCAAGGCTCAAATCACATAAATACATTATTCAATGGGTTCTCAATGAAAGGGATCTTTCTAAAATAGTATAAGACGACTACACTTCATTGTAATGGAGATCTTACCTGAATGTTGTAAGAAGTCTACACTTCATTGTAATACTACCAGATTAAGAAAGGGCATGCTTGCCAATAAAGATAAATTAAATGTTGACCTACCCCAAAAAAAGAGACAGAAGCAACCTGACAAGGGAGGAGGGCAAGAAGAAGCTTACCAGCGAGGGAGGAGGGAAGGAAGAAGCTTACCAGTTGTAGATGTACATGCGGAGTGACAAAACCTAGCTGCCAGAAAAACCAATGGCATGACCACAAAGATAACAAGGAATCCCACCACAGCTATTCAATGATGAAAACCCCGACCTCCCCATCCTCCATTTCTACCACGCTGGTAGCCCTACCACCCTCCATTCCACACACCTCTTTTCACAGGCATCTTTAGCTCTCAACCCTAACACCACTTTTCCCCTTATCCTCCTCCTAAACAGACATCGAGCAATGCAACCCTTACTCAATCATAATCCTCTACATCAAACCCATATCATGGTTAGCAGAAATATATGAAGTTAGCAACAACCAAAAAAACCCTTAGATCTCATATATACTTCAAAGCATTTGATAGAAAAATTTACCAAAGGCATTACGAAATGGATAGATCAACTGATTTCATGCAGTTTTGAGAAAGAAAGGGACACTGACATGGTAAAAACCTAGATGAAAACGGGCATAGGGGTCGGAAGTAGACATATTTGAGGGTCTCTATCTTTGTTAGCCTTTTTGGTTAAAAAAACAAAACATATAATTAAGGGAAACACGTCATTCGGATTCAGATGCCAACATAGATGTTATTATTAATGGGGATCCTCACCAATTTGGCTGACTGTTGATACACTACGACATAGGAAGAAGAAGAACAAGCAGGCAGTGTTGGGTATATATGACACCCCTCAACTTACTAATTTAACTGACCAGGTACCGACTTGGCATGCCTTGCATTGAGCCATGTAAAGGTAAATGGAATGATAGGGGGGTAATTTGATGCAAAGCAAGGGTGAATTATGCCTCCCTGAATGCACATCATGAGACTGTGTTTAAGATTCGCAATTCTGAAGCTGCAAGAATAGTATAGTATAAGCACGAGAGAGAAGCTAAACATATTGTGATCTAACATTTAAAATGGTGACTTGTTGATTGATTTCTCATTCAGAATGAAGATAAAAAATTTGATGATTGGGGAAGAGAAATGATGAGTGTTCTATTGAGTAAAGGAAATACATCATTTTGAGGCCATGGATAGATCTTAATGGTCTGGGATGCCAGTGTTAGTAAAACCTTACCTAAATTCCTTATGACTGCCACATGGATGAGTGTTACACTTACATTATTGATGCACTAACCATAGGGAGTTGGTATAATATTCATGGTTATGGGTGCTTACAAAACTGGGTTTTCATATACCTATGAAGTGAAAGGGAAGCAAGTACCCTTTTTTCAAGATAGGAGTAAGGTTGTAAGCTTTAAACTAGCCAACAAAGAAAAATTTTGTTAACGAATACATTTTACATATCCTGTGTCCATTAGTATGAACTGGTTTATAAACATAGTGTTGGATTAATGTCATAGCACTTCTAGAAGTTGTTTTGATTCTCAGAAAACATGTTGCATGTTGTCGTCTACTTCGAATTTTGTACAAGAAACATTTGGTCCTTTAAAAAAACTTGAGTGTGCCAACATGCACTGAGGAAGAGCTTATTAGCATTGCAAGCCCTCTTCTCAGATCAGTAAGTCAATTTTAAATTTAGCAGAAATTGGCAATAAAACATATGATGTTCTAGAAGCTAAAATATAGACAACACAGGAATCTACAACTTCTTACATCTATTGTTGTCATGTTTAGCTTGCCCCGCCAGAATGGTATCAAAGTTAAGGTGAGGGCAAGGTATTAGAGCTAAGATGAGGGCAAGCCCAAGCAAAGAAGAAAGAAATCACAAGAAGTTTTCTGACAACACTAACCTCCTTCCTCTTTAAAGATGAGTCATCGTGAAGCACTGAAACTCCTACTACAAAATTCTAGGTTGCAGATCCCAGAAAGAAAATGAGATCAAGCCCCCATCAATCAAGCATCTCTAGGATAGAGCTCTTCATCAAATTGTTGGTCAAATGATCTATATATAAGGCCTTTTGTCATGAATAGAGCCAGGAAGCTTCGATTGCTTTAGAGTCAAATCTTCTATTATGAAATCACCCTTGAATTGAATTTGGTTTGGAGATAGTGTCTCACTCGAAATTCCTTCTCTGTTGCAGGTTTATATAAAATCAATCTAAAGCTATAGCATCTAAGCTCATATATAATATTATTCTTTATCTCATTGACATGACTTCGGCCTTGTATTAGGGCTTTGTTTGTCTCACAGAGAAGTGTAAAAGGCTAGAAAAGGTGAAGTATCCTCAGCCCTTGGACATCAATCAAGAGGGTTTGAAAAATAATGTTCGCGCTTTTCCATTGGGTAGATGCTTATTGAAGGTAAAGGATCAACCTTTGTGCGTCTATGAGATTCTGGTATCAAAGGAAAGGGGATTCATGACAAATAAAGATCATTTCAAGGATCTTGAAATCTGAAACACAATGTTCTAAAATCTCATTTAAATAGGTATGACTGTTATTGGTGTCTAAGCCAAATGCATCTTAACATTTCTTCTCATATCAACTCATTGAGGGAATCAGGAGACACATGTGGGTTTAGCCTAGAGCCATCACTTTTTATATGATTTTTACATCTTGGGTTTAAAAAATCTTTATATACTCTAATTAGTAATTTCTAGTACCCATGCTCGATGCATGCTACACATTATTTTTCATAGCTACCAAATTTGCATTCCATCAGTTAAAGCTAGGATAGAATTAGTCTTAGTCAAAGAAGTCTATTTTATTTGAAGGATTCAAACTGAATTTAATTTACTATGGCTTTTCCTTTCCTTTAATTTACTCTGGTTTCAATAACCATCAAATCTTCCAAAGACAGAAATTCGATAATAGAACTGGAGTCAGATAGAGACTTACCACTGCAAGAAATGGATACAGTCGAAAGTTCCTTGCCAAGGCTCAGTGGGTCGACGGGCTCCATGAATGTTTTTTTCCTTCTTCCCCAAATTTATCAACGGCCTTTGCCGCAGCAGCCTCAGAGGGGTTTTTGTTGCCTGTGCTAGGGAAAATGTATGATTTCGAAGGGGATGTCCAACAATTGAAGCTTTTTCATCAGTTACTCGAGTCCAGAATTTCTGGAATAGGTCTATCAACATCTTTCACTGCCATGGGGGAGAAGGCGACAACCTATAGAGAGAGAGGGGCATTTTTTGGGTGACGGTGGAAAGGAAAAGCCCTGTTTGAACCTTATGTGGGTCTGGGGTTCAATATCGAAATCAAGGAGCTGCACAAGTTCCAGTTAGGTGTCCCATTCCCTACACAAAACCCCAAAAATCCCCTGCCTCTATCAAACTAGAAGGGAAAAATAGGATACTCGTAGCAAAAATTTGGTCTCCATTACTGAAACCTCCTCCAGAATTCAAAAATTCATGGTTTGAACAAAATTTCTGAAACCTTCTCCAAAATTCAAAAATCCAGTGTATGAAAAAAATTGTGTCGCCCATTGTTCTTCTTCTATTCTTGAAAGCTCCTCGAGGGTTCTCCTTGAGGGTTTGAACAAAAATGGCATCGCCCACCTCGAAATTTTATTTGGTGACTGGTACGCAGGAGACAAAATGTCTTAAATAAAGTTATTAAATTGCCATGGTATATTTTAACAAGCTCTTATAAAAAAAATATATGTATCTTCTAATGCCTCTCAATGTCTTCCATGGGGAATTTTGATTATGATAAATTTAATAAATAAAATGAAATTTTAAGATGAATTCATGTAGTAGTGATTCAATGGAATGAAATCATTTTTAAATGCTTTGGAAACATTTTTTCATGATGTTTTTAGATATATTTTTTTTCTAGACAGTTTCACCTTTTTCAAAGGGGGAAGAGGTGATAGTCTCTTGTAGTAGTGATTCAATAAAATGGAATCATTCTTAAATTTTTGGAAACCTTTTTCCATGATGTTTTTAGACATTTACCCTTTTTCTAAAAGGTTTCACCACTTTCAAAGGGGCAAGAGGCGACAGTCTCTTGTTGCTCTTTCACAAAAGGTGTCATGTCACTCCTTGTCAAAGGGACTAGAGTGACACGCTTCAAAATGTCACATTATGCCATGGTTTGAGTCCAGATTTTAAGCCAGTGAGGTGGAAGGGTCTCAAGCTTGTTTAGGTGTACAGTTAAAAATGAACATTTCACTGTCATTCTCATCTTCAAATAAAAGCTCATGGAAGAGCTCAGTCTTCTCTTTTTCTCAATCTGATAAATAGTTTACATATGGAAGAGGGTATATCTTGGCTACAAACATGGGCTATAAAGTTTAGGGCATCATGGGACAACAATAAAAAGGTCTGTTGACAAATGTAGATCCTCCCAATCTCCCCCCCAGGAATAGGCCTCGGTGCAAAATGGCTACATGAATCTTCAAAGGAAATTTAGGATGAATATTGTGCTCGCAAGCTGAAGTTTCATGAACAAGAGATGGGAAAGGATACTCTTGGGACATTTAAGAAGAATTTAAAGCGAGATACGTAAGCTCAGAAACCCCAAGGAGAAACCCAAGATAAACATATGAGCTCTAACCCTCGTTCTGAGTCATCCAATGCTACTTCTTCACAAAAAGTCTATTATTGGTGTTGGTGGATAAAGAAAAAAAGGAGAGGGTTGCTAATGATAGGGAAGGGAGAGTGAAGATGAGATAGATGAGACCAACGTTTCCCCTAGACAACGCCATTTCCCCTATCCCCCAAAGTCTATTTCCTGATTTTAATGAAAGGCATAATACATTAAATATATAAATAATTATAAGCTGTGCATTTTGACGCCCTTGTACATTCTTTTTTATTAATGAAAAATCTTCGACTTACAAAAAAAAAAACACACCATACTCACACACAATGCAATAAGCAAGCCCCCATCGATGTTATGCACTACTTTAAATGGGTTTAATAGCCTTGGATGGCTCTAACAATCATAGTTGAATGTATATGATGTTAACTAATTTAACCACCAAAACATGCCTTCGACAATGGTAACTAGACTTGCACTCCATTTACTTCATTAAATAATCAAGTGAGGCTTTAATAATTGTAACCAAACATACAAGTCATTGAACAAGTTAACCAACCTAACACAACTTTAATAGTGATAACCAAAATGTACATGTTAACTAATCAATTGACCATTGTGTCATGCCTCTAACATGTGCAATTGAACATAAATGTTGTTGATGGGGTTGACCTATCTAACATATCTCCCACAGTTGTAGTCAAACATGCATGTTGATTCGGCTAATCTCCTAGATAATGTTAATTAAAAATACATATTAATATCCAACCTAACATGTCACTAATAGTGACAATGGAATGTGCATGTCAATGGCTAAGCTAATTCACCTTATATTTTTTTCATTGAGATGATTAACACATAGCTCACTAAGCTGACCAAGTTGACAAACCATTGGTTTTGTCATTGAAATAACATGCCTTTAATAGACACAACTAAATGTACATGATGTTACACTAGTAAACCATCATGACATGCCTTTAACAATAGTAACAAAGTGTGCAAGTTTTGGATTGGGAACACCAAACTAATATACCTATGATAATCATAATTGACCATACATGCTTGTTTTGATCAACCTTTCAAGTTTTCCCTTGCTTCTATACAAAATTAAGCATTCCATGCAACTCTCAAAATTTGATACATATACAAATTAAGTTTGTATTTACATGTTCGATTTGTGTTAAAGTGTTTCCTCTTTAAAGGTCACAGGATTCGATCCAATGGAAATTAAGGTATGTACACACATAGATTAAATAGTTAAAGCATTGAATGGAGGGCATCCCTTGTCTCACAAACAAGGGGGTATCATATGTCAACTTGGTAGCTACCTGGATTATAACTTAATATTAAATAATATTCTTATTTTTTCAATTAATATGAATGCTTCTAATATTTAATATATTGTTAAGGAGATTACCCCTTGACTAATTAGTGAACTATTTAATATTGGATGAGAGAGTTGTAAGGCTGAAATTTTGGCTACCACAGGTTAAGTTTGGTGTTTGTATTATGTCAATGCAAAATCAGATTTCACACCTCTCCAGGAATCAATCAAAATCATTTACACATACTAATAAAAGGCATTCAATAGATGGTTAAAGGAGTGGTTGGTAGGAGTTCACTGTCATATCTATCCAAGGGTTTGCAAACTAGAGAAACAAGGGCATGTTTTTTATTTATGGGCTAACATTTGAAAGATTGCTACGAGGAGAGGAGTTGGTGGGAGTCCTTATTATGAAAAGGCCATGCAACTCTTCGTTTATTTCTTAAGGTAGGCTTGAAATAAGTGATTATAGATATATGATACATATAATATGAAAACCACTCACAACACAACAATATTGAACATTTGCATGAGACATAACTTAATTTATTTTCAATATATTTTTTCTTTAAAAAAGGCAAGATATGCTACCATGATGTAATACAATGATTCACCAATATTGGGCACCAAACAAATGACTTGGACCATAGATGTTATGTACGATGACAATCATCCACTATAAGCTATGATTATTAGCCACTCTGACACCCCTCATTTATGGTCACTCATTGAACATGCTCATGAAATTTGAGATCATTGGACATGGTTAACATGCTTTGGTTAAAAGAATCTAGTATGGTGTGAGGGCCTTGCCTACAATGCAAGCTTTCTAACACCCTTTACAACAACATTGCTTCACAAAAGGCATTTGACATTGATTCATAATTTTGCCTTTGTATATGAGAAAGAAACTAAATGTTACTTCTCCCTTATTCAAGATAATGCTCTTGATTACAAATTGAACAATGTATCATGACATTGCCTTTCTCTCTTTGTGTGAACTTGCTCAATTAGCATCTAGATACCTTGTGAGAAAAAACTCAATGTATGTATTGTATTTGGTATTGTGTCAACTATTCAATTTTTATGTCCTAATATTGTGTTAATGGCCTTCCAATGCATGGTCAGTCTTGAATTAAAATTTTGACATGGAAAATCCCAATTTATTTTGGCAATCAGAGGCACAATGTTGGGACAATGTGTATCCACCCTGGTGGACAATGGGGCAAACAAAATTTTTATTGATGCACAGTTGGTGGAGTGTAGAGGCATTCATAGATTGATATATATCCTGAACAACATGGGCGAAAGAGGATTCCCATGCTTCACCTCAGTTGTCTTCTTGATTGTTGGTTCGATATGTTGAGGATATGGTTGATGGTTTGATATTGAAGTCAAAATCCTTCCTTGACCCTTTAGCCAAAGAGGTGTCTCCTAAAGTATCTCCAATAATATCCTATGAAGAGTCATAACATTTAAACTGGAATTATGGACCACCATGATCATCTAATAATTAATTGAAATAGTACTAAACGCCAATTTAGGGTTTGTGTGAATCATATGGTGGGACTATGCTAGTGGGAACCTTAAATAAATGACCCTAAAACCCCTTGATTTTCTACCTTGATGTCATTCATCTCCAAAATTTCTTGTTGGATACACAAGTCCTAGAAAACATGACAAGGAAGATGAGAGGGAGTTGAAAAGGACATTAGTTTGTCCTAAAACATCATAAATTGCATCCACATGGATGAACATGGAATGGGAATTAAGGTCATAAAGTATAGTAGAGTGTTAGACAAATAGGGTGCATCAAAATATTTTTGGAGTGTCCCAAAGGGAAATATACAATTCTTATCTCCTCTAAAATACAATATACATTTATTGTGGTGATAGTAACCACAATATTCTTAGAACTAGTGGTATAGTGTTCGGTCATGAATGAATATGTGGAAAAGAAATCTAAATCTTTCGACTCACTGGCATAAAATAGTTCATTGGGCTGAATCAAAATTTCAAGGGACATGTCAAGGATCTATGGTAAAATGGGGTTAGTAGCCAAAGGATACCTTTCAAATAATTTAAGGAGAGTAGGGAATATTTAGAGGAGGCCAACTCAAGAAACCATAAGCAAGAAAAGGGGGAAAGTATCTAACAAATATGGTTAGAGTAGGCATCAAAATCCCCATCCTTGAATGAAATGGTGGTTTACACAGGGCTCATGAGAGAATATGGGATGGAGGATAGATTGCCATGGTAAGAAAATGAGAGAAGGGTTTTATCTACTAAAGGAATATGGGATGGAGGTTATGTCTAAGTTCTGGGAGGCCTTTAGCTTTTTTGACAAGGATGGAGGTGGATGTATCACAACAAAGGAGCTTGGGACAGTAATGCATTCTTTGAGTCGAACCCCCAATGTATATTGGAAGTGATCCAAATGTTTTATATTCAATAATCTAGTGCCAAATACAATAAACCACAAAAGAGTAGTTCTAATATGCCTTTAAATGAAACGTATTAAATACACCATTCCAAATTGATTTTACTCTGGAGAATCAAAGAAATAGATGATTCTAGTCATCCATCGCCTCCATACAGAGTAAACAACAACCAGGCCCACTCTATCCTTTACGACACAAATTTTCCCATGCAAAGATGAAGCCGGAAAGATACATTTACTGATATTCTTAGGCAGAGCGAAAATATGAAGCCAATATACAGAGATGCTCTGAAGGACTGCTTGAACTAGAGTCAACTTGCCTCCTAGGGAGAGCGTCTTGTGTGCCCATGATAAAATATACAATGGATTTTCTCTATAATTCAGCTCCAATCCTTAATTCCATAACAATTAGGTTGGATCATAAATCTAAGATATTTCAAATCACATCCAATGCAGTGGAGATAACACCAAAAATATGATAAATCTCCAGTACCAATGCATCATTTGGGTAAGAATAAATCATATGAGATTTAATATTATTCATAAGTTGTCCAAAGACTGATCAAAAGAGGTCAATCTACCAAATAGTAACACATCATCGACAAAAATCAAAGGAGTAACTCTCACTTGTCTACCTACACACATGCAGCCAAAATTACATTTAATCCATCTAGCCCCACACCTGTAACCAAAATTACCGCCCTTGTGAATTTTGTGACTAATTCTTCGAAAATCCAATCTTTTATTCTCAACGTCTTCTTCTCGCAAAATTTGTCATTGATATTTTGAAGTAGGCATATTGTCTACTAACGAATATTCTGTAATTTGCCTCCACCATCCTTGTAGAAATTATGGTGTAGAGTTACAACTACTCATGAAGTTTTAATCAAAATCATAAGACACAAGCCTACTCTACTACTCTTTGGAAGTTAATTCACAATTTAGAACCAAAATTTCATACATGCAATAAGAAATAACACACATGCACACAAAATTTTTCCTAAGGAAAATAATATGCTAAAAACCCCAATGTCTATTTGCACTTATATGATCAATAGAAATGTATTGCAATTTATTTTCTCAACTGAGCATAACCTACAAGTGAATAACCTGTCTCTCTGCTCATTAAGAAGCTCTAAGCCAGACTTAGTAAATTTCTACCTCTGCTTGAGCCCATATTTCCTTGCGCAATTCCTTGAGAGATTAGGCCCCTATTATTTAGGAATTTTTAAAAAATGGATTGTGAAATTCCAAAGGTTGATCATCTGACTGTATGCAACACCTGTACACTCAAGGCTAGTCTACAGTTGATGTTACACTACCTTGGAATCTCCACCATAGCTGGGGAACTCGAATTCTCCATGCATTAGCTATTTTGGGTTGATTGATTAGTTAATTGGATGATCACTAAGTTTGACTGAAGTCCCACTGCACAATTGGCCTTCCACTAGTTCCTCAAGCAGATGGAACTAGTTTAACTGAAAATAACTTGAGATAACTAACTTTGATTGCTACAAATTAACAATCATACATGCTTAACTGAAATATAACTCGTCCAACTTGAATTTACTATGTAAACCAGGTGACACAAGCCATGTCACATGAGTTAACTGCATCCAAGCTGTCTGTTGATGTGGAAATTCAATTTTTCTCAATTTAATCAAGGAAAAAACAAATTGAGAATTTCTTGCTACATTTTTTAAGACTCCCTCTCTGCAAGAAAGGGATTATCAACCACCCCTATCCTGTACCTAAGGAATTTGAACTTATCTCTTACAACTCTCCGTGCAGAATCTCTGCAGTATCTCATTTTCATACTTGCCTTGAGAGACAAATAATTATCCATCACCTTGTCAGACTTCCAACCCAAGAAAGTAGTGCATGAGACCCATGTGCTTCATTTAAAATTCCCTTGCAAGGTCCTCCTTGCAAGATATGATCAACGTCTCATCACTAGTTAAAATAAAATTATCAACATATAAGACAATAATAAGCAATTTACCTTCTATCCATACGTGATGAGGTTTACATCTGGTTCACTTATGGTGAAGCCCAAACTGGTGAGATAACTATTGATCTTGGTGTACCAAGCATGAGGTGCTTGCTTGAGATCATACAGTGCTCACTTGAGTTTGCACACATGAGACTCTTGATCAAATGTCTCAAAACCTTTTTGTTACTCTATGTACACCTCCTCCTTAATAACCCTATTCAGAAATGTTGTTTTTACACCCATCTGGTGGATATTCCACCCCATCTGTGTAGCGAGACGAAGAATTGATCTAATGGATGAGTACCTTACTTCAAGAGAAAATGTCTCCTCATAGTCAATTCCTTCAACTTGAGAGTACCCCTTGGCCACAAATCTGTCCTTATACTTCCCTATTCTTTTGTTTGTTGCCTGCTTCACCTTGAAGATCCATCTCAAACCCACTATTGATTTATATGTTGTTCTTGGGATCTTTTCCCAAACACAGTTCTTTGCAATGGATTCATATTCCTCCACCATTGCATCAACCATACAGGTTTCTCTATTTCTTCCTCAAAATAGGATGGCTCAATCTCTATAAGCTCAGTCATAAGAGCCATGTCACTAGTGTAACTCTCAGGTGACCTCCTTTGCTTGCGCAAATTTGAAGGATATCCCACATTTTCCCTCGCATGCTGCACAATTATATCAACTTCCTTAGTTCTTTTTCTACCTTCTTTGGAGGTTTTGCTTTAGTGAATGTCTCCACTCTCTGCTCCACAATTTTTGGTTGCTCTACAACTTGTTGAGGTTCCTCTTTTTGAGCTAAAATCCCATGTTTTGGTGGCATCTAAAGCTCCTTCTCAAGAGAGCACCACATAGATTTCTCCTCATCAAAATTTACATCCCTTCACATAACTATCATTATGAGTGATGGCAAGTACACATGTTAGTTGTGGGGAGTTTTTGTGTAACCCACAAATACCCTGAATTTTGTTGTTGACTAAAGCTTCTTCCTTGATTCTTTGGAGACATGGCAGTAAACAGAGGCTCCAAAAATCTTGAAGTGTGACACATCCAGCTTTCTTCCCGAGAAAGCCTCCTTCGGTGTAATATCATGCCAAGAATCCGATGAGAACTTCAGTTCTGCAAACAAACTGTTGTATTTCATGCCTCAACCCACAAATGCAAAGGTAGGCCTTGGTCATGCAACATCCCCCTTGTTGCTCCCAAAATGTTATGGATATTTCTCTCAACCACCCCAGTCTGATGTGGGTTGTGGGGTGTTGTCAACTCTCGTTGAACACCTTCTTTCGCACATAAATTTTTAAATTCATTCAACACATACTCACCTCCATTATTGCTCCAGAGAGCCTTCACCTTCTTGTTGGTTTCTTTCTCAAACAGTGCCTTGAATTATATGAACTTGGAGAATGTCCCAGCTTTCTTCTACACGAAGAGATCCAACACTTATGTGAGAAGTCATCAATAAAAAGGACAAAATATTTGTGTCGGGCAGTGGAGGCTATAAAGAAAGGTCCACAGACATCAAAGTGGATCCTTTCTTGGACTGCATGCGCTTTGTTGTCCCGATCATGAAATTCGGATTTTATGTACTTCCCTAAGGTACATCCTTTGCATACATCCTGCTGCTCAAGTGCTCCTTTAGGGAGGCTAGTGGATATTTGTTGTATACTATTCGAGGTGCCATGATGCAAATGGCCAAGGCTTATGTGCTAAAGTTCACCTACATCATGGCCCTGCACTTTCTCTTCCTTAGTTTTTAATGCAACACAATCTTCCACATCTAACTTATATAGATTCTTCACACAAACCTCGATCTTCTTCACCTGTCTCATGGCTATGTGTCTCAGGAATGTTTTTCCTTTGTTGAAGATCACGTCATAACCATAGTCTTCCAAAACTGCAACAGAGATGAGATTTTTCTTTAGGCCTACAACAAACATGACATCCTTGAGCTTGAGAGGGGAGCCTGACTCCCTCTGAAAGTTGACTGTACCAATACTGGTCATGTTGTACCTTCCATCATCCCCTAGCTTGATGTACATATGGAGATCTTTCTCCTCCAAGTCACTGAAACGTCTCTACACCCTGTCATGTGGAACAATGCACTTGAGTCCTAGTACCACATGCTCCCCATCACTATGTTGGACATGCATGCGATAAGGGTAAAGTCAAGGTTGAACTATGAATCCAAGGCTTCACCCACTGCTCCTCCTAAGGTCTTCTCACTTGCCTCTTTCTGTGGGCACTTCATGGCATAGTGCTCGTATTCGCAACAATGGAAGGATTTAATTTTTGACAAATCTTTCTTCTTTCTCCCTTGGTTGGATTCTGGTTTGGTTTGAGATTTCTTCCCCTTTTCCCTTCTTTACCTTTCCAACCAATGCAAATTTTTCTTCATCCTTGCCCTTGGATGAGGTCCCATCTCTAGTATTTTGCCTTATTTCCTCTTGTACCAAATCGTACCATAAGTGTTCCCAATTCGGTAGTTTCTCCCTCCCGTTCACTTAATCTTGATAGATATGCCAACTCTTGGGAAGGTCCAGAAGGGATATTCTTACCAAGTCATCCTTCTTCTAATTTTTGACAAATATTTCTTCTTTCTCCCTTGGTTGGTTTGTGGTTTGGTTTGAGATTTCTTCCCCTTTTCCCTTCTTTCCCTTTCCAACCGATGCACATTTTTCTTCATCCTTGCACTTGGATGAGGTCCTATCTCTAGTATTCTGCCTTATTTCCTCTTGTACCAAGTCATACCATAAGTTTTCCCAATTCGGTAGTTTCTCCCTCTTGTTCACTTAATCTTGATAGGTATGCCAACTCTTGGGAAGGCCCAGGAGGGATATTCTTACCAACTCATCCTTTGAAAGAGTAACACCAACTCCTGCAAGCTCATCATGAACTTGTGTGAACCTCCTCAGATATTGCAGGGTAAAGTCATTCTTCTACATCTTGATATTTCAAAGTTTATTCTTGAGCACCAACTTTTTGTGGTCACTACTATTCTAGAACAGATTTGTGAGTGCCTACCACATTCCATAAGGATTTTCTTTCCCATGGAGATTGCTGACAATGTGGTCTCGTACTCCCTCCAATATTATTATCCACACCTTGGCTACAACTTTCTTCGACTGAGCAAGGTTTTGGGCATCAGATTCTGCTAGTTTTGTAACATCTCTCTTGATGTATTCTAGTAATCCATTGTCATCGAATACCTCCTCCATGTGATCCTTGCAGTCAATGAAATTAGAGTTGCCTTCTAAGGAATACTCTAGCCTCAGCCCGTTGAAGGTCATATTTTTAGTTCCTAAGAGATCTTGCTACCCTGAACTGCAAATTCGAACCTCCTGAGAAACAAATTTGAAATTCATGCTCTAATGTGAATCTTGCTATGATATGATGTAGAAATTATGGTGTAGACTTGCAACTCATCATGAAGTTTTCTCAAAATCATAAGACACAAACCTACTCTACTACTCTACGAAAGTTAATTCACAATTTAGAACAAAAAATTCAGACATGCAATAAGAAATAAAATACATGCACACAATATTTTTCGTGGGGAAAGCAATCTTCTAATAACTCGAATGCCTACTTGCATCAATCTTATGAATATAGGTGTATTACAATTGATTTATTCAACTGTGCACAACCCGTAAGTGAATAACCTATCCCTCTGCTCACTAAGAAGCTCAAACCCAAACTTTGTCAATTTCTACCTCTGCTTGAGCCCCTATTTCCTTGTGCAATTCCTTGAGAAATTAGGTCCCTATTATTTAGGTTTTTTCCAAAATGGATTGCACAATTCCTAAGGTTGATCATGTGACTACATGCAACACCTGTACGCTCAAGACTAGTCTACAACTAATATTAAACTGCCTTGGAATCTCCACCATAGCTGGGGAACTCGAATTGTTTGCATGCACTAGCAATTTTGGGATGATTGATCACTTAACTAGATGATCATTGCATTTGACTAAAGTCTCACTGCACAACTAGCCTTCTGCTAGTTCCTCCAATAGTTAGACCTAGTTTAACTGAAAACAACTTGAGATAATTGACTTTGACTGCTACAAATTAGAAATCACACATGCTTAACTGAACTCTAACTCCTCCAACTCGAATTGATTGAGTAAAATGGGTGACAAAAACCATGTCATACAAGCTAATTGCATCCAAGTTGTCTGCTGATGTGGAAATTCAAATTTTCTCAATTTAATCAAGGCAAAATCAAATTGAGAATTTCTTGCCACATTTTTCAACAATCCTTCAAGTGAATCTAATCCATGTTGCCAATCTAGCACAACAATTTTCTAATAACAACAACCAATGTATATAAATAGCATTCAAAATAAATAAAACGGTAAAAAAACACATATTAAAACACAATCGATGGAGACCCAAAAAGTACTCCAACTATGTTACCACCCATTAACGTTCATCGAAAGTGCCTCCATCGCTCCTCTCACGATGCACACCTCTGTTTTCAGACTCCATCGCCCTAAATCCCATTAGTTGTTGTCAACCTCGATCACTCTACTTCCTGAAGAAACCATCAATAGCGTAAAGACAAACCTCTAATCCTTTACCTTTTTTACTAGCGCATCATATTGAAAATTTTAAGACAAAAGATTTATTTTGTCTTAAAATTCCCCTCCATGTAGTAGTCTAGAATGCAACGACATACTTCCCATAATCAAAATTCCTAGTAACCACTGGTACAATCTGCTGCATCACTAGACCATCAAGTGTATGGATCACAAACATGAAACAACCAAGTCAAAGGGCAATAATGAGTCCCTCTACTCGATCCAAAGTACCGAACAAGAATGGAAGTTAGAACCAAGATACACCGCCCTCTAGGTCATTCTTATGGAATAAATGAGTTGATGTCGACAGAATAGGGCCCATGATAGGTGAGGCAATGAGGATCCTCAACTAAGGTATGAGGGAAAATAGTAATGTGACTGATGGACTGACACCGGGTATAATGGAAAATGAGGGATTGAGTGACAAATAGATGACTTCCCTTGTCAGAGCATAAAGTGCATGGTTGACCAGGTAGCGACTGACTCAACTCAGGATGGGATGCAGACAGTATGACTGGAGGCCAAAATGGGTAAGACAGGATGAATGATATCAAAATATGGATAGAATATTGTGATATGATATAATGGGATATGAAACAGACTCCATGGATGCAAGGGTGACTCATCGCGGATGCTTTGAACAAGGGTGACTCGATGATGTTGCCACACAGAATAGGCCCGGTGGGGACCATGAAAAAATGAGTAAATGATGGTTACATATGATGAAAATTGACACATGAGATGACAAGTTCCAAGGGAAGGTGGTCCCCAAATTACAAGTGTCGTATATGAAGAAATCCGATTTTGAAAGGTGACAAAGTGACCCTTCTTGGAAAAATGGCTTCCTAGTGAAGTTTCAAATCATCCAAAACTAAGAAAGACTCATTATAATACTCGATGAGAGATTTCAAATGATGTTGATGGTTCGTCAAGCTGAGCTATCATTTGGTCGAGGCGGGTGACAGAAAGATTGTGGATTTTCTATGAAAGGACATTTTCCCTCCAATTGGAATTCATTTTTTAAGCGAGTTGTGGTAAATTTGGAGAGGAGGAAAAGGCCCTAAATCCCATGGAGATCATAGCAGACAAATCAGCCATCAGAATCAGGATCTGCGACTTTCAGGTAGGTGGCCTTACTCATCTCTTCAATTTCAGTTATTTATTTCATGATTTTTGGCTCCTGGCAGCTCCCTGGGAGACCCTTGCTCCTCTTCATGGTCTAATCACACTTTTTGTGCCTAGAAGTGCAATTTGGATCACAGGAAACAGGTGAAAACTTGCAAGATCACACTTTCTGGGCATAAAACTATGATTTGGGGCTGAAAAGAGGGGTGGTTTGCTCGCTTGGCGGGGTTTGTAGGTTGATTAGTGTAGACCAGTGTTTTCTTCTCTCAACTAACAAGACATGTGGTGTTTTGCAGGCATGGCAGAGTTAAAAATCAACTGGTGTGCATGAGACTTGGATACCCTCTGATCCGAGATTCAGATGGATCAGGGGGTTCGAGAGGCATTGGCTCGCTATGGGGTTCTAAAGTTGGTAGAGAACCCATTGATGAGGGCAAGTAAGCCCTTTCTATTGAGAATTGTGAGCTATTGGGATCCAGACCATGAGGTATTTGTCATGTAGGGGCATAATATTGAGCTCACATTACAGGATATTTATTTCTTCACCGAACTCCCTCCCCTCAAAGTGGTGGGGGATATCCATCTAGTGTTTCCTTGTGGGAGGAACATTACAGAGTTTGTGGAGCACCATTGTCCACAGGATGTGCATGTGAAGGGCACAACTATCCCGATTGGTGATTTAATCGGCTAGAGACACAAATTGCTTCCATAGCTATGCTATGGGTCTTGGGTAGCCATGCATTCCACCACATCACTAGTGGGCAGTTGATGCTGGTTGAGAGTGTTTTGGCTAGGACCTACTGTGGGTAAGCCAAGATGATGCTGTCATCAATTAAACGATAGCTAAGTCTATGCAGTTGAGCCATGAATATGCTTTTGGTACAGTATTGTGCGCATTGTTCTTTGAGAAGATACCCACCATCCTTCCTCATGTATAGATCCGATATGGGGGCCCAAAGGAGCCCAGGATCTGCCGCTGTGGGTAGCTACTGCGGAGAGGAGGACGGGGAGTCAGAAGGGTGTTCCAACCCATGGTTTTTGCACATTGGGATCAAATTCCCCTCTAGATTGACGATTATCGTTATAGCGGAATGAACTATCAGGGAGATCCTGACTTGCCACTTTCACTCAGGCAAGCATGGGGACCAAACGATAATTGTTAAGTTGCTATTTTTATGGTTCATTTCATATTTTTATTACATGTATATGGTACTAAGTGTAAAATATGTGGTACGCAGACATAGCATCGGTAAACAGGCAAGAAATGTAGGACGAGCCATAGTGCCCATGGCTACAGATTGGGGGACATCGTCATCTTGTCAGGGTCTAGAGGATAGTGTGCTACTCGTTTATCTACACCGTAGATGTGGGGTACTCTTGACCAAAGTTTCTAAGCGTGGATGGCATGAGCTAGACGATCGATACATATATGAGTGTAATGGCCTTCCCTTAGAGTGGCGAGGTATCATGCAGCGCATGGCGATGGCTGGTCATGCAATACGTGATCTACGTGCAGGTGGGGTAGAGCCTTTGGTGCATGATCCTTCAGATAGTGACTAGATATGGGGATATGTGGGTCCCTTTGATTTTTATTTTTTTAACATGTTATGGACATTTCGGATGTATTTAGAGCTATGGGATCCGAACACTTATATGATACATAATATGATTATGCATTTTTATATGACGATGATGGTTCGCCATGTGTTTTGTTTATGGTTGTCTTCTGTGGTATACATGTGATAAATTCCAATCTAGAATGTTATTTGAAATGGTATCTACATATTTATCTTGGGCTCTAGGAACTTGACTAAAAGTAATGGTTTGAAATTCACGTACCAACAGCTTAACACGCAGATATTTTCTAAATATGACTTGGTTATGCACATGTTACACACTATTCAATTGCATGACAAGTAGCAAGGAATATAAACGAACATGAAGATGAAGGATGCGATGAGAAAGGGAATCGACTAACAAACCTATCACTACATCATATTCGGCCTAGTTATTGGTGGTAGATCCAATGCACACGTCGTTTGAAAGGACTAATGTATGTAAGGGGGTAAAAATGGCCCAGGTTGTCGAGGCTATATTCCTGGAGAAGTGACTTGCACCATCAACATGACCAATATATGGTGTGGATGATGGATCCATCTGAAAGGTGCAAAAGACGACAGATGAGATGATGCATCCTACCTAACTTCATGACAGAAATAAAGACATGCAAATCAAAGAGATAAGCTATGAGAAAATTTTCTTTAGGTAGATTTCATTGGGATTATTAGGAAGGAAATGGCCTTCAGAATCCTCCAAAAAATATTCCCCCTTGCCTAAGTGCAAGGCTAATTAAGGGTAGACATAGCTTCCATGATGTCCTCATCAAAATGGAAGATGAGTGGACGAGAGGAATATTGACTACATCATGCAATGCAGTACCTAGTGCATCAACCTGAGAAAGAAGGTTCACATACTCATCATATGGAATGGTAGACAACGAGATAGTAAATGAGGGATCTATGTATGTTGAGACCTGGGATTCTGTCGAAAGAGGTTGAATAGAAGTGCGCTCAGAAACCTCAGAAAGGATTGCCTACGAGGAACTCAAGGATGATGACAGGTAAAGGATATTGCCCGTGTTGTCTATCATCTCGACATCTGGGGAAGGGATCACGATGGTGGGACCGGATTCCCCCTATTCTGGTTTACTATTGGTACAAAAATTCACAGGAAGAGGAGAAGGTGATCCATTATGAGTGGTCTCGTATTCACGAAGTGCCTTAAGGAAAACACAAAATTCGTTGAGATGAGGGCAACAATGGGAGTAGTCACCATGATGATCACATAGGGCACAAGGGTGATTTTTGCGTAAAGTTCTGAGTTTCTTGGGTGGACCCAGTAAGTTAACATGGACTTTAGGGATATTTGACTCAGGAACGTTTCATGAACCAAAGGTTTGAGATGAGGAAGCTCAGGACAATTATTGGTCACGTGCCCCACAACTTTACACAAACCGCATGAAGGTGACGACTTTGGGCCTTGGGGACTAGAGGAGGTTGGGGAGCCTTATCCTTAGGTTCTTTCCTCTTAGCTTTCCCCCCTATCCAGATGCTTTCGCAACAGGAGTGGGTTTCTCTTGAGGTTGTGATGGAACTAAAGTAGTGGTAGGGGCCATAGGGACTAGTTGAACCAGGGTGAGAGCATGATAAGGTCTTAGCTGACCAGGAAGAATGCTTGCAGGGGGATCAATGTACCATACGGGGATCCCTAAAGTCATGTTAGGAAGGACCAATGAAGCCATGACAAGGACATAAAATATTGCGGGAGGGGGAAATAAGAAAGGTATCTAGCCTGCAAGGTAATGTCCCGGCAGAACAACAACTGGATGGTTGAGACCTGGAGGAACAGTTCCTGGGGGAAGATAGGAGAGGCACCCACAAATGGAGGAGGTCTTGGGGGGTGGATCTGGATGGCTCGGCTAGGATGGTAACCGCACGGTGTGGAGGAGCTTGTTGTGGATTGAATATACCAGACTGCTTGAGGACAACCCATGACGCTGAAAGATTTAGGCTCTAAGATGAGAGGGGGAGGACTAGGGAAAGAACCCAAAAATGAGGAACATTTATAGACTCTTGGTGAAACACCAGTGAGAGGATTTGAAGAATTCTTATCTAACACTAATGAGATAATGGACTCATGGGATGTCACGGATTCCGGATCGTAGTAAGTCAACTAATCTATGGTAACGATCTTCCCTTCATGGGGGAAGCACATCTTGTGGAAAACAGTAGATGCGACAACTGACATGGCATATGTGTAACTACGACCCAAGAGAATGTTTTAATCTAAAGGGGCATCAATAATTGCAATATCTACATGGACAGTCTTCCCCACAAGGGTCACTGTATAGTTGTGGTACATGCTAAGAGGATAGGAAGAGTGTCTGTCCCAAGCATGCAAAGCGATGGTGGAGGAGGGCAACTCAGGTGACTAAAGTTTTTTCCAAATGGTAGTGGACATCACACAGGTGGATGCACCATCGTCAATAATGCATCAGTAGATGATGACATTACGGACTCAGACTAGTACCTAGAAAGCAACGGAGTAAGGCAATGGGGATGTTCTGATGTATCAACTAGGAAGACAATAAAACGATCGTCAGAAGGATCTACTACACCCAAAGAAGTTATTGGAGCTTTCTTTTGAGATGGGCATGACTGGAGTACATCCAGCATCGACATGGCGGCAGGTGATTGCGCCAAGTCATTTACTATACTGTATGCATGGGCAACTCGGTTAGAAGTTGCGTTATGGCGTAATGGTCCCTTTGGGATCTTGGGAATTGCCTCAGCTTTAGGTTGACGGATCTGTAATGGAACATTTGATGTCGTAAGAGGCTCAGTAGAAGCTTTGGCTTTGGACTCAGTGGCAGATGAAGTTGATGGCTTATCATATTGATGCGATCGAGTTTGCAAGTTGATATCGGAGGGATTAACCTCATCAGAGCTCATCATGAGGATCTGGTAGTCACCAGGACCAGAAGGTTGGGGAGGGTGAGCTGCTTGACTTGGGTGAGGTTGAGAAGAAACAAATCCTTGTTGAGGGAAAGGATTTGTAAGCATTGTCGGTTGAGATGGTGCAAGATTATGAGGCAATTGTTGGCCTCTAGAAGCTGCTTGAGCTTCCCACATTTGAAGCATCTGGGGTAAGATAGGACACTCATGTGTATAATGGCCATGTACACCACAACATGCACAAGGCTTATTCATACGAATAGCCTTGTTTTGCTTGGGTTGGCTTCCCTATTGCTGGTTGTTAGTGTTAAGCTGGTTTCCATGGGATTCACTAGGTTGATTACCTTGATTACCCTGGTTACCCTTGTTACCGTTGTTACCCTTCCCCTTATTATTTTTCTTTAAATTTTGGGGATTGGTTGCACTCTGCTGTGCAAACACCTGACCCTAAGGGGGAAATAGCTGCGGGGGTAGAGGATGCATGTGAGGCTGCGGTGTTAACGCTTGAGGGGCTGGAGTACTTGACTGTTCATAAGGAGGAGCAATGGTTTGGTAGATAGGTTGGGGCCTTGAAAACATGTTGCTAGCAGGAGGGGCACAAGTGTTGGAGGAACTGATGCCCCCCTATGGATGGCCATAACTTTGCTGAGTATATGGGGAAGGATGTGAAAGCGTTCCAATAATATCGTCGGCGACGTGAGATTCCCCTGGTGCATTGAAACCTCCAGGACGGGGAAGGTTTGGAATGAAGATATAGACAGAACCAAATTACACATAAATCAGGTCATATCTCAGAGCGGTTTGGAGAGCTTCTTCCTCAGTCTTAGGAAAATGGGACGCGGCATCTTTTCCAATGGGTGCTAAAAGGCTCCTGAGAAACCAATCTAGATAGACACGGTCTTCGAAGTGTGGGGCACGACATGTGCTCCTCCTTCTACGCCACTCTTGAACATGGTCGGAAAGGTGAGTGGCAGAGGACTGACGAAATGAGGTCAATATCTTTTTACCAGTGTCGTATCGGAGAGGTAGCTAGAAATATGAGAGGAACAATTTAGCAAGCATCACGAAAATGGAATGAAATGTGGCGGGCTAGTCTACATACCATTTTGTAGCGTCTCTAGTGAGCGTGCGTTGGAACAGCCAAAAACGAATGAAGTCATTGGTAATGGAGTTGGATGAACACCACATGTGGAAGGAGCGAACATGATCGGTAGGATCCTCTCTAGAATTACCCTCAAACTTTGGGATATTTGAGGGAAGCTTAGTCGGCATAGCATGCCAACCAGCATCGTGGTGTATTGGGTCGTTTATCAACTGGATAAAATCCAGGAGACTTAAGCCAGCCATAAAAGGGAGTATGGGAGTTTTCTGAACAGTTCATGAGATTGCTCCTCCTGATGTGATCATTGGGGTAGAATTGGAGCCAATACTAAGTTGGCTTCCTACACTAGCTGTGGGTCCAAACATGGTGACAATATGTGGTGAAGGAGGCTTGGAATCAGATGAACTAGGAGAAGAGTTGGTATGGGGACTCAGAGGGCTATGAACTCGAACCTAGTGGGGAGGAGTAATATGCCCAAGTGGAAAATGGGGATGAAGCTATAAGAGTCTCTATGACAAACGCCTTAGTGGCGTAATGGTGGTAGGACACATGTGACATGAAAATGGTGAAGGGAGATCAACAATATGACTTTGTCTCGATGAGGGGAGATAAATTTATTATGTTTAGTCTTGGCTTGGGGGTGTAAACCAACCGCCCTTCGCTTAAGGTGTGCTTGTGTGTGCAAGTGTATTTATTGATTAAGCCTAGATTGTGTTTGTAAAAAAGAAAAAAGATTGTTGAAAATAAACTAAAATTAACAACAGTAAATGAACAACAAAACCATTAACTAAACCCCACCCAAACTGAATTTGCAAACATTTTGTTGTTTGGTGGTGAAATCGACTGAAAACACACTAAAAAGTTCAAGGGATATAAGTGTCGGTGTGACTGGGATGAAATGACACTAGGCTATTGGAAAGTGGTGCAGCAACAACAAAAAACCAGAGAGGAAGATCGCTACAAAAAGATAGGGAGATGGGTGTAAATCCGAGGGCAACCGATGGGACACTAAGGCCAATGACCAAACAAGGTTTAATATGAAACCATGGATGGAAACGACCTATCTTTGGAGATCTAAAAGAAAAGGGTATAGATCTAGAAAATATGGCTGAAAGTGCTAGAGAAACTCAGACTTCTTACTCAGCTAAACTCCTCCTATAAAGGTGGAAGCGTACTGGAAGCCCTAAGGGGATAAATTCCACTTTGACGAGTAAATCAAAGTAGATCAAGGCCTAAGCAGGATGAGACAGAGGTCAAACAACCCAACACACAACTCTTGACAAAACACAGAAACAGATCTGATAAAAACCCAAAAACCCTAAAATTGCAGGTACTAACCTATTTTTGGGGGGGATTGCAGTTTTTGGGGTGAAATGTGCACTCTAGACTTGAGATCACACTTTTTGGGCTAAAAAGTGTGATTTCTAATCCTTGATTTCTAGTTGAAAAATCTTAGAAAAAAACTACCGTCTTTGTCGCAACTCGTTCCTGTGACCTGTGGAAAAGACCAGAAAACTTGCAAAAGTTAGAAATTTGACATATCTAGGGTTAGAAAGCTAGTAAATAACATTAAGAGTCTGAACAAAAAAGAAACTCTAACCTGAAAACAGAATGTCGCCCAAGTTTCTGGATCTGAAGTAAAAAACCAATGGAGTTGCCAATTTTGTTGTAGTGTTTTCATCTCAAAGATGTACAAAAAGAACCCACTTAAGACTGCAGATGACAAACAGTCTGAACAATAAAAATGGCTACTAAACATTGTAGATTTGCAGCAAATGATAGAAACAAAACCTAGCAAAGTCCTGACCTATGACACAATCATAGTTAAACAGCAAAAAGAAACAGTAATAAATCCAATCATCCAATGGAAACCAGATATACAAAGAATATATTTTATTATAACACCTATGAAGGCAACAAATAAATTTTACCAATCCCCCTCTATGGAATGGGTTCTTGTCTATCCTAAAACGTCTTCAGCTTGTGTAGAGTCTCTCTCCTCTATAATGTGAAAACCCAACAAATAAAATGTTTGAGCTTAATGGGAACTCAAATGGCAGAGAAATGGTGTGCGACAATGAAACTAATAAGAGTTACAACAATGATTGCAACAACGAAAATAATCGAAAGTGAATAATGAATGGAAAACCCCTCTATTTATAACAAAATATTGAGTTATCATCGAATAATGAGCAATAATAAAATATTATTAACTCCATTCTTGGAATAACCACTTGGAATATTTTATTATATTTGGTTAGGAGGGAAAACGTATTTAAACTTTTATTTAGAAATAATAAATAAATGATTTATTTATCATCTCAAGAAATTGGTTAAGGAATAATAAATAAATAATGATTTATTTAATTATTCCTAAGGGATTTAGTCAAGCTTGACAAGGAATAATAATTAATTAGTGATTAATTAATTATTCCTAGAGAAAAATAAGATAATTAATAATTTATCTTTTGATTTTTCATAATTGGGTCAAATATGACAAGGAATAATAATTGAACAATGGTTTAAGTAATTCTTCTTAAAAGAAAATAAAATAAATTGTGATTTATTTAATTATTCTTCATGGGTTTAATTATAAATTACTTAACAAAGGTGGTTTGTTAAGTAATTTCTCACAATGAAAGCAATTTTACTATGATAAAATTGACTTTACATGGTGTACTTTGATCCATCTAGTAAATTAGGCTAGATGATCAATTTTTGGTGATAACACTTTCATCAAAAGGGACCGACTTAAACAAGGAGAGAGGGCAGAATATTTTTTCTTTAGCAAGTGAATCTGAGGGCCATTGAGGATAGAACCAATAGCCATAGGCATAGATTGCATCAAAACACTCTACCAACATTACTGAGCTGTGGATCAGGTCAACAATGGTCTGATCCACCGTTTCACCTTCCGAGAGGCACCTCACCACGAAAAGGAGTATTCAAATCACTAGAGCAAGGAGGTCGGCTGAAAATTGCGTAGACCCATCGAATCAATCGCATGGGACTATACCACTGATACAAGGGAATTTGAGGCACTCATAACCAGATAGTCGCATTGCTGATCTGAAGAGTGATGTTTCTCAGTAGCAGTCGAGGTTGCGAGGAGGGTAATTTTGTGTGTTAAAATGAACATCGAGCCATCTAATGAGTAGAGGTGTTAGATTGGTTTCAGCCTCTGATTTGTTTCAACGGAAGGCGAAAGGGAGTATGAGTGTTGCATGTTGATTAGTTGATATAGCCTGAGCATTGGTCGCATTGCCAAAACAGTATCACAACAACTGTCTGAGCAGAGAAAGGTGTTGAGCGTCCCCATATCTGTTTCAGGCGAAAGGAAGTGGACATAGCCTAGGCATTGCACTATCACCACAACCCTCTAAGCGTAGGAAGGAGCCGAGCAAGTTTCATAGGCTTCGGTTCTGGCATTGACCATTGATTCATTACGGGAACCAAAGTTGTCATCACTCTTAATAGCATAGACAATATTATTTTTACCGTAGCGTCGGTCAAGGAGCCAACCATGGTCCTCTTCAGGTGCATGCCAAAGTATTTGTTTTATTACATTCGATAAATTGATCTCGCTACATCAAGATCACTCACACATTAGTCATAAAGGCAAAGACACCGTGTTTTTTCGGAATCGAGTAAATTATATTTCATCAAAAGATTTAATGGTGGGTCACCATAATTAAATAAAGTAATGCTATGTTTTTTCTCCTCATATAGTATGTTGCATTATGCGGTTGGATTGGCACAGAGGTTTATCATTGTCGAATATAGTCTTATGCCCATACATTTGAAACCTCTAACATCAAATGCAATGTCGCACATGATCCATTGATCACTCGCAAGGGCATAATTATTGGGTCCACAGACTCTTGATTAGCATATGAAGATCTAGGTCTTTACCTGAAAACTGATTCTCTTTCCATCTAGAGAGATTTTCCGCTCAAAAATCTCAGTGTGGAAGCATGAGAGATGGCGGGTTATGGACTAAACCATGTTTATAGTTTGGAAAATTTTGATTGGTTTTAGCATTTGACAAGGGGTTTGTCAAATTTTGGAGTTTGACAATAGAAAGGATATTTTGTGTTAAAAAAACAAAAAAGAGAATAGGAAAGGAAGGAGGTGGTACAATCATCTTGATATTACCAATCAGGTTTGTCTTTACCTTATCTTGGGGTGAAATCCATTGAAGAATTAGTGTATTCATGCTTTGGTATGAGGGGAGATGGGGCTTTCCCTAGAAAACACTCATAAAATTTTAGACAAAATTTTAGATAAAATTTTAGATAAAATAAAAGAAGCATGGGGCCTTTTCTTAGCAATACCACTTTATAATAGAATAGCAAGTCTTTCTCAAAAATGGTCTATGCCATTATGCAACAAAAATGCCCATGGCAAGTGAAGGAAGGACAAGGAAGAGGAGCTAAGTTCTTCGCACTTGGATCTTAATTGCAACGAACAAAGTCAACCATAGACCTTCAGAACTTGGAGGAATTAGACACATGGCTCTTAGAGGTGGGGCAACTAGAATGGAGGAAACTCAGTTGGAATCTCAAGCCATCTATGCTTGCATTAATACAACCCAAACTCTCGGAGCATCATTGTGAAGAGGTCAAGCTCACAATTGCTTCTTGTCTTAGCAAGATCATAGCTTTAACATCGCGAGTATTTTCTTACAATAATGATTTTATGAGGGAGATATTGTAGTTGGTAGTGGAAGGCCTTAAAGGGTTGAATAACATCATGCTTCCTGCCTTTTAGAAGCGATGTAGAAATTTTAACAGTCGTGGCAGAATTCAACATTGGCACATTCATACTGAATTTGGAATGTGATGAGTTGATCTTTTAGTTGCTCCATAACTTTTACACCAGTATTACATCAGCTCATTCAGACCATGTCAAAACAAGCATGCAAAAGATTGTGTCTCTATTATTAGAAGGTTGTGCTCCATATGCAAGATACTAAGATGTAAATTGTTGACCATTTGGAGGAAGTACCACATGGATCCTATGATCTAGTCGAGAAGTTTGTCAGGAAAATCATAAAGTTACTCAAAAGGGTGCTCACTATGAAGGAGTTGATAAGGATTGATGGAGGAAGCAAGAACAAAATATGCATCAATAATGAACAAAGGATGAGAGGACTATGCTTTATCTGCAAGGGACCTTGGGCCCTTAACCATTCATGTCTAGGTGATAAGAGGAAACAAGGGCAGATCATGAAGATTCATCCATAGTTGGTTTCACCGGTTTTTAGAAGAGAACCTAAGAAGGATCTAAGTAGTCAAGTACAAATGCTGAGCAACAACACCATGTTTTTCAGAGAAACTTATAGGATAGGTCGATGATAATCAATCAACTTGACAAAGTAAATCGGGAAAGGAAGGGGGGAATTCCTCCTGATGATGAGGTAGTTGAGTCTATAGATATCCAGGAGAACATTCATAAAGAGTATGGACAATCAGGTATAGATAACATTCCACCAATACATCCATGTTTGACAATCAAAGAGGGTGGACAACTTATCCCCACATGTGAAAAAGGCCAGGAAGAAGACATTCTAGGAGAACCAAATGAGGAGCCAATAATAATAAACCGACATGATGAGCATGATCATGCAGGGTATCATGACAAATATAGTATGCAGGATAAGCCATTTCTGGACGGTCAAACAAAGGTTCACGTTAAAGTTGTGGTCATGGGGCATCCGGTGCAGTCAAATATAGAGACATTCTGCAGGGCATGAGAATTTCTAGTAGATGACTTTTGGGAAAGGATCATGCATTTCAAGACAGATCTTACGATGTTGAAGTAGACAGTCGGGGCAGCCTGAGACACTGTCTTACAGGAGAATAGAAAATTTGAGGACCTCATAGGGGTATGTGTTGAATCAATGACCCAGTTGTCTAGTGTTGAGGAACGACTCAAGTCCCTCACAAGGCAGGAAGAGGAGTACATTTGGGAATTGCAGAGTAGCCCTCTACAAGAGTACATAGATAAGGCTTGCAGCTCTACCAACTTGCCATTATACATTGGGGATAGCAAGGAAGAGTTATAGAAATGGATCATGATGGGTGATCGGGTGGAGCAACATGAGTTGAGCATTAGGCAACATTAGCATGGTAGATTTATTCCATGTGCAGGGATTCATGCATTATATACTTCCCACGAGATGGATTTACGAGAGATTATGAGTTGGGACTCTATTGACGGGATACTCTTAGCTAAGGGCATATTGCAATTTGGGCCCTCATGCACAAGCAATGATGGAGGGCTGAGGTGGTGTCATAACCAACATGTCCTAGGACTTAGGTGGCATTGGGATCTAGGAGAATCCATTGGGGGTAGGATTGACCAAAGGATTGTTTTGGATTCAGGTATCGAAGGATCCATTCATGATCATTTAGAATGGAGGCATGGAATAACACATTGGGTTGTATGGGATCTTGGTATCAATATACAAATGCTTCTTTTCTGGATAGAAGTGGATTACTTGAGGGCAAACAATCTTTGGGCGGGAGGATTTGTAATATATATATATATATATATATATATGGTCAAAGTGGATGGAATCTTCCCATGGTATTTAATGTGGCAGTTGCCCATGGCATTTGCCCATTGTATTAGCCCATGACAGTTGCCTTTATATTTGTATTTTAAGAAAAGAATGTACATTTTGTTAATGTCATTTTCATATTGATATTGATGTAAAAATTTTCAATTTTGATGTATATATGTTATTACATTTCAATTTTGTTTTATTTTAATTATATATAATTTATTATGTTAATAACACTATTTTTGAAATTGAATAAAATAAATGATCTTTATTATAAAATAAAATATATTCATTTTTATTATATTAGTTTATAATTTTTTTTAAATGTAAAATTAATTTTAAAAATAAATAAAACTAATTTTAAAATAATAAATTATGTGAAAACTTGAAATTAAATTATTAATAAAATAACATAATAAAAAATATTTATTATTTTATAAAATTAACTCGTTACACAATGAATATCGTACTACGCCAGCCTGTCACCGACGGATTTAAAAGTTTTAGGAAAACTGCATATAAGAAAGTTAGAGAAGCTGCCTTTGTTAAATGAGGAGGAAGCTGCCTTTGTTAATTCATTGAACTTGTCTTGTGTTCTGTTGTGTTAGGATGAATATAGTACTCTGAAATGAATATAGTACTCTGAATATAGTACAATAATTACAAAAGTTTAAAATGTACCTTAAATCATGGATAAGTTTACATAACATAAAGTCTTAATTTGTGGATAAGATCAACAAAGCTACCTTAATTCATAAAATAAATATAGTACTTTGAATATATTACTCTGGGTGATCTGAATCATAATTTTCTAAATAATAATCACAAAAAGTTAAAAACTTATTTTTAAAAATTAAAAATATTTAATTTTTCACTTTAATCAGAACAAAGATTGTTTTTAAAAATATTTACATTTTTCACTCCAACAATAACAAAGATTTCAATTTTTTTTTTCAGCCCAACCAAAATGACTCTGCCCCGTAATCCCCACGCGGTGTACTGACTGACATACAAGGTCTTGTTAAGCGGGCCGCCAGTCCCGTATCAAATGTAACGGCGCGTAACATGACATGGTGGAGGACGTTGGGGCGTGGGCCGGGTCCACCGCCGGTGGCCCGTCCACCCCATTAATACCTGTGGCCCGCCCACCCCATTAATACCTGGGTTCAATATAGTACGTGAAAACATGAGAGTCATGATAGTACGTGATCCAAAATGTTATTTTATTAAATTCTATTTTTTTATTTATTTGTTATTATTTTTTATGATAGTGATGGACTAATATTATTTGTGGAATGTACATTACGTTAAATGAATGGACGTGATTGTTGGATTTACTTTCAACATGTAAATATATTTTATTGAGATTGTATATTGAAGATACTAACTATTGAAATGATTTTAATGGTGTTTTGTGTTAATAATTATAAATCATTGATAATCTTACATAATACAATGTCTTAATTTGTGGATGAGATCATCTATTTTTATTCATGAAATTTAAAAAAAAAGACTACAATATTTACAATCTCAAATTTTTTCCTAAAAAACAAAATTGTAGGGGTCAAAGGAAGGGCTTTATGAAACTTCTTTTCAACTTGAAACAAATATAAAGAGGCATGCCATAGGTTCTCCACCACCCCAACTTAAGTTCAAATGAATGGTTTATAAAGTAGTATGAGAGATTCATCACAACTGATTTGAGGGGTAAATTCTCCAATTTTGAACTCAATTATTTTTCCTTAAAAATATCTTCAATAGCCACCAAATATCTATAATAGTAATCTTATTATGAATCGAGCTAATCTTATTACATGAAAACACTTGATACTAGATAAAACTATATACATTTTTAATAACATTAACCACCAAAAATACATTTCTTAAAAAATAACAAATAAAGTGATTCTATTAAAATAAATTCTCAAAAAATTAAAAAAAAAAATAAAAACATTTTTTTTTCCTAAGTATGATTAATCTATTATTTACAAAAAGAGAGTATTGTTACATCATTTGAGCACAGAGAGCCATCATGCCTGAGAGTTAGGCCATTTGAGCATGACTAAGTCAAAAACTGGGGGTTTGAACATGATATCCCACGCAGGGGAAACAGAGAGATACAAACAATAGACACTAGACAATAGTCCCGACACAACAGAAACTAGACAATAGACCCGATATAAGAACATAGAGAAAGTTTGACAAACAGAGCCAGAAAGAACCTTTCCTCCTTTCCACTGGGCTTCAAAAAACTAATGGACAGCTGACACACAAGATTACTCGTCGGATGGCTCCTCCACAATCCTGTACCATCCCTCTTCCGGTTCCTGCCTGTCTGGTTGAGCGTGAGTAACTGGCACAATGTTGATGGCGCTGGCTGGCTGAGGTGTCCCATGTTGCATATCATTAGAAGACCTCGGAGAGTTGGGATTTTGGTCTTCCTCAGTGTGAGGCATAGGGCACTAGGCTTGCCCTCGTCTTGGGCTTCTTCTAAGAAGAGAACAGAGACATGAGCCGTAATTCGAGGGCGAGTGAGAAAACAATTGAACGAGAAAATAGCTGAGCCAAAGGACGGAAAATTGGCGGAGTCTGGAGAGTTTGGGTCCAAGTATTGACTTGGTCTCAGAATGCTCTCTGTTCCCAGAGGAGGAGGAGCTTGCCCCATGGAATCAGACCCAGCAGAAGGGCACGAAGGGTTGCCTCGGCCGGATCCTCTGCGACTAAGCATGCACTGGCGGGGTCTCGGCATAACGGATGGAAGAACACGAACAACAGTGATGAAATCTCCTTCAGTGGAAATTCCTCGACCCGTAATGAGAATGCCATGAACACCACAGGGGATGCTGCCAGTAGCTAAGGGGAAATTACGCACCTTGAGCTCTGCCTCAGGCGCTCTCCGAAGACGCCATCTGGCGCCTGACCCTCCCCAAGCCCAATCTTTCTCAAAACTCTGAATCATTCCAAGCAGAATGAAACACAGTAGCATGTTGCTGAAGCTGAAGCTATTAAATACGCAGGTGCCATTCCCTCGATCCTCACCCGCCATTACTATGGCAATCAAGTTCATTGCAGGCAGAAATCCTCCCGAGCAGGCGTAACTGGGCAGCGTTTTAATGCCAAGACCGAACAGACGAACACCCATAATGTTAATCACCTGCGCATTGATATCCTCCCACCTGATATTCTGTCCGGCGAGCATGCTGGACAGGTGCCAACCATGCTGCGTCTTCCTCCGTCCCATCATGGTAAATGCCTTACAAATCACCCGCATCCAGGGAATAAAAACATTTATTAACGAGACTACCAAAACCAAAATATCTTACATAGACAAACATATTATTATCTTACATAAAAAAACCTTATTATTAGTAATAATTAAAAAATATACCATACATATGCTAGATTTTCCTTCAGAAATATATAGTACATGTGATACCTAAATTCAATGCAAGATTACCTTATTATTAATAATAATTAAAAAGTATACCACATACACTAGATTTTCCTTATGATGTTATACTTAAATTCAGATGCAAGATTATGATAAAAGTCCACCCCCAAAAAAGGGTTGCTGCAAGATTATGCTAAAAGGTCAGTAGGTCCCATGATAAAAGTAAAATTTTTTGAATAATCACACATACTAAAGAAATCACATTTATGATTAAACACTTCAATCCAAATTCCAAGAGCACCAATAATTCAAGTTTGTTTATTTTTCAACTAATTAAATCATATTGGCAATGTTCAAAAACCACGCCTCACCAAACTCACTCCCGTGTTGGTGTACTATTTGTCGCGACACAAATAGTACAGCGAATCAAATAGTACAGTGCTTAGTTGTAAAAAATATATGTACATACCAAAGGCCGGCCACGTGGTACGTGTAAACATGAAAACATGGTAGTTGTATATTTCCTACTCTAGTTCTAGGTGTGGTTGTATATTTCTAGGTGTTATCGATGTCTTTTCTTTCAGTTTTGGTTAAGTACGTTATTATTGCATGGCAGGTATGATAAAAAATAAATGCAGTGCAAGATTATCGGTTTATCTTTGATATACAATTAGTTTACACTACTACATAAAGGAGGGTTTTAAGACAATATTTGAGACAATTTTTAGATAAAAAAAATTGTATATTGTCTTTAAGTGGGTGTCCACATCCAAAAGACTGAAAAAATATAAAGATTAAGTGTGGGTTTAAAAAACCACTCTTTTCCTCAAACCCGCTCGTAAGGGCTGTAACAATCATTCTCAAGCAACCCACAGACAAGCAAAAATTCAATCAATCCACAGATGCACCAATAAATAAAAAAAAACTATACATAAAAAAAGAAATGGACAAATTGTTTTAAAAAGTGATCAAGAAAAAACCAATTTAAAAATAAATAAATAAAATAAAATAACCAAAAAAAGCAATTTTCAGAGTGCATAAAAACTTACCCTCTCAAGCTCATGCTGGATTTCCTGCAACTTTTCAATGGAGAGAACAAGCTCACCGTCTATGTGCAACACTACTTCCATAATTAAGGATAATTTGTATTCTTTTTTCCTTTTAATCAGAACAAATATTGTTTTTAAAAATATTTACATTTTTCACTCTAACAATAATAAAGATTTCAAATTTAATTTCCGCCCAAGCAAAATAACACTGGCCCTTTGCGCGTGAAAAAATCCAAAAAAAACCCTTGTGTCACATTACGGGTGCGAATAAATCTGACATACAAGGTCTTGTTTTGGGCAAGTGCTATTTCGTAGACTATTGCAACATTAATGTGGCCTGACATGGGGCCGATTTAAGACATTACAACACGCAGCCCGGTGATGAGAGAGAAAAAAAAGAGCGGGGTGTTGTAATGTCTTATATCAGCCTCATGTCGCCACATTAATGTTACAATAATCTACGAAATAGCACGTCGCCTCCGGGTGATATGCATGCGATCATCTTTCGGGTACGGTTCACAGTTTCAAATTCAGCGGTTCGATTTAATGTATCTGACCCACACAGCTCCATAATTCGTACTTCTATCACATCACATAAGGTGTTATTACAGTTTGAATCTCAATGCCACCTAATCGTTACGATTTCAAATTGGCAATGGCGCCCAATTTTTTGAAATTAATTGAAATCCTAAAAGATTTCAATCTGGCGCGCAAATGTTTTGTTATCTTTGTTCTGGTATCTGCTCTCATAGCATCCTGGCCGAGGAGTGGAGCCTGTCGATACACAGGTTTCATCAGCCACTTCCCTGACAGAATTTTCTGCCTCTTGCTGAGATAGTCTGCATCAACTGGTTGGTGGATTAACTTCTGTTCATTTTCTCTCTGATTCTCGTCATTTTATTTTTGTTTGGGATAGTCGTAATTTGGTGGAGAAACGAAATCAATCGATACGCAACTCCCTTCACCAGGCCAAGACTCTGTACGCCCAGAGCCTGAATGGCGACTATAACATCTTGCACTACCTGCTCGGACGCACAGCTTCTACTCCGAGAGTTGCTGATTTCGTGGGTTATGTGGAGATCAAGATGACCAAAGACAACAGCGGCTGAGGACTCTACCCCACCCAAGAAATAAGAACCGGACAGCTCTTGCTGGTAAGCAACGTCTTATAAGAGCGTCTCTATCGCCATGTTTCATGTGGACAATAGGCATAAAATGAACACCGTGTCTCAAGAAGATCTTGTGGTCGTCGTAGTCTATGATGTGAGGAAATCGCAGAGATTGCTCTGTCAAATTTATATTTTATTCGATTCCGCTATGCCTAGCAAGCTTCAAGTTCCTGCGATAGATCTGTTTAAGACGGACGATCAAATTCTTGCTGGCCAAAAAGTAAAAAATGAAATTTTGCAGGTGGATGTTAACCGTATTCAGGAAATTGTAAGACTGAACTCATTCGATGAAGGCGTAGAGACATTTGTTTCAAAATTGAAAATAAAAGAAGTCAGACTTGGCCTGCGAGAACGAAAATATACTAGACTCTGGTTGTCGCCATCCCTCGTTAACCATTCCTGCCTGCCGAACTTGAGCCGGCTGGTAGTCGAAAATGGAAATGCCATGTTTATACATGCTTCCAAGGACAAAAGACCACTGTTCCTTACTTTTGTACCTTCTTCCCCTGTTGTAGTGCCAAGCCAAGTGCAAGAACTGGGGTTTTAAGTGTAAGTGTAGGAGATGCATTTAGGAGCACTCTTTAAGGAAACCTTTGGACCCTATAATTACTGTAAGGTTTGAGCCATTGCATGAAAAAGAAAATGAATTGATTGTTGGAAGGTCTCATCAACTTTTGAACCACATGGGAACACGCAGAATTTGCAAATCTTTCCCCAAAAATAGAAGAGATCATCCAGAATTCCCATGTGTTGAAAATGGTAGAAGAGAAGCTCTGGATTCTTGCATCATTTTCGTCTGCATAACTCCTATCCACAATGTTGAGAGGTTTATTTCCTTCCAGTGAGAAACTTATGGAGGCTATTCATAGCATCGTACTAAATATGGCCATGGCAGCAAGGAAGTTAAAGAATTTTTGGCGTTGGATGGAGGCTGAAAATGGAGCAATTAATGCACGAATTGCATAAGACCAGGCAAGGGAGGCATGCATTATTGTGTTTCGCAGACAGAGTGAAGATGTTCTCAGTGCGCTCATCCCCATGCATTCAAACTGACTCGTGTTTTATGTTTTAGTAATAGTATACCCGCCATTGGCTTGCCACTGCAAGATCATTTTCCATGTGCAAGACGTACTACAGAGGCAGATTTTGTTTTTTGTATTCGAATTAATTTTAGTTAAAATATAAAGATATGCTAGTTAGTATTTGAGAAAGGTGAACAAAGTGCTTTTGTTGGCCTGAATATGAAAGCTCAATCGCATGAAAAAACTGGGGTCCAGAAGTAGTTTTGAATACAGCTAGAATGGTCTTAGACGTGTTCATCATTGATGCCTGATTTTATATTGGAATTTTTTGGTATTGAAGCATCGACTTATATTGATTAATGACAAATTTCATTCGGTGTGTTTGTAGTGCAAACTCGCTCGCCCATCAATACATTCAAATCTTCTGGATTTCTTTAACATATCTAGCTTTCCAACTCACTACGTTATATATATATATATATATATATATATATTTTTTGCAATGAGGTGATAATTTTTAAATTTAAATGGTTATGGTAGAGTTTTTTTTCAAGGAATGAAAAGGTTTTTTTTTTTTAATATACATGTTTGGTTAGGTTCAACTAGAGTCATTTATTTATTTATTTATTATTATTATTTTTTTAAGACAGAGATATTATTCGATGATAAAAAAGATAATAAAAAAAATTAGATATAACTGAGCATTCATAAAAATTACTTTGAGAAATTACATCAAGATCAGAAAATTAAGATAGACATATCCGATATTATTTGATGATTAAAAAAAAAAAGATCACAGAAAAAATTAGATATGATTGTGCCTTCATAAAACTTATGTTGATAAATTACACCAAGATCAGAAAATTAAGTTAAATATATCTGATATTATTTGATGATAAAAAAAATAACATAAAAAATTAGATATGACTGTGCCTTCATGAAAATTACAGTGAGAAATTACACCAAGATCAGGAAATTAAGATAGACAATCCTGCAATACAAACAACATAAATATAACCAAAATCTACATCTTCATGTCAAAGCTTGGGTTATGGAGCCATCATAAATTTCCGAATGTTCCAAGAGATAACTCTGAAACTTCTTTGGATAGTTTAACTATCCTGGGTTGAGTTCTATGACAATGGATTTAAAAGACAGTAAATCAAGACAATGCATAGATTCTAAATGATTTGTAATAGTTTAAGTCAAATGCTCTCAATACTAATTTGAAAGATAGTCTACTTGGTTATTAGTTTAGAGTCACAAAAAAGGTGGACTTCCCTAATATTTTTTTCACTCCCTGCCTCCAGTAATGACCAAAGACCCAAAATTTTCACCTTACTATTATCTTAGAGTTAATTTCAGATTTATTATTTTTTGTAATGACTAATGTAAGTATGAATATGCAAATATATTTACATATCAAGAAAGAAATATATTTATATTTAAGAGTGAAAGAAATAAAAATGAAATGTATATAATTTAGATTTGAAGTTTGGCCTCCCACAGGACTCTATTATTGTATTTGACAATTCCATTTAAAATTGAAAGATTGGAAATGATATTTAGTCCAAATGAAATTGTAGTTTTCACCTGTGTATTTGGAAAAACTATCATATTTTGTTAAAAACATATATTAATATAGTCTTATAAATTAAATGATTGATAAATATTGATAGACATCAAACAACATAGACATAACCAAAATCTATATCTTGATGTCAAAAACTTCCGTTATAGAGCCATCACAAATTTCTCAATAAGTGAATGTTCCAATAGGGAGCTCCAAAAAACACTGTATCTGAAAGATTTGTAAAAGAAGTCTAAGTCAAATGCTCTCAATATTGATTTGAAAGATAGTCCATTTCGTTATTAGTTGAAAGTCACCAAAAATCTAGACTTACCTAATATCTTTTCTTTTTTCTTTCACTACATCTAATAATGACCAAAGACCCGAAATTTCCACTTATTGTTAGTTGTTAGTTCCTCTCGCATGAAGATCTCTCATCTGGATTAAACAAATTTTGCTCTAAAAATGGTATATCCTTAACAAACACCATCGAAGTACACCCACAAACAACATGGTCTATATTCAAATATTCAAGATAACTCTCAATCTCGACTTTCTATATCTTACAATTAATAAGTAATTTGAGCTTTTCGGCCTTTAACTTCACTTCATATTCATATTCCTGGGTCATCTTGCAAAATGAATTATTAGGTTATAAATATTATTGATGGGATTCTTTTCTATTTTTCAAATTTATTATTTTACTTAGTAATTTTAGATTAAATTTTAATTTTTTAATAATGTAAATAAAAATGGGGAAAAAGAAAGAGAGAAATATATTTATAATTAAAAGTAAAAATAAATATCATTAATTAAATTCTTTCATAATTTTGAGATTTATTATTTTACTTAGTGATTTTAGATTAAATTCTCATATTTTAATAATATAAATAAGAATGTGAAAATATATTTATATATCAAGATATAAATGAAATGTATATAATTTAGATTTGAAGTTTGGGGTCACACAACACTCTTATTGGATCAATCCATAATAAGTATTTAAAGATTTTATAATACATATCATGGTGTAAATTCATTTTAACTAAACATCTAGTAAGTAGGCTAGAAGGATCAAATCTCATGAGGCCCAAACCTCTTTTAGAGCACCCAATTTAAACATGCAATGCCAATAAATCTTTCTTGGAATTCACACTTCATTGTAATATCAACCTAGCATTGATGTTTTATAATACTTTTAATTAAAACTAATCAAATCTATTTTAATTTTTGTTTTTTCATTTGGAGAATATTTTATTTTTATTTTAAAAGAAACATGTGCCAACTCTAGATTGAGCACTAAGGGAATTATACAATTGTTCATCTTGGCACAAAAATCATAAAAATGATTCTATTATTATTATTATTATTAAAGGAATTAACATATAACTTAAATATATATTCATTTAAATAAACAGGTAACAAAAACTTTTAAGGATTAAACCTCACTTTATCATGAAGATTTTTAATTTGTAAATAGATTTTGTTAGAATACTATGGACCAATACCATGGTTCATCAATATCATATCCCAAAAACCATAACTCATTTCATGACACTTGTTCACGTGACATTTTTATTTAATTAATCAATTCGATTAAAATGACAAAAATGCAATAATTTCTTTGAAGATCAATTTCAAATTTTGATTTGTGAACACTGCTAAGAATATTCTAGAATGTTTCATGGGGGTTAAATAATTATCATTTACCTAACAATTACTGATAATTAAAATGAAATTATGGTATACCTATTCCAAAATAATTTGAAGCATGGAGGTTAAATGTAGAAAATGAAGTCTTAGAAAACTAAAACTTAAGTGTTTCAAGTAATAGTTGAGATTTTAGGAGCTCTTTTTACTGATATAATTGATGAGTTTTGCAATTTTTTAATATTTACCATGTTAATAATTTTAGCTAGTGAACTATCTCATAGGATTTTGACGAGGAACACTAACTTCATTTAATAAATAATTGAGTTATGTTTTATTCAATAAAGATTTTATTATATAAATGAAGAATGATAGGAGAGGAGGGATAGTAGGTGGCTTCTGCTCCAACAATGGCCTCTGATGGCACCCACTAACTTGATCTTATAGGTCTCAGTACTGCCACTTTCTTCCATGTTTCAACGCAAGCCCCTACCTAACATACATCCATGTTTTGGTTCTCATTTCGAGGGAAGCATGGGTTAAGTATAACCCTCCCAATCAATGAATAATTAACCAAATCTAACCACATAGTATGATTAACAGACAAAGTTTAAGCTCCCTCGTAATGACCACACAATACAAGAGTCAATGCTACATGCATTTTATGGTAAATATTTTACTATGGAAGAAACACTAGGCGATTACTTGGAGGACCCTCTAGAGGGTAAAACCATTTTCACCTCACCAACAACCAGTCCTCGAGGTAAGAAATAACCCCCCTAGTGGCTAGGAAATAATGGATTCATCGATGGCACACTTTTCTTTGAAAATCATGTTTTAGTGGATCCTGATATCCTCAGTCATGCAAGCCATCCCTTGATCTAGTCCTTTTCAGAAGATACGCTGCTTGTGATTTTCTTTGCTCAGTCATCCCTATATCCCCTCTTCATCGACTCTAGAAATATCCCTTTAATGATTTCTTAAAATCAACCAAGTTCATTGGCTATTAGCAAAATTTGATGCATAACATAACAAGTGACCAACATATTTATCTAATCACCAACAAACCTACCGATAATGAATGAAATTTGATGAGTAGAATAATGTGCTAACCGAAATATTTCACCAACCACTGACAAGCCTATCAACATTAGGAAAAAATAAATGAGAAACATAATGTGCAACATAACATATTTCATCGATTTTTGACACCTCTATCAATAACTGGAGAAATTTGATGACTAGCAAAATATGTCACCCAAAATATTTCATTGAACTCCAACTCGCCTATCAGTGTTGAACGAAATTTGATGGGTAGCATAATGTGTGACACAATTCATTTCATCGATCACCAATAAGCCTATCAGTGTAGGTATCAGAGTATAGTTCCATGATGACTTCTCAGCACATCCTCTTAAAATTCGCTACAAAGAAATTTTAGGATACTACTTTGTTTTCTCAACTCCAACTTATTGTCCCATTTATACGCATATACGGAAGATGTGCGCATATACGGAAACTGTGCATATACGGAAACTGGGCATATACGGAAGATGTGCGCATATACGGAAACTGGGCATATACGGAAGATGTGCGCATATACGGAAACTGTGCATATATGGAAACTGGGCATATACGGAAGATGTGCGCATATACGGAAACTGGGCATATACGGAAGATGTGTGCATATACGGAAACTGGGCATATACGGAAGATGTGCGCATATACGGAAACTGTGCATATACACAAGATGTGTACATATACGGAAGATGTGCGCATATACGGAAACTGCATATACGGCATATACGGAAGATGTGTGCATATACGGAAACAGGGCATATACGGAAACTGGGCATATACGGAAGATGTGCGCATATACGGAAACTGGGCATATACGGAAGATGTGTGCATATACGGAAACTGGGCATATACGGAAGATGTGCGTATATACAGAAACTGGGCATATACAGAAACTGGGTATATACGGAAGATGTGCGCATATACAAAAACTGCGCATATACGGAAACTGGGCATATACGGAAGATGTGTGCATATACGGAAACTGGGCATATACGGAAGATGTGCGCATATACGGAAACTGGGCATATACGGAAGATGTGCGCATATACGGAAACTGGGCATATACGGAAGATGTGCATATACGGAAACTGTGCATATACGGAAGATGTGCGCATATACGGAAACTGGGCATATACAGAAGATGTACGCATATACGGAAGACTATGAAACTGGCATATACGGGAAGATGTGCGCATATACGGAAACTGGGCATATACGGAAGATGTGTGCATATACGGAAACTGGGCATATACGGAAGATGTGCGCATATACGGAAACTGGGCATATACGGAAGATGTGTGTGCTGGGCATATACGGAAACTGGGCATATACGGAAGATGTGTGCATATACGGAAACTGGGCATATACGGAAACTGAAACTGGCATATACGGAAACGGCATATACGGAAGATGTGCGCATATACAAAAACTGCGCATATACGGAAACTGGGCATATACGGAAGATGTGCGCATATACGGAAACTGGGCATATACGGAAGATGTGCGCATATACGGAAACTGGGCATATACGGAAACATATGTGGGCATATACGGAAGATGTGCATATACGGAAGATGTGTGCATATACGGAAGATGTGTGCATATACAAAATGTGCGCATATACGGAAATTGGGCATATACGGAAGATGTGTGCATATACGGAAACTGGGTATATACGGAAGATGTACGCATATACGGAAACTGAGCATATACGGAAGATGTGCGCATATACGGAAACTGGGCATATACGGAAGATGTGTGCATATACGGAAACTGGGTATATACGGAAATGTGCGCATATACATATACGGAAACTGGGCATATACGGAAGATGTGCGCATATACGGAAACTGGGCATATACGGAAGATGTGCGCATATACGGAAACTGGGCATATACGGAAGATGTGGGCATATACGGAAGATGTGTGCATATACGGAAGATGTGCGCATATACGGAAACTGGGCATATACGGAAGATGTGCGCATATACGGAAACTGGGCATATACGGAAGATGTGCGCATATACGGAAAGCATATACGGAAGATGTGCGCATATACGGAAACTGGGCATATACGGAAGATGTGTGCATATACGGAAACTGGGCATATACGGAAGATGTGTGCATATACGGAAACTGGGCATATACGGAAGATGTGCGCATATACGGAAACTGGGCATATACGGAAGATGTGTGCATATACGGAAACTGGGCATATACGGAAGATGTGCGCATATACGGAAGATGTGCGCATATACGGAAGATGTGCGCATATACGGAAACTGGGCATATACGGAAGATGTGCGCATATACGAAAACTGGGCAAATACGGAAGATGTGCGCATATACAGAAATTGTGCATATACGAAAACTGGGCATATACGGAAGATGTGTGCATATACAAAAACTGCGCATATACGGAAACTGGGCATATACGGAAGATGTGCGCATATACGGAAACTGGGCATATACGGAAGATGTGCGCATATACGAAAACTGTGCATATACGGAAATTGGGCATATACGGAAGATGTGTGCATATACGGAAGATGTGCGCATATACGGAAACTGGGCATATACGGAAGATGTGCGCATATACAGAAACTGGGCATATACGGAATATGTGCGCATATACGGAAACTGGGCATATACGGAAGATGTGTGCATATACGGAAACTGGGCATATACGGAAACTGGGCATATATGGAAGATGTGTGCATATACGGAAACTGGGCATATACGGAAGATGTGTGCATATACGGAAACTGGGCATATACGGAAGATGTGCGCATATACGGAAACTGTGCATATACGCAAGATGTGTGCATATACGGAAGATGTGCGCATATATGGAAGATGTGCGCATATACGGAAACTGTGCATATACGGAAACTGGGCATATACGGAAGATGTGCGCATATACGGAAACTGGGCATATACGGAAGATGTGCGCATATACGAAAACTGTGCATATACAGAAACTGGGCATATACGGAAGATGTGCGCATATACAGAAACTGGGCATATACGGAAGATGTGTGCATATACGGAAACTGGGCATATACGGAAGATGTGTGCATATACGGAAACTGGGCACACCCTCTTTTGTCTCAGCTCCTTATAGGTTCCTTTTCACCATCCTTCTGGGGGTAGACACTAGTCCAAACTCGTCCCCCATTCTCGCTAATATTTTTGGGCTCCCCCTAATCCTAGGAGGGCTCTTTCCTTTTCTTTAACTTGCATTGTCCAAACATTAGTTTATTTTCAAAATCCTCTCTAGTTGGATATTCTCTTCCTAGAAGGATATCAATGGCTAAATATAAGCCCTCTATTAGTTATGTTCTTCAGGGTATCTGCAAAGGAGTACCACCATTTTACTTTCACTAGTTCTCACTCCTGGGCATTCAAGTGTTTTTGTGTTAGTTGAGTCTCCAAGATAGTCCTTGTAGATATCTCTTGATTGGCCTTTCATTTTTAGGTTCCTCAACCTCGTCATGGAGAGAGGATGACGAGATTGATGTTGGCGTGGTCGATGGGAGGGTCTAGGGGCCTCTACATCCCAAGCTAAATGAGCTACACAAAACTCAGCCTACATATATTATAGTTCCACTCCTTTATCTTCTCAGCAAGAGATTGAGAAATCAAACAAGGAGACCAAAATTGAAAGTAGGCTCATGATCAATGATGAAGTGTTAGTGCAGGTAGGAAAATGGATCCTTGAAACAAAAACCCCAAGTGAACTGGGCATGCCATGTAATCTGAATATTTATTTCATAAAAACTTGATCCATTTCAATAGCTTTGTGGGTGGTAGCTATAAAGCCAACTTCCTTGCTCAATTTTTCAACTACCACCATAATGACATCATTTTGTTTGATGTCTTCAACAATCCCATGATGAATTCCATGGATATGGCTTCACCTTTCCACTCAGGTATTGGAATTGGCTATAGTAATCACACTGGATGTCTACATTCTACTTTGACTTGTTGGAATTCTAGGAAATGTCAGTATATTCAATTATTTCCTTCTTCATTCCTCACCAATAATATAATTTCATTATGGCTATTATAATTTCCTAGTAACTAGGATGGCATATATAAGGTATTTGTGGAACTCATCCATTATTACTTTCATCAAGTCAGTCGGATAAGGTACATGTCGTCTAGATTTGAATAACAACATACCATCATCAGTTAGCTTTTAATTTTTTCTTATTTTTTCCTTTGTTTCTTTCTTTTAGCATTCCTTCACATACTTGAAATGTTCATCATGTAGCAATGCCTCTTTGATATTTTCTTTGATGTCAATTTCACAAGTGCTCATTGATTCCAAGTGAGCTACTTGTAGACTTATACGAAGTGCATATACTATCTAGTTTTTCTTGCCCTTAATATGCTTGATTTCAAAATCAGATTCGCTAATCAAATCCAACCATCTCTCTTGTCTAGTGTTTAACCTTGGTTATTCATAGAAGTATCTTTGTCCTCCATGATCTGACATCAACACAAACCTTCTCCCAAGAAAGTATTGCATGCACAATTGCTACTATATCCAAGTCATAAGTGACGTAGATCTTCTAATTCTCATTTAGTCTCCTTTATTCATAGAAAATTACATGTCCTTCTTGCATCAGGACTCCACCTAGGAATTCCTTGTCTATTCTGTCTATGAGCAGCAGTGGGGGATTGTACTGAGAGCTGGATAGCTTGTGAGCTAAAGCTTTGTGTAATCTTGAGATATTTCCACTTGTATGATAATACAGATAGTGGGGTTTTTCGCTGAGGCTTTCCCCAAAGTATTCTTCTGTGTTCATGTGTGATTGATTTCTTCTTCATTTGTTATATGTGTTCTATTTTCTCTTGCTCAAAATCGATTAAGCTTCCGCAAGTTTGTTTGTAGAAGTAGATCAAGTATTTTGCTTTAGTTACATTGCATTATCAGGTGATCTACAGTGATAATTTCTACATGGTATCAGAGCAAAGTTAATCAAAGCGGAGAATAGTATACAAAGAAGGGAGAAGTTCGAAGTTTTGAAGTTCTTGATTGTAGGTACAGAATCGATTTCTTATCATATCTCAAAATTCACCAATGGCATTCAATGGCTTGAGACTCGAATATGCCCTCGATGGAAGCTCGAATTACATAGCCTCGAAGGATCGCATGGAAGCGATATTAGAGGACAATGGGTTGAAGGACTTCATTGATCAAGAAGTCCCCAAGCCAGTAGCAACTAATGCCCAAGAATTGGCGGAATGGAATAAATGTGTGGCGAGAGCAAGGAGGATTCTTCTGGAGGGAGTTCAAGACCATATGTCTCGAGTCTCCATGGGAAGGAGACACCATTTTCAATGTGGAAGACATTGAAGGATCTATATTGGAACATCAACGATCAGAGGAAGTTGGTGCTGAAAGAAAAGCTTCGGAAAATCAAGTGTGAAAAGGGCGACACTATCTCTACATATTTGAACAAGCTCACCACCTGCAGAGATGAGCTTGGAAGTGTAGGAATCACAATAGTCGATGATGACATGGTGAGTCTTGCTCTCCTCGGTCTTCCTAAGAGTTGGCATAGCTACCAAGTCTCAGTGAATGGAAGAGAGAAACTGCTAGATTGGGAACGACTGTGGTCGGTCTAATGCAGGAGGAGATCAGGAGAAGCACCAAAGATGGTTCTTCATCAAAGCATGATGATGAAGAAAATCTAGCCTTAGCAAGTAAGGCGAGGAAAGGGAAAGGGAAGGTTTCCCATTCCAAATCGAGTTCTTTCCATGGTGGGAAGAAGATTGACAAATCTAAAGTGCGATGCTTTAATTGTCATGAGGTGGGCCATTATGCAACATATTGTCCACAGAAGAAATCCAAGAAGGGATCCTCGAAAGGATCAGATGGTGAGGCACTGGCCTCACAATTTGAATTGGATTTTACTCTCATCGCATGCTTGGTTTCATCGATGGTGGGTTGTGTTTGGTACCTGGACAGTGGAGCCTCATTCCACATGACCGACAATAAGAGTTTATTCAGTACCTTGGAGGAGAAGGACCTCCAGATGCGCATAGAGATGAGCGATGATGGAAAGTATCGTGTTTCAAGTGAAGGTACGGTTGTGTTTCAGAGGGAGCATGGAGCTCCTCTCACCCTAATTGATGTAAAGTATGTGCCTGGACTGAAGAAGAACTTGGTATCCATCACAATGTTGGAAGACAAAGGCTATGATGTAGTCTCTAGTAAAGGAAAGGTGTTCCTGAGGCACATCGCCACGGATCAGACCAAGAGGATTGGGATTCGAGTGAAGAATCTCTACAAGATGGAGGTAGAAGAATCTCTACATAAGCCTTAAAGGCCAACACGTTCTTTATGCATGGAATATGAGTGTTTGTAAGACTATTATGCAGATTATTGTATTTCATGTTTGCTTTCACATGTTCTAAGATAGTTGACCTATTTCGGTTATTTTAGTACTTATATTATTGAGAATGTTTGTAATGATTTTTATTGTTTTCCCATCCTTGTGTACTATTCAATGGGATATTAGGCATATCTTTCTCAATTGTTGGTTGTAACAACCGTCGCATCCCATGTGGACTATTTCGCTAGATGTTAGACGAATCCTTTGGTTCATGTGTGTCTCTTCTTGAGTGGTACTATTACCTCTCTCTTATAGGCTCACTTCTCTCCCCCTCTTCGCAGTAGAAGATTCTTGACACACTTACAATTGGAAACTCACCAAGCACACCCCCCTTGCTTTTAGAGAGTACATTTGCACTCATCTCTCTTGTTGACAGTTAGAGCTAAGGCAGATCTTTAAGAATTTGGCAACCGAGCCTTTATTCATTTTAATTTCTTCATTTTAAATAATAATTGTTATATGTTTACATGGGGTTCAAGCAATCGTGGTTCTCGACATTGGTGTTACAGTCACAATTTTTTTTTGTGAAGTTGTTTGTGATCCTCCAAGCTTGACCTATGCCTTGAGAAACCATGACCCAGGGGCATCTAATCCATCAAAGTCACCCAGGGATCGCACCCAGCCCGGATCACACCAACCCTAAGATGACTAGATTTTTTAACATGTCTCCTCCCCCTACCATAGGCACAACCACCCCCGTGAGGTTTGATCCTAGGTAGCCTTCCTAATGAATCCCATCCTCAACCAATTGTGCTAGTGGGACTTAACCTTTAATATTGGGTCAACGTCTACTGATCTTTTTTCTTTTTGTAAGTAAGCACCCACAAGAGATTTGAACCGGTGACCTATCGTAAGGAGTGCCTTAACATTGCATCCATTCACCGTCAATGTAAATCTCTATGGGTGTTACAGTCACAACTATTATTGTAAGGAATAAGGTAGAATATGGGGATGTTACATTTTGTCTCCTTTCCACTAGCAAAATAAAACAATCCCAACATCGTATTTCTCATAGAAATTTACCATAAAATCATTATTCAATAATTCATTGGAATGAGAAAACTCACAGTACTTCCTTACATCTTGAGGTAGGAAGTTGTCCATGCATCCTCCCTTTTCACTAATGATCATACCACTTTTTATCTTTGTGTGATTGATAACCTATTTTATCAATTCTATCGTTGGAAACGCTAATGCCCTTCCCACTACCAAATGTAAAGTTGATTTCTTGATAACATTGAAAACAAAATCATCTACCTTTCATTGGTTTTAACTATATGGTGTGAATTTTGTGCGTTATTAGTTCTTGGACATAGTATACACGTTTTTCTAAGATAGAATCATCATAGACAATCATATGCTTTCTTTTCTATCCCCAAATCAAAGGATCCTCATATCCAAATTTCTCTTTGACGATGAAATAACATTTGATCATCTTCCTAATTTATGTTCTTCCTCATGTATCATCATAGGGATAGATGTTATGACTTCTTCCTTAGCCTTAATATTTGGATTCTTTGGATATTTTCACACTATAACTCCTTTTTGTATCATTTCTTTGTTTGACCTTACATGCAAAAAAAAATCCAATTTTTTATATAGGAAAAGAAAAGGGTTGGGAAATGTTTGGAAATTACCATGAATAAATCTAAACCAAGAATGATTTCACCTAATGGAAAATATGAAGGTTTCATCTCAAATAACTTAATCATAAAACAATAATCAAACATAACTAAGTGATCTCACCATGTATGGAAACAATAGTTGCTTCATTGTTTCACTTTTGTTTGAATTTTTTTATGGAATGAAACATTACAAGAATCTAGGTGAATTTAAATCCATCTGGGCTTGACTTTTGTTTGAATTTTTTTATGGAATGAAAAATTACAATATTCTAGGTGAACTTAAATCCAACTTGGCACCAAACCTATGTTATTTATGACAAAATTTCCAAATTGTCTAGTCCTAATGTAGTAATGTATGTTAGAATCGACATTGATGGCTGGTATGATGTTCCAAGCACATGAAACTACCATTTGGTGATTTCAAAAGGCTTTTGGATGCATTTGTCGGTGATTACCCATTAGTGGATGACATCATGGATCGATAATTAGTGTTATGTATTTCGGGTTTTGATGGTTTCCTTATGGTTACATTGATATTATACTAGGTAAATTCCATCAATTATTAATTTTTGACCATCACAAATAACATTTTCAAGTTAAATATTTGTTTATTATGTCAATGGTGACATGGAATTACATGGTTTGATGTCATTGGGCCTAATCTATGACAATATCGACTAACTCGATTCGAACTTCATATTTTAAATGAATGGATGAGAAATATTATTGGTGCCCTATTGAGTGATTTGGTTAACATTGACAATCAACATTAGGATTTCACTGATGTCCATTAAGTCATTGAATGTTGATGACCTTTTGGTGATGGATAAACTCTATGATATCAATGACATCCTCTAGGTAACACAATTTTCTAAACACTCAAGGGATTTGTTGGCCATCGATGAATTCTTTTGAGTTACATCATGTAACCAAAAATGTTTCATTGTCACTAATAGGCTTATTGGCGATCGATGAAATTCATTGTGCCACACATTATGTTACCCATCAAATCTCATTCAACACTGATAGGCTTGTTGGAGGTCAATGAAATATTTTGGGTGACACATTTTTCTACTCATCAAGTTTCTCTAATCATTGATATGGGTGTCAAAAATAGGTGAAATATGTTAAGTTGCACATTATGTTTCCCATTGAATTTTTGCTAATGCTAATAGGATTGGCAGTGGCTGGTGAAATATTTCGGGTGGCACATTATGCTACTCATCAAATTTCATTGATTGCCGGTAGGTTTGTTGGTGATCAGATAAATATGTTGGTCACATGTTATGCTATGCATCAAATTTTCCTAATAGCCAATGAACTTGGGTTATTTTAAGCAATTATTAAATTTGATTGTATTTTCCCAAAATTTCTTGGATATTTTTCAAATGAATCTCAACAATAGAAAACATTATTCATCAAAATTTTCAACAAGATGATTACTTAGAAAACATAAATGGGACAATAAGTTGGAGTTGAGAAAACAAAGTAGTATCCTAAAATTTCTTTGTAGCGAATTTTAAGAGGATGTGCTGAGAAGTCATCATGGAACTATACTCTGATACCTACACTGATAGGCTTATTGGTGATCGATGAAATGAATTGTGTCACACATTATGCTACCCATCAAATTTCATTCAACACTGATAGGCGAGTTGGAGTTCAATGAAATATTTTGGGTGACATATTTTGCTAGTCATCAAATTTCTCCAGTTATTGATAAGGGTGTCAAAAATCGATGAAATATGCTATGTTGCACATTATGTTTCTCATTTATTTTTTCCTAATGTTGATAGGCTTGTCAGTGGTTGGTGAAATATTTCGGTTAGCACATTATTCTACTCATCAAATTTCATTCATTATCGGTAGGTTTGTTGGTGATTAGATAAATATGTTGGTCACTTGTTATGTTATGCATCAAATTTTGCTAATAGCCAATGAACTTGGGTGATTTTAAGAAATCATTAAAGGGATATTTCTAGAGTCGATGAAGAGGGGATATAGGGATGACTGAGCAAAGAAAATCACAAGCAGTGTATCTTCTGAAAAGGACTAGATCAAGGGGTGGCTTGCATGACTGAGGATATCAGGATCCACTAAAACATGATTTTCAAAGAAAAGTGTGCCATCGATGAATCCATTATTTCCTAGCCACTAGGGGGTTATTTCTTACCTCGAGGACTGGTTGTTGGTGAGGTGAAAATGGTTTTACCCTCTAGAGGGTCCTCCAAGTAATCGCCTAGTGTTTCTTCCATAGTAAAATATTTACCATAAAATGCATGTAGCATTGACTCTTGTATTGTGTGGTCATTACGAGGGAGCTTAAACTTTGTCTGTTAATCATACTATGTGGTTAGATTTGGTTAATTATTCATTGATTGGGAGGGTTATACTTAACCCATGCTTCCCTCGAAATGAGAACCAAAACATGGATGTATGTTAGGTAGGGGCTTGCGTTGAAACATGGAAGAAAGTGGCAGTACTGAGACCTATAAGATCAAGTTAGTGGGTGCCATCAGAGGCCATTGTTGGAGCAGAAGCCACCTACTATCCCTCCTCTCCTATCATTCTTCATTTATATAATAAAATCTTTATTGAATAAAAACATAACTCAATTATTTATTAAATGAAGTTAGTGTTCCTCGTCAAAATCCTATGAGATAGTTCACTAGCTAAAATTATTAACATGGTAAATATTAAAAAATTGCAAAACTCATCAATTATATCAGTAAAAAGAGCTCCTAAAATCTCAACTATTACTTGAAACACTTAAGTTTTAGTTTTCTAAGACTTCATTTTCTACATTTAACCTCCATGCTTCAAATTATTTTGGAATAGGTATTCCATAATTTCATTTTAATTATCAGTAATTGTTAGGTAAATGATAATTATTTAACCCCCATGAAACATTCTAGAATATTCTTAGCAGTGTTCACAAATCAAAATTTGAAATTGATCTTCAAAGAAATTATTGCATTTTTGTCATTTTAATCGAATTGATTAATTAAATAAAAATGTCACGTGAACAAGTGTCATGAAATGAGTTATCGTTTTTGGGATATGATATTGATGAACCATGGTATTGGTCCATAGTATTCTAACAAAATCTATTTACAAATTAAAAATCTTCATGATAAAGTGAGGTTTAATCCTTAAAAGTTTTTGTTACCTGTTTATTTAAATGCATATATATTTAAGTTATATGTTAATTCCTTTAATAATAATAATAATAATAGAATCATTTTTATGATTTTTGTGCCAAGATGAACAATTGTATAATTCTCTTAGTGCTCAATCTAGAGTTGGCACATGTTCCTTTTAAAATAAAAATAAAATATTCTCCAAATGAAAAAACAAAAATTAAAATAGATTTGATTAGTTTTAATTAAAAATATTCTCCTTAAAGAGTGCTCCTGAATGCATCTCCTACACTTACACTTAAAACCCCAGTTCTTGCACTTGGCTTGGCACTACAACAGGGGAAGAAGGTACAAAAGTAAGGAACAATGGTCTTTTGTCCTTGGAAGCATGTATAAACATGGCATTTCCATTTTCGACTACTAGCCCACTCAAGTTCGGCAGGCAGGAATCGCTAATGAGGGATGGCGACAACCAGAGTCTAGTATATTTTCGTTCTCGCAGGCCAAGTTTGACTTCTTTTATTTTCAATTTTGAAACAAATGTCTCTACGCCTTCATCGAATGAGTTCAGTCTTACAATTTCCTGAATACGGTTAACATCCACCTGCAAAATTTCATTTTTTACTTTTTGGCCAGCAAGAATTTGATCGTCCGTCTTAAACGGATCTATCGCAGGAACTTGAAGCTTGCTAGGCATAGCGGAATCGAATAAAATATAAATTTGATAGAGCAATCTCTGTGATTTCCTCACATCATAGACTACGACGACCACAAGATCTTCTTGAGACACGGTGTTCATTTTTTTCCTATTGTCCACATGAAACATGGCGATAGAGACGCTCTTATAAGACGTTGCTTACCAGCAAGAGCTGTCCAGTTCTTATTTCTTGGGTGGGGTAGAGTCCTCAGCCGCTGTTGTCTTTGGTCATCTTGATCTCCACATAACCCATGAAATCAGCAACTCTCGGAGTAGAAGCTGTGCGTCCGAGCAGGTAGTGCAAGATGTTATAGTCGCCATTCAGGCTCTGGGCGTACAGAGTCTTGGCCTGGTGAAGGGCGTTGCGTATCGATTGATTACGATTCTCCACCAAATTACAACTATCCCAAACAAAAATAAAATGACGAGAATCAGAGAGAAAATGAACAGAAGTTAATCCACCAACCAGTTGATGCAGACTATCTCAGCAAGAGGCAGAAAATTCTGCCGGGGAAGTGGCTGATGAAACCTCTGTGTATCGACAGGCTCCACTCCTCGGCCAGGATGCTATGAGAGCAGATACCAGAACAGAGATAACAAAACATTTGCGCGCCAGATTGAAATCGTTTAGGATTTCAATTAATTTCAAAAAATTGGGCGCCATTGCCAATTTGAAATCGTAAACGATTAGGTGGCATTGAGATTCAAACTGTAATAACACCTGATGTGATAGAAGTACTAATTATGGAGCTGTGTGGGTCAGATACATTAAATCGAACCGCTGAATTTGAAACTGTGAACCGTACCGGAAAGATGATCGCATGCATATCACCCGGAGGCGGGGAGGGACACCGGCGCCGGACGCGGGCAGGAACAGGCATTGCCGCAGCTGAGTGATGAGATGTGCATCCATGCATCCATGCATGCGATGGGCTCTCCAGGTGATGGCAATCTGATGCATTAATGATGATATAGTCCATGAAATAGCACTTGCCCCGGCGGTGGACCCAGCCCACGCCCCAACGTCCTCCACCATGTCATGTTACGCGCCGTTACATTTGATACGGGACTGGCGGCCCGGTTAACAAGACCTTGTATGTCAGTCAGTACACCGCGTGGGGATTACGGGGCAGAGTCATTTTGGTTGCGCTGAAAAAAAAATTTGAAATCTTTGTTATTGTTGGAGTGAAAAATGTAAATATTTTTAAAAACAATCTTTGTTCTGATTAAAGTGAAAAATTAAATATTTTTAATTTTTAAAAATAAGTTTTTAACTTTTTGTGATTATTGTTTAGAAAATTATGATTCAGATCATCTAGAGTAATATATTCAAAGTACTATATTTATTTTATGAATTAAGGTAGCTTTGTTGATCTTATCCACAAATCAAGACTTTATGTTATGTAAACTTATCCATGATTTAAGGTACATTTTAAACTTTTGTAATTATTGTACTATATTCAGAGTACTATATTCATTTCAGAGTACTATATTCATCCTAACACAACAGAACACAAGACAAGTTCAATGAATTAACAAAGGAAGCTTCCTCCTCATTTAACAAAGGCAGCTTCTCTAACTTTCTTATATGCAGTTTTCCTAAAACTTTTAAATCCGTCGGTGACAGGCTGGCGTAGTACGATATTCATTGTGTAACGAGTTAATTTTATAAAATAATAAATATTTTTTATTATGTTATTTTTAATATTTATTTTATTAATAATTTAATTTCAAGTTTTCACATAATTTATTATTTTAAAATTAGTTTTATTTATTTTTAAAATTAATTTTACATTTAAAAAAAATTATAAACTAATATAATAAAAATGAATATATTTTATTTTATAATAAAGATCATTTATTTTATTCAATTTCAAAAATAGTGTTATTAACATAATAAATTATATATAATTAAAATAAAACAAAATTGAAATGTAATAACATATATACATCAAAATTGAAAATTTTTACATCAATATCAATATGAAAATGACATTAACAAAATGTACATTCTTTTCTTAAAATACAAATATAAAGGCAACTGTCATGGGCCAATACAATGGTCAAATGCCATGGGCAACTGCCACATTAAATACCATGGGAAGATTCCATCCACTTTGACCCTATATATATATATATATATATATATATATATATATATATATATATATATATATATATATATATATATATATATATATATATATATATATATATATATATTACAAATCCTCCCGCCCAAAGATTGTTTGCCCTCAAGTAATCCACTTCTATCCAGAAAAGAAGCATTTGTATATTGATACCAAGATCCCATACAACCCAATGTGTTATTCCATGCCTCCATTCTAAATGATCATGAATGGATCCTTCGATACCTGAATCCAAAACAATCCTTTGGTCAATCCTACCCCCAATGGATTCTCCTAGATCCCAATGCCACCTAAGTCCTAGGACATGTTGGTTATGACACCACCTCAGCCCTCCATCATTGCTTGTGCATGAGGGCCCAAATTGCAATATGCCCTTAGCTAAGAGTATCCCGTCAATAGAGTCCCAACTCATAATCTCTTGTAAATCCATCTCGTGGGAAGTATATAATGCATGAATCCCTGCACATGGAATAAATCTACCATGCTAATGTTGCCTAATGCTCAACTCATGTTTCTCCACCCGATCACCCATCATGATCCATTTCTATAACTCTTCCTTGCTATCCCCAATGTATAATGGCAAGTTGGTAGAGCTGCAAGCCTTATCTATGTACTCTTGTAGAGGGCTACTCTGCAATTCCCAAATGTACTCCTCTTCCTGCCTTGTGAGGGACTTGAGTCATTCCTCAACACTAGACAACTGGGTCATTGATTCAACACATACCCCTATGAGGTCCACAAATTTTCTATTCTCCTGTAAGACAGTGTCTCAGGCTGCCCCGACTGTCTACTTCAACATCGTAAGATCTGTCTTGAAATGCATGATCCTTTCCCAAAAGTCATCTACTAGAAATTCTCATGCCCTGCAGAATGTCTCTATATTTGACTGCACCGGATGCCCCATGACCACAACTTTAACGTGAACCTTTGTTTGACCGTCCAGAAATGGCTTATCCTGCATACTATATTTGTCATGATACCCTGCATGATCATGCTCATCATGTCGGTTTATTATTATTGGCTCCTCATTTGGTTCTCCTAGAATGTCTTCTTCCTGGCCTTTTTCACATGTGGGGATAAGTTGTCCACCCTCTTTGATTGTCAAACATGGATGTATTGGTGGAATGTTATCTATACCTGATTGTCCATACTCTTTATGGATGTTCTCCTGGATATCTATAGACTCAACTACCTCATCATCAGGAGGAATTCCCTCCTTCCTTTCCCGATTTACTTTGTCAAGTTGATTGATTATCATCGACCTATCCTATAAGTTTCTCTGAAAAACATGGTGTTGTTGCTCACCATTTGTACTTGACTACTTGGATCCTTCTTAGGTTCTCTTCTAAAAACCGGTGAAACCAACTATGGATGAATCTTCATGATCTGCCCTTGTTTCCTCTTATCACCTAGACATGAATGGTTAAGGGCCCAAGGTCCCTTGCAGATAAAGCATAGTCCTCTCATCCTTTGTTCATTATTGATGCATATTTTGTTCTTGCTTCCTCCATCAATCCTTATCAACTCCTTCATAGTGAGCACCCTTTTGAGTAACTTTATGATTTTCCTGACAAACTTATCGACTAGATCATAGGATCCATGTGGTACTTCCTCCAAATGGTCAACAATTTACATCTTAGTATCTTGCATATGGAGCACAACCTTCTAATAATAGAGACACAATCTTTTGCATGCTTGTTTTGACATGGTCTGAATGAGCTGATGTAATACTGGTGTAAAAGTTATGGAGCAACTAAAAGATCAACTCATCACATTCCAAATTCAGTATGAATGTGCCAATGTTGAATTCTGCCACGACTGTTAAAATTTCTACATCGCTTCTAAAAGGCAGGAAGCATGATGTTATTCAACCCTTTAAGGCCTTCCACTACCAACTACAATATCTCCCTCATAAAATCATTATTGTAAGAAAATACTCGCGATGTTAAAGCTATGATCTTGCTAAGACAAGAAGCAATTGTGAGCTTGACCTCTTCACAATGATGCTCCGAGAGTTTGGGTTGTATTAATGCAAGCATATATGGCTTGAGATTCCAACTAAGTTTCCTCCATTCTAGTTGCCCCACCTCTAAGAGCCATGTGTCTAATTCCTCCAAGTTCTGAAGGTCTATGGTTGACTTTGTTCGTTGCAATTAAGATCCAAGTGCGAAGAACTTAGCTCCTCTTCCTTGTCCTTCCTTCACTTGCCATGGGCATTTTTGTTGCATAATGGCATAAACCATTTTTGAGAAAGACTTGCTATTCTATTATAAAGTGGTATTGCTAAGAAAAGGCCCCATGCTTCTTTTATTTTATCTAAAATTTTATCTAAAATTTTGTCTAAAATTTTATGAGTGTTTTCTAGGGAAAGCCCCATCTCCCCTCATACCAAAGCATGAATACACTAATTCTTCAATGGATTTCACCCCAAGATAAGGTAAAGACAAACCTGATTGGTAATATCAAGATGATTGTACCACCTCCTTCCTTTCCTATTCTCTTTTTTGTTTTTTTAACACAAAATATCCTTTCTATTGTCAAACTCCAAAATTTGACAAACCCCTTGTCAAATGCTAAAACTAATCAAAATTTTCCAAACTATAAACATGGTTTAGTCCATAACCCGCCATCTCTCATTCTTCCACACTGAGATTTTTGAGCGGAAAATCTCTCTAGATGGAAAGAGAATCAGTTTTCAGGTAAAGACCTAGATCTTCATATGCTAATCAAGAGTCTGTGGACCCAATAATTATGCCCTTGCGAGTGATCAATGGATCATGTGCGACATTGCATTTGATGGCTGAAACCAATCTAACACCTCTACTCATTAGATGGCTCGATGTTCATTTTAACACAAAAAATTACCCTCCTCGCAACCTCGACTGCTACTGAGAAACATCACTCTTCAGATCAGCAATGCGACTATCTGGTTATGAGTGCCTCAAATTCCCTTGTATCAGTGGTATAGTCCCATGCGATTGATTCGATGGGTCTACACAATTTTCAGCCGACCTCCTTGCTCTAGTGATTTGAATACTCCTTTTCGTGGTGAGGTGCCTCTCGGAAGGTGAAACGGTGGATCAGACCATTGTTGACCTGATCCACAGCTCAGTAATGTTGGTAGAGTGTTTTGATGCAATCTATGCCTATGGCTATTGGTTCTATCCTCAATGGCCCTCAGATTCACTTGCTAAAGAAAAAATATTCTGCCCTCTCTCCTTGTTTAAGTCAGTCCCTTTTGATGAAAGTGTTATCACCAAAAATTGATCATCTAGCCTAATTTACTAGATGGATCAAAGTACACCATGTAAAGTCAATTTTATCATAGTAAAATTGCTTTCATTGTGAGAAATTACTTAACAAACCACCTTTGTTAAGTAATTTATAATTAAATCCATGAAGAATAATTAAATAAATCACAATTTATTTTATTTTCTTTTAAGAAGAATTACTTAAACCATTGTTCAATTATTATTCCTTGTCATATTTGACCCAATTATGAAAAATCAAAAGATAAATTATTAATTATCTTATTTTTCTCTAGGAATAATTAATTAATCACTAATTAATTATTATTTCTTGTCAAGCTTGACTAAATCCCTTAGGAATAATTAAATAAATCATTATTTATTTATTATTCCTTAACCAATTTCTTGAGATGATAAATAAATCATTTATTTATTATTTCTAAATAAAAGTTTAAATACGTTTTCCCTCCTAACCAAATATAATAAAATATTCCAAGTGGTTATTCCAAGAATGGGGTTAATAATATTTTATTATTGCTCATTATTCGATGATAACTCAATATTTTGTTATAAATAGAGGGGTTTTCCATTCATTATTCACTTTCGATTATTTTCGTTGTTGCAATCATTGCTGTAACTCTTATTAGTTTCATTGTCGCACACCATTTCTCTGCCATTTGAGTTCCCATTAAGCTCAAACATTTTATTTGTTGGGTTTTCACATTATAGAGGAGAGAGACTCTACACAAGCTGAAGACGTTTTAGGATAGACAAGAACCCATTCCATAGAGGGGGATTGGTAAAATTTATTTGTTGCCTTCATAGGTGTTATAATAAAATATATTCTTTGTATATCTGGTTTCCATTGGATGATTGGATTTATTACTGTTTCTTTTTGCTGTTTAACTATGATTGTGTCATAGGTCAGGACTTTGCTAGGTTTTGTTTCTATCATTTGCTGCAAATCTACAATGTTTAGTAGCCATTTTTATTGTTCAGACTGTTTGTCATCTGCAGTCTTAAGTGGGTTCTTTTTGTACATCTTTGAGATGAAAACACTACAACAAAATTGGCAACTCCATTGGTTTTTTACTTCAGATCCAGAAACTTGGGCGACATTCTGTTTTCAGGTTAGGGTTTCTTTTTTGTTCAGACTCTTAATGTTATTTACTAGCTTTCTAACCCTAGATATGTCAAATTTCTAACTTTTGCAAGTTTTCTGGTCTTTTCCACAGGTCACAGGAACGAGTTGCGACAGAGACGGTAGTTTTTTTCTAAGATTTTTCAACTAGAAATCAAGGATTAGAAATCACACTTTTTAGCCCAAAAAGTGTGATCTCAAGTCTAGAGTGCACATTTCACCCCAAAAACTGCAATCCCCCCCAAAAATAGGTTAGTACCTGCAATTTTAGGGTTTTTGGGTTTTTATCAGATCTGTTTCTGTGTTTTTTCAAGAGTTGTGTGTTGGGTTGTTTGACCTCTGTCTCATCCTGCTTAGGCCTTGATCTACTTTGATTTACTCGTCAAAGTGGAATTTATCCCCTTAGGGCTTCTAGTACGCTTCCACCTTTATAGGAGGAGTTTAGCTGAGTAAGAAGTCTGAGTTTCTCTAGCACTTTCAGCCATATTTTCTAGATCTATACCCTTTTCTTTTAGATCTCCAAAGATAGGTTGTTTCCATCCATGGTTTCATATTAAACCTTGTTTGGTCATTGGCCTTAGGGTCCCATCGGTTGCCCTAGGATTTACACCCATCTCCCTATCTTTTTGTAGCGATCTTCCTCTCTGGTTTTTTGTTGTTGCTGCACCACTTTCCAATAGCCTAGTGTCATTTCATCCCAGTCACACCGACACTTAGATCCCTTGAACTTTTTAGTGTGTTTTCAGTCGATTTCACCACCAACCAACACAATGTTTGCAAATTCAGTTTGGGTGGGGTTTAGTTAATGGTTTTGTTGTTCATTTACTGTTGTTAATTTTAGTTTATTTTCAACAATCTTTTTTCTTTTTTACAAACACAATCTAGGCTTAATCAATAAATACACTTGCACACACAAGCACACCTTAAGCGAAGGGTGGTTGGTTTACACCCCCAAGCCAAGACTAAACATAATAAATTTATCTCCCCTCATCGAGACAAAGTCATATTGTTGATCTCCCTTCACCATTTTCATGTCACATGTGTCCTACCACCATTACGCCACTAAGGCGTTTGTCATAGAGACTCTTATAGCTTCATCCCCATTTTCCACTTGGGCATATTACTCCTCCCCACTAGGTTCGAGTTCATAGCCCTATGAGTCCCCATACCAACTCTTCTCCTAGTTCATCTGATTCCAAGCCTCCTTCACCACATATTGTCACCATGTTTGGACCCACAGCTAGTGTAGGAAGCCAACTTAGTATTGGCTCCAATTCTACCCCAATGATCACATCAGGAGGAGCAATCTCATGAACTGTTCAGAAAACTCCCATACTCCCTTTTATGGCTGGCTTAAGTCTCCTGGATTTTATCCAGTTGATAAACGACCCAATACACCACGATGCTGGTTGGCATGCTATGCCGACTAAGCTTCCCTCAAATATCCCAAAGTTTGAGGGTAATTCTAGAGAGGATCCTACCAATCATGTTCGCTCCTTCCACATGTGGTGTTCTTCCAACTCCATTACCAATGACTTCATTCGTTTTTGGCTGTTCCAACGCGCGCTCACTAGAGACGCTACAAAATGGTATGTAGACTAGCCCGCCACATTTCATTCCATTTTCGTGATGCTTGCTAAATTGTTCCTCTCATATTTCTAGCTACCTCTCCGATACGACACTGGTAAAAAGATATTGACCTCATTTCGTCAGTCCTCTACCACTCACCCTTCCGACCATGTTCAAGAGTGGCGTAGAAGGAGGAGCACATGTCGTGCCCCACACTTCGAATACCGTGTCTATCTAGATTGGTTTCTCAGGAGCCTTTTGGCACCCATTGGAAAAGATGCCGCGTCCCATTTTCCTAAGACTGAGGAAGAAGCTCTCCAAACCGCTCTGAGATATGACCTGATTTATGTGTAATTTGGTTCTGTCTATATCTTCATTCCAAACCTTCCCCGTCCTGGAGGTTTCAATGCACCAGGGGAATCTCACGTCGCCGACGATATTATTGGAACGCTTTCACATCCTTCCCCATATACTCAGCAAAGTTATGGCCATCCATAGGGGGGCATCAGTTCCTCCAACACTTGTGCCCCTCCTGCTAGCAACATGTTTTCAAGGCCCCAACCTATCTACCAAACCATTGCTCCTCCTTATGAACAGTCAAGTACTCCAGCCCCTCAAGCGTTAACACTGCAGCCTCACATGCATCCTATACCCCCGCAGCTATTTCCCCCTTAGGGTCAGGTGTTTGCACAGCAGAGTGCAACCAATCCCCAAAATTTGAAGAAAAATAATAAGGGGAAGGGTAACAACGGTAACAAGGGTAACCAGGGTAATCAAGGTAATCAACCTAGTGAATCCCAGGGGAACCAGCTTAACACTAACAACCAGCAATAGGGAAGCCAACCCAAGCAAAACAAGGCTATTCGTATGAATAAGCCTTGTGCATGTTGTGGTGTACATGGCCATTATACACATGAGTGTCCTATCTTACCCCAGATGCTTCAAATGTGGGAAGCTCAAGCAGCTTCTAGAGGCCAACAATTGCCTCATAATCTTGCACCATCTCAACCGACAGTGCTTACAAATCCTTTCCCTCAACAAGGATTTGTTTCTTCTCAACCTCACCCAAGTCAAGCAGCCCACCCTCCCCAACCTTCTGGTCCTGGTGACTACCAGATCCTCATGATGAGCTCTGATGAGGTTAATCCCTCCGATATCAACTTGCAAACTCGATCGCATCAATATGATAAGCCATCAACTTCATCTGCCACTGAGTCCAAAGCCAAAGCTTCTACTGAGCCTCTTACGACATCAAATGTTCCATTACAGATCCCTCAACCTAAAGCTGAGGCAATTCCCAAGATCCCAAAGGGACCATTACGCCATAACACAACTTCTAACCGAGTTGCCCATACATACAGTATAGTAGATGACTTGGCGCAATCACCTGCCGCCATGTCGATGCTGGATGTACTCCAGTCATGCCCATCTCAAAAGAAAGCTCTAATAACTTCTTTGGGTGTAGTAGATCCTTCTGACGATCGTTTGATTGTCTTCCTAGTTGATACATCAGAACATCCCCATTGCCTTACTCCGTTGCTTTCTAGGTACTAGTCTGAGTCCGTAATGTCATCATCTACTGATGCATTATTGACGATGGTGCATCCACCTGTGTGATGTCCACTACCATTTGGAAAAAACTTTAGTCACCTGAGTTGCCCTCCTCCACCATCGCTTTGCATGCTTGGGACAGACACTCTTCCTATCCTCTTAGCATGTACCACAACTATACAGTGACCCTTGTGGGGAAGACTGTCCATGTAGATATTGCAATTATTGATGCCCCTTTAGATTAAAACATTCTCTTGGGTCGTAGTTACACATATGCCATGTCAGTTGTCGCATCTACTGTTTTCCACAAGATGTGCTTCCCCCATGAAGGGAAGATCGTTACCATAGATTAGTTGACTTACTACGATCCGGAATCCGTGACATCCCATGAGTCCATTATCTCATTAGTGTTAGATAAGAATTCTTCAAATCCTCTCACTGGTGTTTCACCAAGAGTCTATAAATGTTCCTCATTTTTGGGTTCTTTCCCTAGTCCTCCCCCTCTCATCTTAGAGCCTAAATCTTTCAGCGTCATGGGTTGTCCTCAAGCAGTCTGGTACATTCAATCCACAACAAGCTCCTCCACACCGTGCGGTTACCATCCTAGCCGAGCCATCCAGATCCACCCCCCAAGACCTCCTCCATTTGTGGGTGCCTCTCCTATCTTCCCCCAGGAACTGTTCCTCCAGGTCTCAACCATCCAGTTGTTGTTCTGCCGGGACATTACCTTGCAGGCTAGATACCTTTCTTATTTCCCCCTCCCGCAATATTTTATGTCCTTGTCATGGCTTCATTGGTCCTTCCTAACATGACTTTAGGGATCCCCGTATGGTACATTGATCCCCCTGCAAGCATTCTTCCTGGTCAGCTAAGACCTTATCATGCTCTGACCCTGGTTCAACTAGTCCCTATGGCCCCTACCACTACTTTAGTTCCATCACAACCTCAAGAGAAACCCACTCCTGTTGCGAAAGCATCTGGATAGGGGGGAAAGCTAAGAGGAAAGAACCTAAGGATAAGGCTCCCCAACCTCCTCTAGTCCCCAAGGCCCAAAGTCGTCACCTTCATGCGCTTTGTGTAAAGTTGTGGGGCACGTGACCAATAATTGTCCTGAGCTTCCTCATCTCAAACCTTTGGTTCATGAAACGTTCCTGAGTCAAATATCCCTAAAGTCCATGTTAACTTACCGGGTCCACCCAAGAAACTCAGAACTTTACGCAAAAATCACCCTTGTGCCCTATGTGATCATCATGGTGACTACTCCCATTGTTGCCCTCATCTCAACGAATTTTGTGTTTTCCTTAAGGCACTTCGTGAATACGAGACCACTCATAATGGATCACCTTCTCCTCTTCCTGTGAATTTTTGTACCAATAGTAAACCAGAATAGGGGGAATCCGGTCCCACCATCGTGATCCCTTCCCCAAATGTCGAGATGATAGACAACACGGGCAATATCCTTTACCTGTCATCATCCTTGAGTTCCTCGTAGGCAATCCTTTCTGAGGTTTCTGAGCACACTTCTATTCAACCTCTTTCGACAGAATCCCAGGTCTCAACATACATAGATCCCTCATTTATTATCTCGTTGTCTACCATTCCATATGATGGGTATGTGAACCTTCTTTCTCAAGTTGATGCACTAGGTACTGCATTGCATGATGTAGTCAATATTCCTCTCGTCCACTCATCTTCCATTTTGATGAGGACATCATGGAAGCTATGTCTACCCTTAATTAGCCTTGCACTTAGGCAAGGGGGAATATTTTTTGGAGGATTCTGAAGGCCATTTCCTTCCTAATAATCCCAATGAAATCTACCTAAAGAAAATTTTCTCATAGCTTATCTCTTTGATTTGCATGTCTTTATTTCTGTCATGAAGTTAGGTAGGATGCATCATCTCATCTGTCGTCTTTTGCACCTTTCAGATGGATCCATCATCCACACCATATATTGGTCATGTTGATGGTGCAAGTCACTTCTCCAGGAATATAGCCTCGACAACCTGGGCCATTTTTACCCCCTTACATACATTAGTCCTTTCAAACGACGTGTGCATTGGATCTACCACCAATAACTAGGCCGAATATGATGTAGTGATAGGTTTGTTAGTCGATTCCCTTTCTCATCGCATCCTTCATCTTCATGTTCGTTTATATTCCTTGCTACTTGTCATGCAATTGAATAGTGTGTAACATGTGCATAACCAAGTCATATTTAGAAAATATCTGCGTGTTAAGCTGTTGGTACGTGAATTTCAAACCATTACTTTTAGTCAAGTTCCTAGAGCCCAAGATAACTATGTAGATACCATTTCAAATAACATTCTAGATTGGAATTTATCACATGTATACCACAGAAGACAACCATAAACAAAACACATGGCGAACCATCATCGTCATATAAAAATGCATAATCATATTATGTATCATATAAGTGTTCGGATCCCATAGCTCTAAATACATCCGAAATGTCCATAACATGTTACAAAAATAAAAATCAAAGGGACCCACATGTCCCCATATCTAGTCACTATCTGAAGGATCATGCACCAAAGGCTCTACCCCACCTGCACGTAGATCACGTACTGCATGACCAGCCATCGCCATGCGCTGCATGATACCTCGCCACTCTAAGGGAAGGCCATTACACTCATATATGTATCGATCGTCTAGCTCATGCCATCCACGCTTAGAAACTTTGGTCAAGAGTACCCCACATCTACGGTGTAGATAAACGAGTAGCACACTATCCTCTAGACCCTGACAAGATGACGATGTCCCCCAATCTGTAGCCACGGGCACTATGGCTCGTCCTACATTTCTTGCCGGTTTACCGATGCTATGTCTGCGTACCACATATTTTACACTTAGTACCATATACATGTAATAAAAATATGAAATGAACCATAAAAATAGCAACTTAACAATTATCGTTTGGTCCCCATGCTTGCCTGAGTGAAAGTGGCAAGTCAGGATCTCCCTGATAGTTCATCCCGCTATAACGATAATCGTCAATCTAGAGGGGAATTTGATCCCAATGTGCAAAAAACATGGGTTGGAACACCCTTCTGACTCCCCGTCCTCCTCTCCGCAGTAGCTTCCCACAGCGGCAGATCCTGGGCTCCTTTGGGCCCCCATATCGGATCTATACATGAGGAAGGATGGTGGGTATCTTCTCAAAGAACAATGCGCACAATACTGTACCAAAAGCATATTCATGGCTCAACTGCATAGACTTAGCTATCGTTTAATTGATGACAGCATCATCTTGGCTTACCCACAGTAGGTCCTAGCCAAAACACTCTCAACCAGCATCATCTGCCCACTAGTGATGTGGTGGAATGCATGGCTACCCAAGACCCATAGCATAGCTATGGAAGCAATTTGTGTCTCTAGCCGATTAAATCACCAATCGGGATAGTTGTGCCCTTCACATGCACATCCTGTGGACAATGGTGCTCCACAAACTCTGTAATGTTCCTCCCACAAGGAAACACTAGATGGATATCCCCCACCACTTTGAGGGGAGGGAGTTCGGTGAAGAAATAAATATCCTGTAATGTGAGCTCAATATTATGCCCCTACATGACAAATACCTCATGGTCTGGATCCCAATAGCTCACAATTCTCAATAGAAAGGGCTTACTTGCCCTCATCAATGGGTTCTCTACCAACTTTAGAACCCCATAGCGAGCCAATGCCTCTCGAACCCCCTGATCCATCTGAATCTCGGATCAGAGGGTATCCAAGTCTCACTCACACCAGTTGATTTTTAACTCTGCCATGCCTGCAAAACACCACATGTCTTGTTAGTTGAGAGAAGAAAACACTGGTCTACACTAATCAACCTACAACCCCCACCAAGCGAGCAAACCACCCCTCTTTTCAGCCCCAAATCATAGTTTTATGCCCAGAAAGTGTGATCTTGCAAGTTTTCACCTGTTTCCTGTGATCCAAATTGCACTTCTAGGCACAAAAAGTGTGATTAGACCATGAAGAGGAGCAAGGGTCTCCCAGGGAGCTGCCAGGAGCCAAAAATCATGAAATAAATAACTGAAATTGAAGAGATGAGTAAGGCCACCTACCTGAAAGTCGCAGATCCTGATTCTGATGGCTGGTTTGTCTGCTATGATCTCCACAAGATTTAGGGCCTTTTCCTCCTCTCCAAATTTACCACAACTCGCTTAAAAAATGAATTCCAATTGGAGGGAAAATGTCCTTTCATAGAAAATCCACAATCTTTCTGTCACCCGCCTCGACCAAATGATAGCTCAGCTTGACGAACCATCAACATCATTTGAAATCTCTCATCGAGTATTATAATGAGTCTTTCTTAGTTTTGGATGATTTGAAACTTCACTAGGAAGCCATTTTTCCAAGAAGGGTCACTTTGTCACCTTTCAAAATCGGATTTCTTCATATACGACACTTGTAATTTGGGGACCACCTTCCCTTGGAACTTGTCATCTCATGTGTCAATTTTCATCATATGTAACCATCATTTACTCATTTTTTCATGGTCCCCACCGGGCCTATTCTGTGTGGCAACATCATCGAGTCACCCTTGTTCAAAGCATCCGCGATGAGTCACCCTTGCATCCATGGAGTCTGTTTCATATCCCATTATATCATATCACAATATTCTATCCATATTTTGATATCATTCATCCTGTCTTACCCATTTTGGCCTCCAGTCATACTGTCTGCATCCCATCCTGAGTTGAGTCAGTCGCTACCTGGTCAACCATGCACTTTATGCTCTGACAAGGGAAGTCATCTATTTGTCACTCAATCCCTCATTTTCCATTATACCCGGTGTCAGTCCATCAGTCACATTACTATTTTCCCTCATACCTTAGTTGAGGATCCTCATTGCCTCACCTATCATGGGCCCTATTCTGTCGACATCAACTCATTTATTCCATAAGAATGACCTAGAGGGCGGTGTATCTTGGTTCTAACTTCCATTCTTGTTCGGTACTTTGGATCGAGTAGAGGGACTCATTATTGCCCTTTGACTTGGTTGTTTCATGTTTGTGATCCATACACTTGATGGTCTAGTGATGCAGCAGATTGTACCAGTGGTTACTAGGAATTTTGATTATGGGAAGTATGTCGTTGCATTCTAGACTACTACATGGAGGGGAATTTTAAGACAAAATAAATCTTTTGTCTTAAAATTTTCAATATGATGCGCTAGTAAAAAAGGTAAAGGATTAGAGGTTTGTCTTTACGCTATTGATGGTTTCTTCAGGAAGTAGAGTGATCGAGGTTGACAACAACTAATGGGATTTAGGGCGATGGAGTCTGAAAACAGAGGTGTGCATCGTGAGAGGAGCGATGGAGGCACTTTCGATGAACGTTAATGGGTGGTAACATAGTTGGAGTACTTTTTGGGTCTCCATCGATTGTGTTTTAATATGTGTTTTTTTACCGTTTTATTTATTTTGAATGCTATTTATATACATTGGTTGTTGTTATTAGAAAATTGTTGTGCTAGATTGGCAACATGGATTAGATTCACATGAAGGATTGTTGAAAAATGTGGCAAGAAATTCTCAATTTGATTTTGCCTTGATTAAATTGAGAAAATTTGAATTTCCACATCAGCAGACAACTTGGATGCAATTAGCTTGTACGACATGGTTTTTGTCACCCATTTTACTCAATCAATTCGAGTTGGAGGAGTTAGAGTTCAGTTAAGCATGTGTGATTTCTAATTTGTAGCAGTCAAAGTCAATTATCTCAAGTTGTTTTCAGTTAAACTAGGTCTAACTATTGGAGGAACTAGCAGAAGGCTAGTTGTGCAGTGAGACTTTAGTCAAATGCAATGATCATCTAGTTAAGTGATCAATCATCCCAAAATTGCTAGTGCATGCAAACAATTCGAGTTCGCCAGCTATGGTGGAGATTCCAAGGCAGTTTAATATTAGTTGTAGACTAGTCTTGAGCGTACAGGTGTTGCATGTAGTCACATGATCAACCTTAGGAATTGTGCAATTTATTTTGGAAAAAACCTAAATAATAGGGATCTAATTTCTCAAGGAATTGCACAAGGAAATAGGGGCTCAAGCAGAGGTAGAAATTGACAAAGTTTGGGTTTGAGCTTCTTAGTGAGCAGAGGGATAGGTTATTCACTTACGGGTTGTGCACAGTTGAATAAATCAATTGTAATACACCTATATTCATAAGATTGATGCAAGTAGGCATTCGAGTTATTAGAAGATTGCTTTCCCCACGAAAAATATTGTGTGCATGTATTTTATTTCTTATTGCATGTCTGAATTTTTTGTTCTAAATTGTGAATTAACTTTCGTAGAGTAGTAGAGTAGGTATGTGTCTTATGATTTTGAGAAAACTTCATGATGAGTTGCAAGTCTACACCATAATTTCTACATCATATCATAGCAAGATTCACATTAGAGCATGAATTTCAAATTTGTTTCTCAGGAGGTTCGAATTTGCAGTTCAGGGTAGCAAGATCCCTTAGGAACTAAAAATATGACCTTCAACGAGCTGAGGCTAGAGTATTCCTTAGAAGGCAACTCTAATTTCATTGACTGCAAGGATCACATGGAGGAGGTATTCGATGACAATGGATTACTAGAATACATCAAGAGAGATGTTACAAAACTAGCAGAATCTGATGCCCAAAACCTTGCTCAGTCGAAGAAAGTTGTAGCCAAGGTGTGGATAATAATATTGGAGGGAGTACGAGACCACATTGTCAGCAATCTCCATGGGAAAGAAAATCCTTATGGAATGTGGTAGGCACTCACAAATCTGTTCTAGAATAGTAGGGACCACAAAAAGTTGGTGCTCAAGAATAAACTTTGAAATATCAAGATGTAGAAGAATGACTTTACCCTGCAATATCTGAGGAGGTTCACACAAGTTCATGATGAGCTTGCAGGAGTTGGTGTTACTCTTTCAAAGGATGAGTTGTTAAGAATATCCCTCCTGGGCCTTCCCAAGAGTTGGCATACCTATCAAGATTAAGTGAACAAGAGGGAGAAACTACCGAATTGGGAAAACTTATGGTATGACTTGGTACAAGAGGAAATAAGGCAGAATACTAGAGATAGGACCTCATCCAAGTGCAAGGATGAAGAAAAATGTGCATCGGTTGGAAAGGGAAAGAAGGGAAAAGGGGAAGAAATCTCAAACCAAACCACAAACCAACCAAGGGAGAAAGAAGAAATATTTGTCAAAAATTAGAAGAAGGATGACTTGGTAAGAATATCCCTTCTGGACCTTCCCAAGAGTTGGCATATCTATCAAGATTAAGTGAACGGGAGGGAGAAACTACCGAATTGGGAACACTTATGGTACGATTTGGTACAAGAGGAAATAAGGCAAAATACTAGAGATGGGACCTCATCCAAGGGCAAGGATGAAGAAAAATTTGCATTGGTTGGAAAGGTAAAGAAGGGAAAAGGGGAAGAAATCTCAAACCAAACCAGAATCCAACCAAGGGAGAAAGAAGAAAGATTTGTCAAAAATTAAATCCTTCCATTGTTGCGAATACGAGCACTATGCCATGAAGTGCCCACAGAAAGAGGCAAGTGAGAAGACCTTAGGAGGAGCAGTGGGTGAAGCTTTGGATTCATAGTTCAACATTGACTTTACCCTTATCGCATGCATGTCCAACATAGTGATGGGGAGCATGTGGTACTAGGACTCAAGTGCATTGTTCCACATGACAGGGTGTAGAGACGTTTCAGTGACTTGTAGGAGAAAGATCTCCATATGTACATCAAGCTAGGGGATGATGGAAGGTACAACATGACCAGTATTGGTACAGTCAACTTTCAGAGGGAGTCAGGCTCCCCTTTCAAGCTCAAGGATGTCATGTTTGTTGTAGGCCTAACGTAAAATCTCATCTCTGTTGCAGTTTTGGAAGACTATGGTTACGACGTGATCTTCAACAAAGGAAAAACATTCCTGAGACACATAGCCATGAGACAGGTGAAGAAGATCGAGGTTTGTGTGAAGAATCTATATAAGTTAGATGTGGAAGATTGTGTTGCATTAAAAACTAAGGAAGAGAAAGTGCAGGGCCATGATGTAGGTGAACTTTAGCACATAAGCCTTGGCCATTTGCATCATGGCACCTCGAATAGTATACAACAAATATCCACTAGCCTCCCTAAAGGAGCACTTGAGCAGCAGGATGTATGCAAAGGATGTACTTTAGGGAAGTACATAAAATCCGAATTTCATGATCGGGACAACAAAGCGCATGCAGTCCAAGAAAGGATCCACTTTGATGTCTGTGGACCTTTCTTTATAGCCTCCACTGCCCGACACAAATATTTTGTCCTTTTTATTGATGACTTCTCACATAAGTGTTGGATCTCTTCGTGTAGAAGAAAGCTGGGACATTCTCCAAGTTCATATAATTCAAGGCACTGTTTGAGAAAGAAACCAACAAGAAGGTGAAGGCTCTCTGGAGCAATAATGGAGGTGAGTATGTGTTGAATGAATTTAAAAATTTATGTGCGAAAGAAGGTGTTCAACGAGAGTTGACAACACCCCACAACCCACATCAGACTGGGGTGGTTGAGAGAAATATCCATAACATTTTGGGAGCAACAAGGGTGATGTTGCATGACCAAGGCCTACCTTTGCATTTGTGGGTTGAGGCATGAAATACAACAGTTTGTTTGCAGAACTGAAGTTCTCATCGGATTCTTGGCATGATATTACACCGAAGGAGGCTTTCTCGGGAAGAAAGCTGGATGTGTCACACTTCAAGATTTTTGGAGCCTCTGTTTACTGCCATGTCTCCAAAGAATCAAGGAAGAAGCTTTAGTCAACAACAAAATTCAGGGTATTTGTGGGTTACACAAAAACTCCCCACAACTAACATGTGTACTTGCCATCACTCATAATGATAGTTATGTGAAGGGATGTAAATTTTGATGAGGAGAAATCTATGTGGTGCTCTCTTGAGAAGGAGCTTTAGATGCCACCAAAACATGGGATTTTAGCTCAAAAAGAGGAACCTCAACAAGTTGTAGAGCAACCAAAAATTGTGGAGCAGAGAGTGGAGACATTCACTAAAGCAAAACCTCCAAAGAAGGTAGAAAAAGAACTAAGGAAGTTGATATAATTGTGCAGCATGCGAGGGAAAATGTGGGATATCCTTCAAATTTGCGCAAGCAAAGGAGGTCACCTGAGAGTTACACTAGTGACATGGCTCTTATGACTGAGCTTATAGAGATTGAGCCATCCTATTTTGAGGAAGAAATAGAGAAACCTGTATGGTTGATGCAATGGTGGAGGAATATGAATCCATTGCAAAGAACTGTGTTTGGGAAAAGATCCCAAGAACAACATATAAATCAATAGTGGGTTTGAGATGGATCTTCAAGGTGAAGCAGGCAACAAACAAAAGAATAGGGAAGTATAAGGACAGATTTGTGGCCAAGGGGTACTCTCAAGTTGAAGGAATTGACTATGAGGAGACATTTTCTCTTGAAGTAAGGTACTCATCCATTAGATCAATTCTTCGTCTCGCTACACAGATGGGGTGGAATATCCACCAGATGGGTGTAAAAACAACATTTCTGAATAGGGTTATTAAGGAGGAGGTGTACATAGAGTAACAAAAAGGTTTTGAGACATTTGATCAAGAGTCTCATGTGTGCAAACTCAAGTGAGCACTGTATGATCTCAAGCAAGCACCTCATGCTTGGTACACCAAGATCAATAGTTATCTCACCAGTTTGGGCTTCACCATAAGTGAACCAGATGTAAACCTCATCACGTATGGATAGAAGGTAAATTGCTTATTATTGTCTTATATGTTGATAATTTTATTTTAACTAGTGATGAGACGTTGATCATATCTTGCAAGGAGGACCTTGCAAGGGAATTTTAAATGAAGCACATGGGTCTCATGCACTACTTTCTTGGGTTGGAAGTCTGACAAGGTGATGGATAATTATTTGTCTCTCAAGGCAAGTATGAAAATGAGATACTGCAGAGATTCTGCACGGAGAGTTGTAAGAGATAAGTTCAAATTCCTTAGGTACAGGATAGGGGTGGTTGATAATCCCTTTCTTGCAGAGAGGGAGTCTTAAAAAATGTAGCAAGAAATTCTCAATTTGTTTTTTCCTTGATTAAATTGAGAAAAATTGAATTTCCACATCAACAGACAGCTTGGATGCAGTTAACTCATGTGACATGGCTTGTGTCACCTGGTTTACATAGTAAATTCAAGTTGGACGAGTTATATTTCAGTTAAGCATGTATGATTGTTAATTTGTAGCAATCAAAGTTAGTTATCTCAAGTTATTTTCAGTTAAACTAGTTCCATCTGCTTGAGGAACTAGTGGAAGGCCAATTGTGCAGTGGGACTTCAGTCAAACTTAGTGATCATCCAATTAACTAATCAATCAACCCAAAATAGCTAATGCATGGAGAATTCGAGTTCCCCAGCTATGGTGGAGATTCCAAGGTAGTGTAACATCAACTGTAGACTAGCCTTGAGTGTACAGGTGTTGCATACAGTCAGATGATCAACCTTTGGAATTTCACAATCCATTTTTTAAAAATTCCTAAATAATAGGGGCCTAATCTCTCAAGGAATTGCGCAAGGAAATATGGGCTCAAGCAGAGGTAGAAATTTACTAAGTCTGGCTTAGAGCTTCTTAATGAGCAGAGAGACAGGTTATTCACTTGTAGGTTATGCTCAGTTGAGAAAATAAATTGCAATACATTTCTATTGATCATATAAGTGCAAATAGACATTGGGGTTTTTAGCATATTATTTTCCTTAGGAAAAATTTTGTGTGCATGTGTGTTATTTCTTATTGCATGTATGAAATTTTGGTTCTAAATTGTGAATTAACTTCCAAAGAGTAGTAGAGTAGGCTTGTGTCTTATGATTTTGATTAAAACTTCATGAGTAGTTGTAACTCTACACCATAATTTCTACAAGGATGGTGGAGGCAAATTACAGAATATTCGTTAGTAGACAATATGCCTACTTCAAAATATCAATGACAAATTTTGCGAGAAGAAGACGTTGAGAATAAAAGATTGGATTTTCGAAGAATTAGTCACAAAATTCACAAGGGCGGTAATTTTGGTTACAGGTGTGGGGCTAGATGGATTAAATGTAATTTTGGCTGCATGTGTGTAGGTAGACAAGTGAGAGTTACTCCTTTGATTTTTGTCGATGATGTGTTACTATTTGGTAGATTGACCTCTTTTGATCAGTCTTTGGACAACTTATGAATAATATTAAATCTCATATGATTTATTCTTACCCAAATGATGCATTGGTACTGGAGATTTATCATATTTTTGGTGTTATCTCCACTGCATTGGATGTGATTTGAAATATCTTAGATTTATGATCCAACCTAATTGTTATGGAATTAAGGATTGGAGCTGAATTATAGAGAAAATCCATTGTATATTTTATCATGGGCACACAAGACGCTCTCCCTAGGAGGCAAGTTGACTCTAGTTCAAGCAGTCCTTCAGAGCATCTCTGTATATTGGCTTCATATTTTCGCTCTGCCTAAGAATATCAGTAAATGTATCTTTCCGGCTTCATCTTTGCATGGGAAAATTTGTGTCGTAAAGGATAGAGTGGGCCTGGTTGTTGTTTACTCTGTATGGAGGCGATGGATGACTAGAATCATCTATTTCTTTGATTCTCCAGAGTAAAATCAATTTGGAATGGTGTATTTAATACGTTTCATTTAAAGGCATATTAGAACTACTCTTTTGTGGTTTATTGTATTTGGCACTAGATTATTGAATATAAAACATTTGGATCACTTCCAATATACATTGGGGGTTCGACTCAAAGAATGCATTACTGTCCCAAGCTCCTTTGTTGTGATACATCCACCTCCATCCTTGTCAAAAAAGCTAAAGGCCTCCCAGAACTTAGACATAACCTCCATCCCATATTCCTTTAGTAGATAAAACCCTTCTCTCATTTTCTTACCATGGCAATCTATCCTCCATCCCATATTCTCTCATGAGCCCTGTGTAAACCACCATTTCATTCAAGGATGGGGATTTTGATGCCTACTCTAACCATATTTGTTAGATACTTTCCCCCTTTTCTTGCTTATGGTTTCTTGAGTTGGCCTCCTCTAAATATTCCCTACTCTCCTTAAATTATTTGAAAGGTATCCTTTGGCTACTAACCCCATTTTACCATAGATCCTTGACATGTCCCTTGAAATTTTGATTCAGCCCAATGAACTATTTTATGCCAGTGAGTCGAAAGATTTAGATTTCTTTTCCACATATTCATTCATGACCGAACACTATACCACTAGTTCTAAGAATATTGTGGTTACTATCACCACAATAAATGTATATTGTATTTTAGAGGAGATAAGAATTGTATATTTCCCTTTGGGACACTCCAAAAATATTTTGATGCACCCTATTTGTCTAACACTCTACTATACTTTATGACCTTAATTCCCATTCCATGTTCATCCATGTGGATGCAATTTATGATGTTTTAGGACAAACTAATGTCCTTTTCAACTCCCTCTCATCTTCCTTGTCATGTTTTCTAGGACTTGTGTATCCAACAAGAAATTTTGGAGATGAATGACATCAAGGTAGAAAATCAAGGGGTTTTAGGGTCATTTATTTAAGGTTCCCACTAGCATAGTCCCACCATATGATTCACACAAACCCTAAATTGGCGTTTAGTACTATTTCAATTAATTATTAGATGATCATGGTGGTCCATAATTCCAGTTTAAATGTTATGACTCTTCATAGGATATTATTGGAGATACTTTAGGAGACACCTCTTTGGCTAAAGGGTCAAGGAAGGATTTTGACTTCAATATCAAACCATCAACCATATCCTCAACATATCGAACCAACAATCAAGAAGACAACTGAGGTGAAGCATGGGAATCCTCTTTCGCCCATGTTGTTCAGGATATATATCAATGTATGAATGCCTCTACACTCCACCAACTGTGCATCAATAAAAATTTTGTTTGCCCCATTGTCCACCAGGGTGGATACACATTGTCCCAACATTGTGCCTCTGATTGCCAAAATAAATTGGGATTTTCCATGTCAAAATTTTAATTCAAGACTGACCATGCATTGGAAGGCCATTAACACAATATTAGGACATAAAAATTGAATAGTTGACACAATACCAAATAAAATACATACATTGAGTTTTTTCTCACAAGGTATCTAGATGCTAATTGAGAAAGTTCCCACAAAGAGAGAAAGGCAATGTCATGATACATTGTTCAATTTGTAATCAAGAGCATTATCTTGAATAAGGGAGAAGTAACATTTAGTTTCTTTCTCATATACAAAGGCAAAATTATGAATCAATTTCAAATGCCTTTTGTGAAGCAATGTTGTTGTAAAGGGTGTTAGAAAGCTTGCATTGTAGGCAAGGCCCTCACACCATACTAGATTCTTTTAACCAAAGCATGTTAACCATGTCCAATGATCTCAAATTTCATGAGCATGTTCAATGAGTGACCATAAATGAGGGGTGTCAGAGTGGCTAATAATCATAGCTTATAGTGGATCATTGTCATCGTACATAACATCTATGGTCCAAGTCATTTGTTTGGTGCCCAATATTGGTGAATCATTGTATTACATCATGGTAGCATATCTTGCCTTTTTTAAAGAAAAAATATATTGAAAATAAATTAAGTTATGTCTCATGCAAATGTTCAATATTGTTGTGTTGTGAGTGGCTTTCATATTACATGTATCATATATCTATAATCACTTATTTCAAGCCTACCTTAAGAAATAAACGAAGAGTTGCATGGCCTTTTCATAATAAGGACTCCCACCAACTCCTCTCCTCGTAGCAATCTTTCAAATGTTAGCCCATAAATAAAAAACATGCCCTTGTTTCTCTAGTTTGCAAACCCTTGGATAGATATGACAGTGAACTCCTACCAACCACTCCTTTAACCATCTATTGAATGCCTTTTATTAGTATGTGTAAATGATTTTGATTGATTCCTGGAGAGGTGTGAAATCTGATTTTGCATTGACATAATACAAACACCAAACTTAACCTGTGGTAGCCAAAATTTCAGCCTTACAACTCTCTCATCCAATATTAAATAGTTCACTAATTAGTCAAGGGGTAATCTCCTTAACAATATATTAAATATTAGAAGCATTCATATTAATTGAAAAAATAAGAATATTATTTAATATTAAGTTATAATCCAGGTAGCTACCAAGTTGACATATGATACCCCCTTGTTTGTGAGACAAGGGATGCCCTCCATTCAATGCTTTAACTATTTAATCTATGTGTGTACATACCTTAATTTCCATTGGATCGAATCCTGTGACCTTTAAAGAGGAAACACTTTAACACAAATCGAACATGTAAATACAAACTTAATTTGTATATGTATCAAATTTTGAGAGTTGCATGGAATGCTTAATTTTGTATAGAAGCAAGGGAAAACTTGAAAGGTTGATCAAAACAAGCATGTATGGTCAATTATGATTATCATAGGTATATTAGTTTGGTGTTCCCAATCCAAAACTTGCACACTTTGTTACTATTGTTAAAGGCATGTCATGATGGTTTACTAGTGTAACATCATGTACATTTAGTTGTGTCTATTAAAGGCATGTTATTTCAATGACAAAACCAATGGTTTGTCAACTTGGTCAGCTTAGTGAGCTATGTGTTAATCATCTCAATGAAAAAAATATAAGGTGAATTAGCTTAGCCATTGACATGCACATTCCATTGTCACTATTAGTGACATGTTAGGTTGGATATTAATATGTATTTTTAATTAACATTATCTAGGAGATTAGCCGAATCAACATGCATGTTTGACTACAACTGTGGGAGATATGTTAGATAGGTCAACCCCATCAACAACATTTATGTTCAATTGCACATGTTAGAGGCATGACACAATGGTCAATTGATTAGTTAACATGTACATTTTGGTTATCACTATTAAAGTTGTGTTAGGTTGGTTAACTTGTTCAATGACTTGTATGTTTGGTTACAATTATTAAAGCCTCACTTGATTATTTAATGAAGTAAATGGAGTGCAAGTCTAGTTACCATTGTCGAAGGCATGTTTTGGTGGTTAAATTAGTTAACATCATATACATTCAACTATGATTGTTAGAGCCATCCAAGGCTATTAAACCCATTTAAAGTAGTGCATAACATCGATGGGGGCTTGCTTATTGCATTGTGTGTGTTTTTTTTTTGTAAGTCGAAGATTTTTCATTAATAAAAAAGAATGTACAAGGGCGTCAAAATGCACGGCTTATAATTATTTATATATTTAATGTATTATGCCTTTCATTAAAAAGAGGAAATAGACTTTGGGGGATAGGGGAAATGGCGTTGTCTAGGGGAAACGTTGGTCTCATCTATCTCATCTTCACTCTCCCTTCCCTATCATTAGCAACCCTCTCCTTTTTTTCTTTATCCACCAACACCAATAATAGACTTTTTGTGAAGAAGTAGCATTGGATGACTCAGAACGAGGGTTAGAGCTCATATGTTTATCTTGGGTTTCTCCTTGGGGTTTCTGAGCTTACGTATCTTGCTTTAAATTCTTCTTAAATGTCCCAACAATATCCTTTCCCATCTCTTGTTCATGAAACTTCAGCTTGCGAGCACAATATTCATCCTAAATTTCCTTTGAAGATTCATGTAGCCATTTTGCACCGAGGCCTATTCCTGGGGGGGAGATTGGGAGGATCTACATTTGTCAACAGACCTTTTTATTGTTGTCCCATGATGCCCTAAACTTTATAGCCCATGTTTGTAGCCAAGATATACCCTCTTCCATATGTAAACTATTTATCAGATTGAGAAAAAGAGAAGACTGAGCTCTTCCATGAGCTTTTATTTGAAGATGAGAATGACAGTGAAATGTTCATTTTTAACTGTACACCTAAACAAGCTTGAGACCCTTCCACCTCACTGGCTTAAAATCTGGACTCAAACCATGGCATAATGTGACATTTTGAAGCGTGTCACTCTAGTCCCTTTGACAAGGAGTGACATGACACCTTTTGTGAAAGAGCAACAAGAGACTGTCGCCTCTTGCCCCTTTGAAAGTGGTGAAACTTTTTAGAAAAAGGGTAAATGTCTAAAAACATCATGGAAAAAGGTTTCCAAAAATTTAAGAATGATTCCATTTTATTGAATCACTACTACAAGAGACTATCACCTCTTCCCCCTTTGAAAAAGGTGAAACTGTCTAGAAAAAAAATATATCTAAAAACATCATGAAAAAAAGTTTCCAAAGCATTTAAAAATGATTTCATTCCATTGAATCACTACTACATGAATTCATCTTAAAATTTCATTTTATTTATTAAATTTATCATAATCAAAATTCCCCATGGAAGACATTGAGAGGCATTAGAAGATATATATATTTTTTTCATAAGAGCTTGTTAAAACATACCATGGCAATTTAATAACTTTATTTAAGACATTTTGTCTCCTGCGTACCAGTCACCAAATAAAATTTCGAGGTGGGCGATGCCATTTTTGTTCAAACCCTCAAGGAGCACCCTCGAGGAGCTTTCAAGAATGGAAGAAGAACAATGGGCGACACAATTTTGTTCATACACTGGATTTTTGAATTTTGGAGAAGGTTTCAGAAATTTTGTTCAAACCATGAATTTTTGAATTCTGGAGGAGGTTTCAGTAATGGAGACCAAAGTTTTGCTACGAGTATCCTATTTTTCCCTTCTAGTTTGATAGAGGCAGGGGATTTTTGGGGTTTTGTGTAGGGAATGGGACACCTAACTGGAACTTGTGCAGCTCCTTGATTTCGATATTGAACCCCAGACCCACATAAGGTTCAAACAGGGCTTTTCCTTTCCACCGTCACCCAAAAAATGCCCCTCTCTCTCTATAGGTTGTTGCCTTCTCCCCCATGGCAGTGAAAGATGTTGATAGACCTATTCCAGAAATTCTGGACTCGAGTAACTGATGAAAAAGCTTCAATTGTTGGACATCCCCTTCGAAATCATACATTTTCCCTAGCACAGGCAACAAAAACCCCTCTGAGGCTGCTGCGGCAAAGGCCGTTGATAAATTTGGGGAAGAAGGAAAAAAACATTCATGGAGCCCGTCGACCCACTGAGCCTTGGCAAGGAACTTTCGACTGTATCCATTTCTTGCAGTGGTAAGTCTCTATCTGACTCCAGTTCTATTATCGAATTTCTGTCTTTGGAAGATTTGATGGTTATTGAAACCAGAGTAAATTAAAGGAAAGGAAAAGCCATAGTAAATTAAATTCAGTTTGAATCCTTCAAATAAAATAGACTTCTTTGACTAAGACTAATTCTATCCTAGCTTTAACTGATGGAATGCAAATTTGGTAGCTATGAAAAATAATGTGTAGCATGCATCGAGCATGGGTACTAGAAATTACTAATTAGAGTATATAAAGATTTTTTAAACCCAAGATGTAAAAATCATATAAAAAGTGATGGCTCTAGGCTAAACCCACATGTGTCTCCTGATTCCCTCAATGAGTTGATATGAGAAGAAATGTTAAGATGCATTTGGCTTAGACACCAATAACAGTCATACCTATTTAAATGAGATTTTAGAACATTGTGTTTCAGATTTCAAGATCCTTGAAATGATCTTTATTTGTCATGAATCCCCTTTCCTTTGATACCAGAATCTCATAGACGCACAAAGGTTGATCCTTTACCTTCAATAAGCATCTACCCAATGGAAAAGCGCGAACACTATTTTTCAAACCCTCTTGATTGATGTCCAAGGGCTGAGGATACTTCACCTTTTCTAGCCTTTTACACTTCTCTGTGAGACAAACAAAGCCCTAATACAAGGCTGAAGTCATGTCAATGAGATAAAGAATAATATTATATATGAGCTTAGATGCTATAGCTTTAGATTGATTTTATATAAACCTGCAACAGAGAAGGAATTTCGAGTGAGACACTATCTCCAAACCAAATTCAATTCAAGGGTGATTTCATAATAGAAGATTTGACTCTAAAGCAATCAAAGCTTCCTGGCTCTATTCATGACAAAAGGCCTTATATATAGATCATTTGACCAACAATTTGATGAAGAGCTCTATCCTAGAGATGCTTGATTGATGGGGGCTTGATCTCATTTTCTTTCTGGGATCTGCAACCTAGAATTTTGTAGTAGGAGTTTCAGTGCTTCACGATGACTCATCTTTAAAGAGGAAGGAGGTTAGTGTTGTCAGAAAACTTCTTGTGATTTCTTTCTTCTTTGCTTGGGCTTGCCCTCATCTTAGCTCTAATACCTTGCCCTCACCTTAACTTTGATACCATTCTGGCGGGGCAAGCTAAACATGACAACAATAGATGTAAGAAGTTGTAGATTCCTGTGTTGTCTATATTTTAGCTTCTAGAACATCATATGTTTTATTGCCAATTTCTGCTAAATTTAAAATTGACTTACTGATCTGAGAAGAGGGCTTGCAATGCTAATAAGCTCTTCCTCAGTGCATGTTGGCACACTCAAGTTTTTTTAAAGGACCAAATGTTTCTTGTACAAAATTCGAAGCAGACGACAACATGCAACATGTTTTCTGAGAATCAAAACAACTTCTAGAAGTGCTATGACATTAATCCAACACTATGTTTATAAACCAGTTCATACTAATGGACACAGGATATGTAAAATGTATTCGTTAACAAAATTTTTCTTTGTTGGCTAGTTTAAAGCTTACAACCTTACTCCTATCTTGAAAAAAGGGTACTTGCTTCCCTTTCACTTCATAGGTATATGAAAACCCAGTTTTGTAAGCACCCATAACCATGAATATTATACCAACTCCCTATGGTTAGTGCATCAATAATGTAAGTGTAACACTCATCCATGTGGCAGTCATAAGGAATTTAGGTAAGGTTTTACTAACACTGGCATCCCAGACCATTAAGATCTATCCATGGCCTCAAAATGATGTATTTCCTTTACTCAATAGAACACTCATCATTTCTCTTCCCCAATCATCAAATTTTTTATCTTCATTCTGAATGAGAAATCAATCAACAAGTCACCATTTTAAATGTTAGATCACAATATGTTTAGCTTCTCTCTCGTGCTTATACTATACTATTCTTGCAGCTTCAGAATTGCGAATCTTAAACACAGTCTCATGATGTGCATTCAGGGAGGCATAATTCACCCTTGCTTTGCATCAAATTACCCCCCTATCATTCCATTTACCTTTACATGGCTCAATGCAAGGCATGCCAAGTCGGTACCTGGTCAGTTAAATTAGTAAGTTGAGGAGTGTCATATATACCCAACACTGCCTGCTTGTTCTTCTTCTTCCTATGTCGTAGTGTATCAACAGTCAGCCAAATTGGTGAGGATCCCCATTAATAATAACATCTATGTTGGCATCTGAATCCGAATGACATGTTTCCCTTAATTATATGTTTTGTTTTTTTAACCAAAAAGGCTAACAAAGATAGAGACCCTCAAATATGTCTACTTCCGACCCCTATGCTCGTTTTCATCTAGGTTTTTACCATGTCAGTGTCCCTTTCTTTCTCAAAACTGCATGAAATCAGTTGATCTATCCATTTCGTAATGCCTTTGGTAAATTTTTATATCAAATGCTTTGAAGTATATATGAGATCTAAGGGTTTTTTTGGTTGTTGCTAACTTCATATATTTCTGCTAACCATGATATGGGTTTGATGTAGAGGATTATGATTGAGTAAGGGTTGCATTGCTCGATGTCTTTTTAGGAGGAGGATAAAGGGAAAAGTGGTGTTAGGGTTGAGAGCTAAAGATGCCTGTGAAAAGAGGTACGTGGAATGGAGGGTGGTAGGGCTACCAGCGTGGTAGAAATGGAGGATGGGGAGGTCGGGGTTTTCATCATTGAATAGTTTTGGTGGGCTTCCTTGTTATCTTTGTGGTCATGCCATTGGGATTTCTGGCAGCTAGGTTTTGTCACTCCGCATGTACATCTACGACTGGTAAGCTTCTTCCTTCCCTCTTCCCTCGCTGGTAAGCTTCTTCTTGCCCTCCTCCCTTGTCAGGCTGCTTCTGTCTCTTTTTTTGGGGTAGGTCAACATTTAATTTATCTTTATTGGCAAGCATGCCCTTTCTTAATCTGGTAGTATTACAATGAAGTGTAAACTTCTTACAACATTCAGGTAAGATCTCCATTACAATGAAGTGTAGTCGTCTTATACTATTTTAGAAAGATCCCTTTCATTGAGAACCCATTGAATAATGTATTTATGTGATTTGAGCCCTGGCGGGGAATTATCATCACCCTCGGTTAACCATTGAACCAAGACCCCATGGACTTGATTCGAACTTTGATTTTCCTTCACCACCCACGGTTAACCATTGAACCAAAAACCCATGGACCTACTTTGGAATTTGATTTTCCTTTTAGTTTTTTTCGTAGGATCTGAAGGCATAGATGTTATCAAACATACTTTCCTCGCTTATTGTCAAAAGTTTAGCACCTCTAGCATTTTTCCAGACATTTTGTGAGTTTTCTTTATAGGTTTCCTTTCATTTGATCTGTGTGAAGTTGTGAACTCCATCTCTGCATTAACACGGTACAATACCTACCGGGAGAAAGATTCAAAGTTTGTACCTCTCTCATGCAAGAGCAAAGGTTTTACCAACTGCCCCTAGGGTAATTTCCCTTGCCAAAGATAATGAAACCATTCATCCCGATAGCAAGAAATAACAATGCTCTTTCCATTTTTTAACAAAGGGAAATGCATATGACTGGTAAATTCGCTGGACAACTGCTCGGTGAATTCGCTGGGCACTCCTCATTCTAAGTAGGATGGTACTAAGTGTGCGCTGGATTCTGCATAAGCTGGATGGGTATTATAAAAATATATTTGTTAAGAGTTCAGTTCAACATCTTACTCATGGGAATTGAATCTTGTGGGAATTGAATCTGGGTGGGAAGGTTAACAATCATTCTTCCTTTCCACTCATTATCCAAGCCAGACCCACTTTCCATCCATAAAGCTAAATCCACTTCTCATCAGTCAAGCTAAAACCAGTTCTGATCCACCCAACCTAGACCTAATTCACAACGACAATCTTGTTCACCAGCTACTTTCTGCTATACATATCATTTTCACACTATTCCCATAGTGTTCGAAGCACATTGGCCAAAACAAACGATAGATATTATACACACCATTTTATTATTGATGTGTAATGAAATCTCGATCTTAGCATATGCATGATAGCAAAGAAACCCCCTTTTTAGTGTTTCATTATTTTTATAGATATTCTTCTCCATCAAGTTTTTCTACCTGAACTTTTATGCATTTTTTGTCATTTAAAACAGCAGGGCACAACTTTTCAGGAGATGGATCTGTTAGAATGGTATTCTCTTTCCACATCTTGAAAACCAATTTTATTTTTCTATGGCGATTTTTTTCTTTTTCAGGATCTGGGCAAGGCACTTGCACTTACGTTAGTCTAATCCCAGAAAAATAAATAGTGTCCCTAAACTGAAATTTAATCGACCTGAGTGGATTGAAATAGAGAGGAATTATTGAGGATACTAGAGCTTTGTCATATGTTTAAAATCACTCTTATCTATTTATCTGTGGGGTTCACAGGAACAGGCAGATGACTGGAGAAAGCAAAGTTTAACAGAGAGCATTGAATCTCTTTTCCCAAAGGAGGCAAGTATAATAAACCTGCTGCATTTGGATATCTTAAATTTGATTTCTCCCCTATTGAGCAGAGAATTGAAAATAAATTTTATTTACTGGGTAGGTGATTGATGTCATAATAGCTAACACAGAGGACTGGGGAACTCTAAACTTAAATATTTTTGGACATAATGATTTATCTTCCTCATGGGTATTAGAAAAGCCATCCGAAGTAAACCAAAGGGATATTACTAACTCTGAGGTACAATTGGTGAATATTTTGGTTATTTTCTCTATTGAACATGTAAGGAAACATATGTGATGATGATCTATGTAGTTGAGTAGGGTTGTATTAAGCAGGAAGTGAAAACTGACATTGGTAGGGGTGCTTCTCTATTTCTAACAATGTACATCAAGGAGAGGCAAACGAATTCTGGAGACAGCTCAGAAAAGTTACATTTGCAACAAGATTGTGTGATCTTCAATGAAGAAGGCAAGGAAAATCTTGAGGAGGGTTAAATGAATGATGAGGTGCAGAAAAAAACTTCCAATGACGAAGAACTTCTTACGAGGTTTCAAGAGGATGACACAAGAAGTGAACATCGAGACGTCAAAGAGAATGCTCTTGATGGTAAGATTTTCCCTGGTTAACTGGTCTATGATGTTGGTAGCCTACTGTAAGGTAATGTCTAGTCAAACTCCCAGGACAATGGTTGTTGTAATGCATACCATTTGCAGCTTGAAGGAAGTCCAACAAAAGTTTCATGGAGGGTAAAATTCTTTGCTGCACTAGATCGCTACTTTTTGTTCTCATGGAAAAGGGAATTGTTATATTATTTTCCAAAATCCTTTTTGAATGTTACTTCTCAATAGAAATTTTTTATATTTCTTAGATTTTAGCATAGTATGCTTTAATTTATAATAGTTTAATGCTTACATCAATTGAGACAAAAGAGGAGGGAGAAAAGGTCAATAGAGCTAATTCAATAGGATGAAGAAAAATGAGTTGAGCTTGAAAACGCAACAATTAAATGTTCCAAGGAGGTAGATTCTGCTATCGTGGGAAAATACAACATTTGGAGGTGGGAGAATGAGAACGAAAATTCTGACTCCATTGTTAGATTGATGTGAGACCAAATTATCATGGCTAGGGTGTATTCAAGCATTTCCCTGGCTAGGAATAATCTTGATTTATACCATGAATTGATGCTTCGTATTAAAGAATGTCAGCATACATTGGGTGAGTGTAATGCAGATTCTGATCTACCTCAAAGGTAATAGTTTTCACATTGGCTACTTCTAAATCAAGAGTAGTAAGTGCTTCCATTTGCATTTGGTGTTAATATCCTTTGTTTCTTTAAAATTTTCAGTCTTTGTGTCAATCTTTCTGCTTTTCATTCTCTTTTTCATGGCCGATAATTGATATGAATGTTTCAGTGCACCTGAGAAGATCAAGGCTATGGGTCATTTCCTATCCAAGGCTAGAGAACAATTTTATGATTGTGCGACAGTAACAAAGAAGTTGCGAGCCATGCTTCAGTCTGCAGATGGGCAAGTAAGGACCTTGAAAAAGTAAATTACATTTTTAAGTCAGAAGGTAGCAAAGACTGTTCCCAAGGGCCTGCACTATCTGTCCATGCGATTGACCATGGATTATTACTTGCTTGCCCTTGAAAAGCAAAATTTCCTAAAATGGGCAAGTTGGAGGATCCAACTCTTTATCACTATGCATTATTTTTTGACAATGTATTGGCTGCATCTGTGGTTGTGAATTTAACTGTCATGAATGCTAAGGTGAAGTGTTATTAATTTAAAATACTCTAAAGTTTGGAAGTCCAACAGTTTTGTTGCATTTTACATTTTATATTTGGATCTCATTGTAGGTGATTTACTTGTGTTTGGAGGAACCTCAGAAACATGTATTTCATCTTGTCACAGACAAGTTAAATTTTGGGGCCATGAAAATGTGGTTTTTACTTAATCCCCCAAGGAAAGTTGTGATACATGTAGAAAATGTTGATGATTTTAAATGGCTCAATTCCTCCTATTTCCCTATGCTTCGCCAACTTGAATCCGCAGCTATGAAAGAGTATTATTTCAAGGCAGATCACTCAACTACACTCTCAGCACGTTCCTCCAATTTGAAATATATAAATCCAAAATATTTATCCATGCTAAATCATCTTCATTTCTATCTTCCACAAGTTTATCCCAAACTGGACAAGATCCTTTTCTGGGATGATGATATTGTGGTGCAGAAATATTTGATGCCCTTGTGGTCAGTAGATCTTCATGGAAAGGTTAATGGTTCAGTGGAAACTTGTGGAAAAAGCTTTCGCCGGTTTGAAAAATACCTTACTTTTTCCAATCTGCACATAGCTAGGCACTTTGATCCTAATGCTTGTGGTTGGGCATATGGGATGAATGTATTTGACCTCAAAGAATGGAGGAAACAAGATATAACTAGAATATATCACAAGTGGCAAAACATGGTAAGTGTGTAGTGTGGTTTATTTATGTTAATTCGTGTGATGCTTACTTTAAAGTATTTGAAGTAAATACGAAGTAATTAGCGAGAAAACTTAATGGGTTTTTCTTTGTTCGATTTCAAAGTTTTTCTTTTATTTTATGTCAGAATGAGGATAGAGTGTTGTGGAAGCTTGGAACACTACCCCTTGGATTTTCACTTTGGTTGCTTCTAAATCAAGAGTCGTAAGTGTTTCCATTTGCATTTTGTGTTCATATCCTTTGTTTCTTTTAAAGTTGCAGTCTCTGTGTTAATCTTTCTGCTTTTCATTCTCTTTTTCATGACCGATAATTGATATGAATGTTTCAGTGCACCTGAGAAGATCAAGGCTATGGGTCATGTCATGGGCTAGAGAACAATTTTATGGCTGTGCGATAGTAACAAAGAAGTTGTAAGCCATGCTTCAGTCTGCAGATGAGCAAGTAAGGGCCTTGGAAAAGTAAAGTAAATTTTTAAGTCAGGTGCCAACAAAGTCTGTTCCGAAGGGCCTGCACTGTCTATCCATGCGATTGACCATAGATTATTACTTTCTTCCTCTTGAAAAGCGATAATTTCCTAAAAAGGACAAGTTTTTGGATCTGACTCTTTATCACTATGCATTATTTTCTGACAATGTATTGGCTGCAACTGTGGTTGTGAATTCAACTGTCATGAATGCTAAGGTGAAGTGTTATTAATTTAAATTAATCTAAAGTTTGGAAGTCCAACAGTTTTGCTGCATTTTACATTTAATATTTGCATCTCATTGTAGGTGATTTACATGTGTTTGCAGGAATCTAAGAAACATGTATTTCATCTCATCACAAACAAGTTAAATTTTGGGGCCATGAAAATGTGGTTTTTACTTAATTCCCTAGGGAAAGCTACGATACATGTAGAAAATGTTGATGATTTTAAATGGCTCAATTCCTCCTATTTCCCTGTGCTTTGCCAACTTGAATCCGTAGCTATGAAAGAGTATTATTTCAAGGCAGATCACTCGACTACACTCTCAGCACATTCCTCCAATTTGAAATATATAAATCCAAAATATTTATCCATGCTAAATCATCTTCATTTCTATCTTCCACAAGTTTATCCGAAAATGGACAAGATCCTTTTCTTGGATGATGATATTGTGGTGCAGAAATATTTGACGCCCTTGTGGTCAGTAGATCTTCATGGAAAGGTTAATGGTTCAGTGGAAACTTGTGGAGAAAGCTTTCACTGGTTTGACAAATACCTTAATTTTTCCAATCCCCACATAGCCAGGCACTTTGATCCCAATGCTTGTGGTTGGGCATATGGGATGAATGTATTTGATCTCAAAGAATGGGAGAAACAAGATATAACTGGAATATATCACAAGTGGCAGAACACGGTAAGTGTGTAGTGTGGTTTATTTATGTTAATTCCTGTGATGATTACTTTAAATTATTTGAAGTAAATCCGAAGTAATTATGGTATTTCGGAATGACGATAGAATGTTGTGGAAGCTTGGAAAACTACCCCCTGGATTGAACATTTTATGGCTTGACCCATCCTTTCGACAAGGCTTGGCATGTGCTGGGTTTAGGATATAATCCTAGCGTGGACTGTTCAGAGATTGGCAATGCAGTTGTTGTTCATTACAATGGGAACATGAAACCTTGGTTAGAGCTGGCAATGATGAAGTGCAGGCCTTACTAGAGAAAATATATAAAATATGATCATCCTTTATTACAACAATGCAATATAAATGAATAGTTGTTTCCTCAAGATTTATACTGCAATATATTGTCAAATGTAAAGTGTAAAGGCCCTTGATTCTGGTTGATAATTCATTCTAATTCATTTGTTTTTGGAGTTCCACAGAAGGTTTCTAGTTTATGGCTTAATGAGTCAGGTTTTTGGAGGTGAAGTGGCCTAGCCAAGTTTAATATTTACAAATTTTATGTCCTCATTGTATTCCTTCATAGTTGGAAGTAAAATCCTATATAAGTATCTTTTCTTTGTTAGTTAATATTTCTCTTTCATCAAGTAATTACACAAATTGTTCTTCCAAGAACACAAAGAAGTATGAGACACAAAGATTTAGGCTTTCAAGGCAGGGAAAAACCTCTCAATAAGGGAAAACCCAACAATCCTCCTCTGATTGTATTTATTCAAAATGAGATATCCAACACAAGACCAAAGAGTCCCTACAAGTCAGCCCTCCTCTTTAAGTCAAGATCAATAGTTGAGTCTCTGCCTAGTGAAAGTCAGAAACAACTTCTGAATTTCTGTCCTTATTGCAGGTTTAGTCTCTTATTATAATAAACTGAGTTCCAATTACAGACTCTTTGCCTTCTATTACTGATCTTCGGCTACTACAGCAAACCCTTGACTCTTTACCACAGATATTCAGATCCGGCTGCAAATAGGTAGCTTTAGATTGAGATTCAGCTTAGTCACAAACTTTGGTTTCTTCAAGTGTTGTAGACTTCTTTTTATCCTCAGTTTTTCTTCTCCTGTTTGATTACAGACTTCGAGCTTTTTCACTTTCTTGGTTGCTACCCAAAAGAGGTCGAATATAGGCTAAAACACCTAGATATCATTCTCCATGAGCTTTGACTTAACTAAACAAAGAGTGACTATGCCTGGATTGTTGCTTTTGTAATGTTGAAATGTCCTACAATCTTTGCCCGTGACAAGATGCAATAGCCCTAATTGGACAACATTGAAACTAGCTCAATTCAGTGTTTAACTTCCATGATCAATTCCTTCATTTTCCCATAGCAGTTATGCTGCAATAGTCTCACATGGAGCAAGGGTTAATTTGCACATGGACATCTCTCTTTTGACAATGAAGGCAATGTGTTAGGCTCTCATCTAATATATGTTCCTAAGATATAATAAACTTATGGTGTATCTGTTATCATCATTCTTACTCCTTAGTTATAGTATATGTGCTACCTGTCTTTGTGCTCATGGCTGAAATAAATAACTCTCCATTGAATTTCTATTAGCATCATTCAGAAACTCTTGATTGATTGATGCTCTATGAAATGCATCAGCTTTGAGTTACTCATAATCCACTTTCTTGTTGAGTTAGATATCAACTACCATGGTTCTGGAGATGTTGCATTTCCTCAAGGAGTTGCTAATTTGGTTTCTGTACGACTGTTAAGAATTTCTCTCTCCTTACCTAGAGTGTTCTTAAGCATTCTTGGGTGGATTTCTACTTACTAGAGTTGTTTCCCTCTCCCCTGAGCATTATTTTCATTTGCTGGGGTGAGTTTGAGCTCAATATTGGTTGTCTAAGAGGCCATAGGTACTAGAAAAGGCCATACATAATTGTAGGAGATCATTGACTTTCCAATTTCCCTTCATTCCCATAAATCCATCGAATACATGGGTGCTGAAATCTACAAGGCAAAGCATTCTTGATGTCTATTATGGTAGAATGTAATTATATTATAATGTTGTTAAATTGAGATTCATTACTTGAGTGATTCAAATTATATGTTGTTCCATTGCTATTGGGAATCGTTACATGAGTACACATTAACTACAATTATTCACCAATGATATCCAGAGGTTGTTCTATACTAGAATGATGATTGTCTAGTATGATGTATAATGAGGATAAGGTTGAAGAAATGAATGATGAGAAATCACATTCAAGGGGTAGTGTGGATGAAATTTGTAATGTAGAAAAAGAAAATACAACAATATGGACAAATATGGACAAATTCTGATGAAGAACATGCAACATCAGCCAACTTCGATGAAAACACAAAGTGTGAACAGTTTGAACTGTCTAATTTCGCACTTATTTCATATTCAACTGGTGGATCTGTATCTTCTTGTATTTATAATATGGAAGATCAAGATTACATACAACAATATATACACACTTTTATGTTAAGGCAAAGTGTTGGGCAAAACACCCTCAAGGAGAACTCCCCTGAGACAAGTATCAATTCAGTCAGCAAAAATTGTTGTAAAGATGCTAGCAGTCAATTGTCCAAGGGTGATTTTTGGATGCCCTCACAAGAACTAAAGATTGTATCCTACTATCCAAAGGATCTTATCTCGATTAAAAAGGGTATGCTAATAAATGCTTATGGAAAAAGGCACAACACATTTATCTTTGGTTGGGAGTTTATCCATATTGCCAATGATGTAAATAGTTATAATGTCATGTTGAGTAGATTTTGGTGCACCTTTAAGAAGGTATCATTATCGAATGGGGGCTAGAAATCTAAAATGTTATCGATTGAATTATATATAGTATTATATTTGTCTAGATGGGAAGGTTGATATAGTTTGAGCTTGCAGGAATTAATTTTTGGAGTATACCCTATTGCAGAGGAAGCTTTGGGTTGAATGAAATTTGATGAACCTATTGTAGTATATGTGAGCTAAATTTTTTATTTTTAATATGTTTTTTCCTTATACTATTTCTTGTGATGGATGGCATATGATATGTAGGAAGCTTTTCACTCTATAGAAGATATTCATGGCCTTGTGTATGGTCAAGAAGATTCCTATACCTCAAATGACAACAATCTGCTATTCAAAGTTAACAAAGATATTTTGGATATTAGAAAGTCATTTGTATCATGCTTATGCATGGTACAAGCTCTATATACTACAGAAAAGCTACAATAAATACTTAGCTTAAAAGGATTTGTAGCTGATGGCATCATCTGGATTGTTTGCTACCATTGTGAAATGGGATGAGGGAAATGTGTAGAAAAATCATATTCTAGAAACCATTTATCTTTGGTTGGGAGTTTACCCATATTTCCCATGATGTAAATAGTTATAATGTCATGTTGAGTAGATTTTTGGCAAATATTTAAGAAGGTATCACTATCGAATGGGGACCAGAAATATAAAATGTTATCTATTGAATTAGATATAGGATTATATTGGTCTAGATGGGAAGGTTGATATAGTTTGATCTTGTAGGAATTAATTATTGGAGAATACCATATTGAAGAGGAAGCTTTGGGTTGAATGAAATTTCATGAACCTACTATAGAGTCTGTGAGCTAAATTATTATTTTTTTTAATATATTTTTTCCTTATACTATTTCTTATGACAGATGGCATATGATATGTAGGAAGCTTTTCACTCTATAGAAGATATTCATGGCCTTGTGTATGGTCAAGAATATTCCTAAACCTCAAATGATGATAATCTACTATTCAAAGTTAACAAAGATATTTTAGATATAAGAAAGTCATTTGTATCATGCTTATGCATGGTACAAGCTCTATATCCTCCAGAAAAGTTATAATAAATACTTAGCATAGAAGGATTTGCAGTTGATGGCATCATCTGGATTGTTGGATGCCATTTCTATTATGCCTTATGATCACAAGCAAGGGGCTCACCATTTTGAGCTAGAGAATGAGAAGGAAAGAAGTTCAAGAATGGCTAGTCTTCTAAGTTTTGGGATTTAGTTTGGATTCTAAAATGGATGCCAGAGAAGTGGTAAGTTATTTCAATGAAAAGGCTTAAGTTCATCTGTCACTATTTGATATGTTTGCATTTTTATAGGTTTTTCTAGTATAAGTATTATATTTTATGCTTATTTCAAGGGGTTTTCTTCCAATATGTCTAATAATAATATGTTTTTTTTGCAATTGTCACGCTCAACACTTCTATCTGAAGTGGTAAGTAATAGGTATAGAGATCATTAAAGAATTTATTTTTGAAATTAAGTCTTTCCTTGATGTTGCTGAGAAGTCAGAGCACACATATATTCTTCTAAGCATTTTTTATGCTTGTACAGGTTACCTCCCATATGTCTTTCCATATGTACCTTGTACCTTGTTACCTCCCAATGTACCTTGTTACCTCCAAACTTGCAAGTAAACTGTTACCTTCCATATGAAGAATTATCAGCCACTGAGACAAAAATCAATGTTTCACCTGCCGAATGTCCCAATGTTCAATCAAAAGCAGTACCCATAGTAGCAACTTCACCTCATGTCCTAGATCTTCTTGGTTATTTGATAAGTTTAGGCAATGCACTTGTCCTTAGAGATTAGTGAGCAGTAGGCTCTAGGTGGGTATTAGATAGTCAATTCCATTTCATTTTTTAAATAACAAATGGAAAAAATTGGCTTTATTGTTGTTAGATGTGAACTGTATTTACTATGATAAGCGTCAACCTGATTAAAGCAACTTGTGATATTTGGTTAATACTTTGTGCAAACCTCCATTGCATGTTTTACTTGCAACATCAATATGTCTGTTGGGTCCCTATAATACTAGTGATTACCCCATTACTATTGTAGTTATACCCCTTATTTATATTGTTGTGCCCCTATTACCCCCATATTGTTATTTCTGTGCCCCATAGAATCCCTCTATTGTTATTTTTGTGGCTTTATATTATTATTGTTAGGTCGGCTGGATTATATTATGACTCCTTAGACTCCTATATATAGAAAAGAGGTTTTGTCATTTGTATCATCCAAGAATTGTTCATTTATGTAATGTAAAGGAGGTTTCCCCCTCGAAGAGGCTAAATTCTAAGGCGTTGATCTATCTTTTCTATCTTTCCTTGAGCTGGTTTCATAACATTTGGTATCAGAGCTTTGGGATTCTAGGGTTTCGCTGCTCCAAACAGGTCATCGTAGCATTTTCGCTATAACTTTTTTCTGTGACGTTTCAGAAGTCACAAAAAAAATCCATTTGAGAAGAAATCACGCTGAAACTTGGGTCCGAATTTCAGAGCTTTTCGCACGATATTTGCGGAGATATGATCTGAGGAAGTTGGTCTTTTTGCAGACTCCTGAATTACATTCAAAACAGGTGAGCTGGGGAAAATCGTCATAACTTTCTCTCTGGGGATCAGATTGAAATTTTGTAAGAAGGTGCAGAAAGAGGACGGACTGTAGTTTCTTGTGTGTGTATTTCAGATTCAAAGGTTGAAACAGTGACTCGTGGCACGTCCTACAATTTAGCTCTACTGAACCAGTCTAAAATCAAGTCACTGTGGGAGATTTCACATAACTCTTCCTTAGAGAATCCAATTTGGCTCAGACTTGTGGCATTGGAAAGAGGACGCAGAAGGCTACTACAGGTATCAATTTCAGAACTGGATGATCTGAAATTACAGAGATACATCAGATTCAATACCAGGCTTCTATAAAGTGAAAAACGGTGTGTAGTTTTTTTAAATTTGTTTTTGTAAGCTTGGTTTAACGAAATTCAAAGGGCATAGTAAAGCATTATTATCGGTAAATGATGCCCCGAGGAAAGAAAATGCAAACACCTAGTAAGGAACCTGAAAGCTCTATTATGACTCATGAAGAAGAGGAAGAAATGCTACATGATATATCAAAATTACAAGAACAAGTGCAACAAATGTCACGCTCACAAAAGCTAACAGAAGCTAAGATAAGTGGCGTGGAATCTAAGATAAAGGGCATGGAAGCTAATATGGATGATTCGAAGACATATTTGAAGAGAGACATGGAAGATTTGAAGATAGATTTGAAGACAGACATGGAAGAATTGAAGAAGTTGCTACAAGAAAGGGTCACTAATGGTGAAAAGGTAGTAAAGGAAACTCATGATGAGAACAAAAGAAATGTTAATCATGATTCCATAGACGCTAATGTTGGATCGAAGAATCACCATATTCCAAAAATCGATATGAGGAAGTTTGATGGCAAGGATCTCGCCACATGGATATTACAGATGGAGCAATTCTTCGATCTCAATAATGTGCAAAACGCACAAAAGGTACGTATGGAAACTGTATATTTGGAACCAAATCAGTTTGTATGGTATCAATGGCTTTGCTCTCGTAAACAATTTATCACTTGGGCAATTTTTACGGAAGAATTGATAGCACATTATGAAGATACAAAAAGCAACACTTTTTTTAGCCAATTGATAAGTCTCAAACAAAAGGGTTCAGTAATGGAGCACATTGAGGAGTTCCAAAAATTGAACATAAGGGTAAAAGATATTCCAGAGGAGCATAGGATTGATGTGTTCATAGGGTCTTTAAAGGATAATATCCAACATGATGTTCGCCTTTGGGAACCTGATTCATTAGAGAAGGCATTCAGGTTAGCAAGAAAAATGGAAAGCAAAATTATGGCAACCAGGAAGCATACCACTCACAACTATAAAGACGGAAGTGTTGTTGCCCCTAGTCTTCCACAACCTATAAGGTTGACACCACAACAATTGGAAGAAAAAAGAGAAAAAGGGCTTTGTTACAGTTGTGATAGCAAATACACTAAAGGTCATAAGTGTGCTGAGAAGAAATTATTCTACATAGATTGTGAAGAGGAAGAAGAAAAGGAGCAAGAAAGGTCAAAAGAAGAAGATATACTCCAGGAACAAAGCCTAGATGAAGAACAAATAAATCCGACCATATCTTGTAATGCATTGGTGGGAATTACCACTCCTCAAACCATCAAGATAGAAGGACAAATCAAGAAGAAAAAGGTAATAGTGTTGATTGATTCAGGAAGCACCCACAATTTTATTCATTGTAGGGTAGCAAAAAAATTGAATTGCTTCTTATATCCAGCACCAGAGTGTCAAGTGATGATTGCAAATGGAGGAACAATAAATTGCTCTGGAAAGTGCCATAATATCAAGCTATCCATGGGAGAATATGTATTGACTAGCCCAATGCTTTCCATTCCAATGGGAGGTGCGGATGTTGTACTAGGAGTCCAATGGCTACAATCCTTGGGTACAATAGCTTTTAATTTTCAAGAACTTTTCATCAAATTTTCTACGGAAGGAAAGGAAGTTGAATTAAGGGGTATTGCAGGGAAACCAGGAAAGATAATCAGCTCTCATGGTATGACAAAGCTTCTAAAAAAGGAGCAAAGAGGTGTAATTGCACAATTATGTTCGCTAGATGTTTCCACATTGGAATCATCTATTTCTCCAGATCTCCAAAAAGTCCTGGACAATCATTCCAAGGTATTTGAGACTCCCAAGGGTCTCCCACCTATGCGTGATCATGATCATGCTATTCATCTGATTCCAGGAAGTGTTCCTCCAAACATCAGGCCGTACAGATATCCCTATGTCCAAAAAAGTGAAATTGAACGTATGGTTGCAGAAATGCTAGAGGCTGGTATAATTCAACCGAGTCAAAGTTCTTTCTCAGCTCCAGTAGTATTGGTGCACAAGAAGGATGGATCATGGCGCATGTGTCCGGATTATAGGGAGCTCAACAAGCTCACTATTAAAGATAAGTTCCCCATTCCTGTTATTGATGAATTACTGGATGAATTGCATGGATCAATTTACTTCACCAAGTTGGATCTTCGTTCAGGATATCATCAAATCAGAATGAAGATTGAAGACATTCCGAAAACGGCATTTAGAACTCATGAGGGTCATTATGAATTTTTGGTCATGCCTTTTGGCCTTACCAATGCACCTTCAACATTTCAAGGTTTGATGAATTCAATTTTCAAACCATTCCTTAGAAAATTTGTGTTAGTATTTTTTGATGATATATTAATCTACAGCAAGTCTTGGAAGGATCATGTTGAACATGTTGACAGGGTGCTACAACTATTGGAGGAGAAACAATTATATGCAAAAAGATCCAAATGTTTCTTTGGAGTCCAGGAGGTGGAATATTTGGGTCATATTGTATCTCATGAAGGAGTTAAGGTAGACCCTAGCAAAATTAAAGCCATTAAGGAATGGAAAATCCCCACATCCATAAAGCATCTGCGAGGATTTCTTGGGTTGACAGGGTATTATCGCAAGTTTGTTAAGAATTATGGGAGAATAGCAGCACCTCTAACAACATTATTGAAGAAAGATTCATTTTCATGGACTCCGGAAGCAACAAAGGCCTTTGAACATCTTAAAGAGGCAATGTGCCAAGCACTGGTCTTAGCTACACCGGACTTCACAAAAACCTTTATTGTGGAATGTGATGCTTCAGGAAATGGAATTGGTGCTGTTCTAATGCAAGATGAAAGACCCATTGCTTTTGAAAGTCGTCCAATCAAGGGAAAGTTTTTAAGCAAAGCTATTTATGAGAAGGAAATGTTGGCAATACTCCATGCACTTAAGAAATGGCGACCCTACTTAATGGGAAGACACTTCAAGGTAAAAACGGATCATGATAGCCTTAAATACTTTTTAGAACAAAGATTATCCTCTGAAGAGCAACAAAAGTGGGTCACAAAGATGTTGGGTTATGACTTTGAAATCATCTACAAAAAAGGGAAGCAAAATGTGGTGGCAGATGCACTCTCAAGAAAGGATGAGGATGTGGAAGCATTGTTGTGTGCCATTTCTATTATCCAACCAGATTGGATAAACGAAGCAAGGGAGGAATGGAAGAATGACGAAGAAGTGTGGGCACTTATTCGAAAGCTACAACAAGATTCCAGTACTTCTGATACATTTAGCTGGCAAAATGATTTGTTATGGTACAAAGATCGCTTATACCTCTGTAAGAATTCCCAGCTAAAACAAAAGATTCTTATGGAATTGCACACTTCTCCCTTAGGAGGGCACTCAGGATTTTTAAAAACTTACCACAGGGTTAAGAAGGAATTTTTTTGGGATGGCCTTAAATCAGATATTCAAAAGTTTGTGGCAGAATGTTTGGTTTGCCAGCAAAATAAAGTTGAAACAATTAAGACACCGGGTCTATTACAACCTTTATCCATTCCAAGCCAACGTTGGAAGGAGGTTTCAATGGATTTTATCACAGGTTTACCCAAGTTTGAGGGAAAGAGTGTCATCATGGTGGTAGTTGACAGACTTACCAAGTATGCACACTTTTGTGCATTATCACATCCATTTAAAGCCAGTACAGTTTCTACTGCATTTATGGAAACAATTCAAAAGCTACATGGAAACCCAAAGATTATTGTAAGTGACAGAGATCCCATTTTCACTGGAAATTTTTGGACAGAATTATTTTCTTGTCTTGGTACTCAGTTAGCTCATAGCTCATCTTATCATCCTCAATCTGATGGGCAAACTGAGATAGTAAACAAATGTTTGGAAGGATATCTTCGTTGCTTTGTATCTGATAAACAGACACAATGGGTCAAATGGTTGCCTCTGGCTGAATGGTGGTATAACACTTCCTTCCATACAACAACAAAAATGACCCCATTTATGGCACTTTATGGGTATCAACCACCATCCATCACATCATATTTAAGAGAAAATTCTAAGGTTCAGGAAGTGGAACATCACATCAAACATCAACAACAAGTCCTCCAACTCTTAAAGGATAACCTCGTGTTGGCACAAAATAGAATGAAACAACAGGCAGATCAACATCGCAGTGAAAGAAGTTTTGATGTAGGTGATTGGGTATTCCTACGGCTACAAACATATAAGCAAATGTCCCTAAAGCAAGCTAAGAAGGATAATAAATTATCACCAAAGTATTATGGTCCGTACAAGGTGTTGCAAAAGATTGGTACTATGGCATACAAATTGGAGCTTCCTGCAGCTTCTCGATTGCACCCAGTTTTCCATGTTTCATGTTTAAAGAAGGTTATAGGTGACAAGCTCCCAATTCAAACAATATTGCCAGAACTTGACGAGGAAGGAAAAATTATATTGGAACCGGAAGCAGTCACAGAAACAAGAACTTGACAGCTACGAAATCGATCAATTTCAGAGTATCTTATCAAGTGGAAGAACTTATCTGCTGAAGATTCCACATGGGAGGATGAGAATTTTATGCAGAAGTATCCAAAACTATTCAAGCGTTGAGGACAACACTTTTTGAAGGAGAGGGGCATGTTGGGTCCCTATAATACTAGTGATTACCCCATTACTATTGTAGTTATACCCCTTATTTATATTGTTGTGCCCCTATTACCCCCATATTGTTATTTCTGTGCCCCATAGAATCCCTCTATTGTTATTTTTGTGGCTTTATATTATTATTGTTAGGTCGGCTGGATTATATTGTGACTCCTTAGACTCCTATATATAGAAATGAGGTTTTGTCATTTGTATCATCCAAGAATTGTTCATTTATGTAATGTAAAGGAGGTTTCCCCCTCGAAGAGGCTGAATTATAAGGCGTTGATCTATCTTTTCTATCTTTTCTTGAGCTGATTTCATAACAATGTCAAGGCCTTCAGATTAATGGGAAACTTATATGGCGTGATGGTCAAATTTTTTACAGCTTGAAGCTTTATAATAACTCTTTTGGTCTTGCAGCTGCTGGACCTCTACAGGTACAGTTCATAAAATATGAAAATAATTGAGATATTAGTTCTATTTACTGTAAATATTGCTAGTTTAATAGGATGTAGGTGCACATCTATTTTGAGTCCTTTTCCTAAGTTTCATTCCTGGTAAAGTAGGTGCCACCATTGCAGCCTGGTAGCTCAGCACACACACTGCTACCAATGGTACTGTCGGCTGGATAAATCGTTCTTTCGGACAAGACCGATCTCCCTAGTATCTATTGATATCTAGCGACAAGCAAAACAAGCAAATTCTACATTTCTCTAAATATTGCGATTTATAAATAAAAGCCAAGAGGTGTTTTAGACCCTAACTTAAGTGCAATGCTAGTTTGTGGCAGCCACGCTTCGACTGTCCGAACAAGTTTCCTTTTAAGAACCTACAAACACAAACAAGCACACATCAAATAACACCTGCATAACCAACATAATAAATCATATTCATCATGATGATCAAGGAATTCATGAAATAAACCATAGAAGACAACTTATTGATAAAAATTAACTTGATTGTATTAACTTTAAACAAAGAAGAACTTTACAACCTTGGTGCCTTGATGTTGTACAAGCTCCTCCCAGGGTCCAAGCAAGAATCTCCTCTACTTTGACAAGCTTCACACTCTTCCCAATAAGATCAAAAGGTATGTAATCTTTCCTCTCAAGCTCAATTAGGAAGTCTAAATTCCAACAACATTTACCCTAAAAAATCTTTAGCTTTCAACCTCCTTAGCAACTAGCCCAATGCCTCATTTTATAGTGCAGAGGAAGGAAGTTACTAGGTCCACCTTCAAAGGGATAGAATCCTCCTTCAAAGGGATAAGCTCCTCACATCAAGGGGTTAGCTCCTTTAGTTATGGGATGCATGAACCACCTAGGAGTGAACTTGCCACCTCAATATTCCTTCTAGAAGTGTCCAGAATTAATCCAAAGTGAGTTTTTAATAATAAACTTGCGCTTTTTTGACTTTTACAGGGGTTTGCACCCTTTCCTTTAGAGACAGAGCGGGCAGGTCCACAAGGGACATGACCAAGGGGCGGGGGACCGTAGGTAATGCTAAGAGAAAGTGCGGAACCAGAGTTTTAGAGATTTTCAAGGACTTTCTCTCATTTTTAAGGCTTGACATGAAGAGCTGAGGTTTAAGACTTGCGTAGGAGGACAGTATGAGTGGTGATAGACTCACACTGATTGCAGAAAGTCATGGTGACAATATTTTGTGTAATAGATTGCCCCCTAAAGTGCGAAGTTTGTAATAGATGAGGATAGTATTTATCATCTAAGAAGAGTGAAGTACTTTATCTTTTGGAGGATCATCTTGTGGAGAGCCTGTTTGGAACCTGTAAAAACATTCAATACAAAATATATATGAGATCATATCATCACAGAGGTAGGCATTCCCATACTTAGATCAAAACTGGTTAGAAAATTAACTGAACTGCTCTGGTATAGGAATGATCTTGTAATACATTACAGTATGGGCGCAGCCATATGTTTATGAATAGTCCACTACATAATGAATAAAAAAATTCCTCGCAGCTTGGATGGTGGAAACTAGATCCAGGGTCTTGATTTATACTTCCCGAAATAGTACGATTCTATCCATGTGAATGAATGTGTCGAAGTCGAACATGGTAGAAACCACTTGATTACTAGTCAATGATGTAAACTGTTAACAAGTGTGAGAGAAACCACCAGTAATGTCAATGGCTCTCAAAGTACTCAGTACAATCCATGAAATGTGAATAGATGTGTTGATGTCGAACATGTCATGGAATCCTTTGATCGAAGGTCAATGACGCAACCTGTCGTCGAAGGCAAGAAACCTGACATTGAGGCATGCAGATTCCAAGGTACTGATGATTTCTAGATCATCTTTCTAGATAATGTGTAGAAATTTTGAATAATATGACACATATTCACAGAGATTATCCTGATTATACACTTATAAGCAGAACATGCATAATACATAACCTCCTCTACTTTGATCATCAATTTTGCGGAAACAAAACACAAACATGCGCACATAGAAGCATCAATCACACATATCAACACAGTATTTTCCCGGGGAAAGCATACAGCTAAAAACCCCCTGCTATCTGTATATTATATTGATTGAGAACATGTAACAATACATAGTACAATACTCATCCCAAGTACTTAGTACTATCTCCTCATGCTACACACAATACAGCTTAGATCTGATCTCCAAATCTCCCCCACTGCTTGCCTGCCTCCACTGCACAATACCTGCAGGAGTATGAATCAATTCAAACTCGTTCCAAGTTTTCTTTACCTTGGAAAGTCACTCACACTAGAAATCACGTGACCATAGGCTATCTATTGGGCAATTCTCATGGGCATACTCAATCTTGTGCAAATCTCATGCACAACTGACAGCTACAACTCACCCTTTCACTTATCTCTTCCACCTGTCTTCACTGAACTGTGCATGCACTAAGTTAACTGATGTATTCTTCAGTTGCATTATGAGTTAATAATTAGTGAATTAATTAATAACTAATTCACCCAACTCATCACTTAGTCTATTGGCCAGTTAGACTAAATACAACTAGTTTAACAAAGTCAAACTGAACACAACTCCATTAACTGCTACTCTAACTCCACAGAACTCAATCACTGAAGTTCTAACTGAGGTCCTGCATGCAATAGCTTAGTCATCCCATAAGTTACCACGTGATTCCTTCTAGGATCTGCATGTGCCACATCCGTAGCTCATCCTGAAGTGCTCCAAGAGAATAAGATAATGTTTATAGTCCAAATATTATTAAGGGCTAATAATATTTGACTTTTCTATTTTTGAACTGACAGTCTAAAAATAGACTCTGATCACTCCGCTGTGATCCAAAAATATAAGTCCATATATTTTTCCCAGCATGACCAATCATCCATAAATAGCATCCTGCAACTCATAGACCATGATACATATGTCTAAAAATAGACATAGTCTAAAAATAGACTTTGCACCAAAACTTGCCTGCGGGCCCACTTAGTGAAGGCGACTTATTTTCACTAAGCTCCATTATCTTGTTGCATTTTCAACAAGCATTTCTTGTTGCACACTTTTCAACACTCCCTCTCAACAAGAAAGGCTTCCTCTCAAACCCGATCCTGTAACTCTGGAATGTTCTGCATGCAACACATTTTCCTGGTCCACTTGTTCCAACAACACTTGGAACAAAAACACTCCTAACTGACCACTCTATTGGACTAGAAACATACCCTGATGTTGAAGCTCTACCTGATGTTGACAGGTGCTCCCTCTCTGACATCTATGCTACTACAACATCTTCATGCATCTCGCACCATTGCACACCTCTCTATGCCACCTAGCACTGTGCAAAACACTTGTGCCTCTCGCATTGCTGCAACCTGCTAGCTATGCGCTGTCCTAGGATTCCCTACACTGTCGCTGTCTCTGCCACTCCATTCGCATCTATCTCTACCCAATCAGTCAGTTCCTGCTACTCCATATCGGGGATCCTGTAGCAAGGTCTCATCAAAGAGGTTGGGTACCTCAAGGATCCTGCCCCTCCTCCTTGGGACAGTCACTCTATATTTCCCCACCTCCTACCTGGAGGTATGGCTACATGTGATCCCTCGGCCCAACTGGCTTGAAGTTTCCCCCTACTGGAGGTCTCTGCATGAGTAGATGTCTCTACTCGATCTCCTCTTAGCTTCCCTTGTTGTTGCTGCTCCACAACCTCCTGAAGCTGCTGCACCAATTGTGGCTCTTCCACAATCGTCTGAGACTTCTTCTGGCACTGAATGTTGAGAGGTAATATATGCTCCCTCTCAACCACCATGTCTCCATCAGTTGTCTCGCTGCTCAAGGCTTCGCATGCATCTTGAACCTCAAGAGCATACAGGTTCTTGACCCGTGAACCAATCTGCTTCCCCTGTCTAGTGATGATGTGTCTAAGGAAAACCTTTCCCTTACTGAAGACTACATCATAGCCTCTGTCTTCCAACACCGCGATCGAAACCAAGTTTCTCTTCAGTCCTGGTACATACTTGACATCGGTCAAGGTAAGGCAAGCTCCATGCTCCCTCTGAAAAATAATTGTGCCTACACCTGAGACACTATACTTCTCATCATTACCCATCACTATGAGTATCTAGAGATCCTTCTCCTCCAAATTACTGAACAAACTTTTGTCACCGATCATGTGGAAAGAAGCTCCACTGTAAAGAAACCAACCACTTTCCACCATGGATGAAACCATGCATGCGAAGAGTGTGAAATCCAACTCAAATTGTGAAGCAAGTGCCTCACCTTCAGATCCTTCCCCGGATCCCTTCTTAGACTTCTTCTTTGGGAAATTAGTAGCGTAATGACCCAACTCATGACAACGAAAGAATCTCACCTTCGACTTGTTAAACTTCTTCCCATCACTAGAAGAACTAGATTTGGAAAGAGAAACCTTCTTCTTTCCCTTCTTCGCCTTACTCTCTAAGGCACAGTTCTCCTCATCATGCATAGATGAAAAACTATCTCTGGTGCGCCGTCTAATCTCCTCTTGCACAAGATCCGACCAAAGTCTCTCCCATCTTGGCAATTTCGCCCTTCCATTTACCGAGTCATGGTAGCTATGCTAACTCTTAGGAAGGCCAAGGAGTACTAGACTCACCATATCCTCATCCTCAACAGTTACCTCCACACTTCCCAGCTCATCCCGGCATTGGGTGAACTTCGTGAGATACTGGGGCATACTGTCTCCATTCTCACACTTGATGTTTATGAGTTTATCCTTGAGCACCAACTTCCTTTGGTCGCTCTTGCTTTGGAATAATTCTGTCAACGTTTTCCACATCAAATATGGAGAATTCTTTCCATGGAGGTTGGACACAATGTGATCCATCACGCCCTCTAACAGAATCATTTGACACTTTGTTGTCTTCTTTTGCCAAGCCTCAACTTGAGCAGCATTAGTAGGCTTTGGGACCTCCGCATCCACGAACTCCTTCAACCCATTATCATCTAACACTACCTCCATCTTGTCCTTCCATGCAATATAAATCATACTGCCCTCAAGGGCATACTCCAATCACAATCCTGTGAAAGACATCTTAGTTTTGACACCAAGAAAACACTGCTGCAAATTCGAATTCCACTAGCACAAAACTCAACCGCTTCAGATCTAGAATTCTTGAGAACGAAGCACTTCTCGTACAGAGATTGAATGTATGGGCATTCACCTGATATCTCACCTTCCAAAAGAAGGATGAATCCAGAGGCTACCTGGCCTGATCAAAAACTCTACCTGAAGAAATAAAATGTAAACACTTTCTGAATAATAGATCTGATGATCAATCCTCAGTTTGATATCCTGTAGAAATCTCTTCTACAAATCAAGCAGCTCTGATACCATGTAGAAATTTTGAATAATATGACACATATTCACATAGATTATCCTCATTATACACTTATAAGCGGAACATGCATAATACATAACCTCCTCTACTTTGATCAATCAATTTTGCGGAGACAAAACACAAGCATGCGCACTTAGAAGCATCAATCTCACATATCAACACAATATTTTCCCGGGTAAGAACCGTCACCTCCAGGTAATCCACATCAATTTAATCTTGCATTTCAACCATTTGAATTTTGTTTTTAGGTTTCTATTTTGAGTTTTAGGAAATATTTAGTTTAAAATACTGCTCGCGGGGGTCCGCAGGCGTAGCATGCGAAACTTGCGGACCTTGACTTTTTCCTAGAAAGGAAAGAGCCAGGGGCCCACATCTGCTGTTAAGGCAAAGTACGGACCTACACACTGTCTCTAATCTGGAGAGTGCGGTCCCTGCGACATAGGTTTTAAAACTTCAACTATTTCAATTTTCGCCCAAAAAATTTGATTTAAAATGTTTTAATCCGCCTTTTCTTTCACTGTAGGATATACACAATGCTCAGTTTGCGGGAACGGGAGCATGAAAACGTGGACCTTGCCGAAATTAATCACCAACCTTCAATCGATGCATTGAAGGCATGCAGGCTATTTAAATTCTGGGCCATACCTGGCATGAGGGCCCAAGTAGACTTTTTGCAGTGGCTGGTGAACAGATGGAATATACAGGACCAGTGTTTCATTATTGGTGGCCACCGGCTCGTAATGGAGCCAGAGGACATTTACTTCTTCACTGGTTTGCCTAAGAGAGGTGAACAATTGACTCTATTCGGGACTAGGCCAGGTGGCCAATCTGTCGATAGTCTCCAGCTAGAGTTTTGTAACGACCAAACCAAGGACAAAGGGATTGATATCAAAACCATCTCCCGTCCTGAACTCAAAGTGATTTCATTTACTGTCACCAGACTTTGTGGAAGCACAACACTGCATGTAACCACTGGATCCCAAATGCGTATGGCAGTAGACTGTTATCGAGGCACCATCTTTAACTAGTGCGAAGCTGTGTTGGCTAATGTAAAAGGCCAATTGACTAGAGCCAAAAACAGACAAATAAAAAACTTTGGATATGGTTTTTTAGTTGTGAGTTTTGGTCTAGAGAGGGTCACGATGTTGGTCCCACAACATCTTTCCGTTTGAGCCGGACTTCCCCGAGAGCCCAAGCGGATGCGTTGGGTTGCAGTTATGGCCCGTCATCCTGAGGAGAGTTCCGAGGTTGTTCGATTTCCTCCAGAGCATTTTCATTGGTTAGAGAACCAAATTTTTGCGATTCAGGATTTTCCTTATGCTAGGATGGATTATTGTGGTGACCCAGACATGGCTCTTCCACCAGGAGAGCAATGGGATGACTCAGGTAAAATCATTCTCAACATTTTCTATGTTTTAAGTTTTTTTTTTGTTTTTAAATCATCCAAAACTGATAGTAAAAAGTTTCAAATGCAAATGTGGGTCCACGACGACTAGCCACTCTCTGGCCCTATGAGAGGAAACACTCGGCTTCAGTAGTACCGGCCCCATGGGACGAATCTACAAAGACCTTGGCCGAATTGGAAAACCATCTAAAGGGTTTAACAACAGACATTCCAGAGACTAGCATAGATGACATTCCTCTTAGGTTACAGCGCTATGTGATTGGGGTCCCAGGACCTTTCAGGAGGTTCCTTTGTAGGGTGGCCCGAGCAGCGGTTTCTTATCGTGATCATCATCAGTGATAGGATGATCGCTTTGTAGATTTGATATGACATTTTTGCTTTTTGTACTATCATTTTTGCCGATCATAAGGTGTTTTTCAACCTATGATCGAAGACGATGTATATTTGACACACTTCTATGCTATGCTATATCACTATTACTGGTTATCTTGTAAAACATGTTATGGAATGTTTTTAAATTTACTGTTTGATTATTGCAAATGTCTACTTAACATTCGAGAAGAAATTGCATCTGCTAATGTATTTAAGTATCTTGGAATGTGTTGATATTCAATATAGTCAAACTCACGTTCTAAGAGACGAACTCTCGAAAATAATCTTAATAACACTGGATTTCTAATGGCATAAAATCTATTAAGCTACAATAAAACGAGTTCAGAATCTAACCTCACAATCAAACTCCGAATCCCAAATGAAATGGATTCAGATAATAACTCAATCACTGCACTATACTCTGCAATGTTGTTCGTTGTTTGACCGAGGCTTACCCCATGCATAGATACCAACTCATCAGAGGGTGAATAGATAACCCAAGCTACGGAAGAAATGTTCCGTGTATTACGACAAGCACCATTAGCAAAACCAATGTATGTTTGAAGAGACGTCGACATCTGCAATATCAAGAGTAAAATCAAGATAATTAGGAATAATGACAAAAACACTCTCTAAACTAAGCACACTTTTCTAATCTAAAACACACCAGCTAGAAAGAAAATTAATCTAATTAAAATCTGCACACCCAAGTTTAAGCATAATATTTCTTCAGATAAAGACCATTTCTGGGTTTACCTAAAGAGAGACCGTCAAAATCTACTAATTCATAGGCCCCTTTGGCCAGCTTTCTCTTAACAATAAAAGGACCATGCCACATGGGTACAAATTTTCCAGCCCCTAGCTTATCGTTTGCTTGATCGTAGAGTAAGACTAGATCTCCTTCTGAAAAATTACGTGGTGTAACATTTCAATCGTACTGAGCCTTAATTCGTTTGGCATGAGTTTCGATTGCTAGTGCAGCATCACGTCAATTCTCATCTAGTTGAGCTAAGTACAACAAACGTTTCTCCTCTTCGGAAGTGGCTGGAAGTAATTCTATGGCTATTTTCAATGACGACCTTTCACATTCAATGGGTAACACAGCTTCCAAACCGTAAACTAGTTGGAAAGGAGTGAAACCAGTTGATGTTTTTACTGAGGTTTGATACGCCCAAAGCAGTGAAAATAACATGTTATGCCAATTCGACCTATGAATCCCAATGATTTGTCGGATCATAATGACTAGAAATTTGTTGATGGCTTCAACCAGATCATTAGCATGTGGGTAATATGGAGTAGAACTATCATGACGCAGGCCAAGCTGATCTGTCAGTTCAGTCATCATGATGTTTCGAAAATGACGACCATGATCAGTGATAATCGCTTGTGGAACACCGAATCTTGCAATTATATGATTGAAAATGAAAATCGTAGCAGTTTTTCCATCTACCGAAAATGTAGGCATCGCCTCGGCCCACTTGGTAAAATAATCTACCGCAAGGATGATATACACATGCCCCCTAGCCGAGTGAGGGTTACATGTAATAAAATCGATACCCCACTTTGCAAAAGGACCGACGACAATTATAGGGTGTAGAGGAGCAGGTGGAGCACACATCTTTCGATAAAAAATTTGGCAATTGTGGCATTTTTGGACCGCGTCAATAGAATCTTTGAACAAAGATGGCCAGAAATCGCCAACGCGTAATATCTTTTGGGCTGTGGCATACCCAGACATATGACTGCCACATGCTCTAGAGTGACAGTCATTTAGAACCTTCTCAGCTTCCTCATGAGTTAAACAACGTCGGAAAACAGAGTTCGCCCCACGACGATAGAGTGTATTTCCAATGATTTTATATTGTTGGGATTGGAATTTTCTGTCACTAAGATCATGAAATTTCAGGCTGAAAAGATTGGGTTTGGAGATAAACTATGATATCTCCATACCATGGATCAAGAGTGCTAATAAGAAACAAGGATTTTTCCAAAATGGGCTCTTCCGCCACAGTTTCAGTATCAGCACGGGGGAAGTCACACATCAATTCCGCAAAAACTAAAGATTTCTTTGACTTGGATTTTTCAAATTCCAAATCAAATTCCTGCAGGATAACAATCCATTTGGAATACTTGCCCCCTAGCAATTGCTTTGTTAAAATATAGATCATAGGGTTATGTTATAGACATTTTTGTGCCTTACAGCATTGAGCATGAAATGTCCATAATCTAAGGGATCCAAAGTCCCTAAACATGTTGTTCCTACCCCTAGAGGAACAAGGCTAACAAACCACAACAATTCATAGAAGTTCTCCACCAGAAAACTGCTCAAAACAAGTCAAATCAGGATCATTTCAGTGGCTCCACTGGCTGTCTGCGCTGAATGTCAAAGGATCCACTGGCTACCTGCGCTGAGCGAGATTGGACATGTGGCAGGCTCATTCCTCAAGGTGTCAAAACCCAGGAAGCTTCCAAAATGACACTTGCCTCAGTGAATTCGACTGGTGATGAGTAAGAGGTTCCAAATCTCCAAGTGGAAGCAAGAACCTCCAAGTGGAATCAATAACTATCAAAGGGAGAGGACACTAGTCAGATCTCAAGCTGACTCATCCTCTCTCCAAACATCTATATATGGATCTCTCCTCCATGAGATCTAGAGGCTGGAATTTTGTTATTGCAAAGAATTGCTGCTGGTTTGAGACTGAGATCATTGGGTGCTTAATGCTTTGAAGGGAGGTGAAGATAGGAATTCCATTTTACTGGGAAGGAGATGCTGGATTGGACCTCTCTGGGTTGTATCTCTTCCTGAACCTTGTTATTCATCAATAAAGATATCTTGGTTTTTCCTATACATTGGTGTATCTTTGATGTATGATTGCATTAGTGTATTTGATTTATTTCTAATCCTGAATCAATTATGAATGTGAATATCTGTCTTTGAGTAGTGTTCTTCTCTTGTCGCAAGTAGCTGTTCTCTTGTGATCTTGCAGGAATCTATTGAAGCTGGACGAGCAAGAAGGCGAGTAGCTGTGAACACCCAAAGAGAAGAGAGACCGGATCGAGGGACAAACGGAAGACACCGATAAGTCTATTGATCTCTCTCCTTTCATATTTCATAAAGGAAGAATACCAGAATAGCTAGCTTTGTTTGTTGCTAAGGCACTGTCACACCTTAGGTGGATAGGATCGTCCTGCATAGGCATTTTTCCCCACAACAAATTGGTGACTCCACTGGGGAGATTTGTTTTAGTCATTTTATTTGTGTCTCTATCATTGTTTATTTCATAGACTCAACAACAACAATCGAACTGCTTCTGTTATTCTTAGTTGCAAAGTAGACAGTTGCTGCCTTGATCCAATCACTGGATTTGTCTATGATCTGAACAATGGACTCACAAATGATTTGATGATCCTTTGTGATAGATCTTAGTACCCCCTCAAAGCATCCCTTTGATTTTACCTTGCTTGTGTTTCTGATTTGGCTTGAAACCGTTGATTATTGAGCAATCTGTGACCCAGAACCCAGTGAGAAACGAGAGTTTCTCCTTCAGCGCAACTGATGTGAAGGCATTCTGCATTTCAACGCAGGTCCCGTGAAGGCTACCTACGCTGAATGTCAAAACCACAGTGTTGAGGTTGCGCTGAACCAGTTTTGCCTTGTGCAGCTGGGGTTCTCTGCTCTCTGTTGCCCTGTTTTGATCTCTGACTTTTGCAGCCTGTAACCAGCATAGGTACCAGTCTGATAACTCCTTTTCTCTGCTTAAATTCCACCTCCTTTTGTACAAAATACTGTGAGTGTTTTTATTTGTTTGTGGCGTCATTTACAGTCTCCTTTTGCATGAATGAAATAGTCATCCTGTAGCCCTTGATTCAGATCTGTTGATTGTGATCTTAGGAGAGAGTTGATTGGCTGTTTACAGATTGGTTATACATTCATTCTCCTTATTGGTTTGAGTTTGTCTCTTTTAAGTGTCAAAACAAGTAGTTCATTTCGAAAATCGTTAAGTATTGTAATCTCTTCTACCCTTTCTGATTTCGAAAAAGTAAACTTGTTTGTAATGATCATTTAAAAGCAAATTCAAAGTTGTGCAAAAAGCTTTCTTTGTAGGCATCAATACTAAGAAAGCGGAAAACAAACATCTGCATTGTGCATTTGCATCTTGATAGTTTGCATGCTTGATTTAGGAAAAGTGCATTAGAGTGTGCTGATTGCTCTTTGAGAAAAGATGGTGTCTTTCTTTTCCCTTAGTAGCTAGGATTTTCAAAGTTGAAAAGATATAAAGCTTGCTTATCATCTTTAGACTGCATTTAGGAATTATACCATACATCTCGTGGTGATCCAGAAAGGCAAACTTCTAAAAAGATCAACTTAAAATAAACTGAATGAACTTAACAACACTTTGCAACATAACGCACAACATAGAGGTCTAGGCTAGAGACGTGTTCCGGCGTCGTTAAGCCTGGTGACTGTCGATCTCATTGAAGGTGGGTGATTCCTCCTGAGGGACGATAGCGCCAGTACGGATTGTGCTCCCACGTACCGTCGCGTATATATTGGGAGACCCCTATAGGAATAAAAACTTTATCCTTAGGAAGCCATGTCGGCCGCCCTACTGATCGCAATGCACTGAACACATCATTCAGGAAGATCGACCGCCCGTACCTTAAAAAGTATTCTGCGGTTTTGCGAAAAGTTTGGCACACCCTCTGCCTAGAACTCCAGAGCAGTTTCTTTTGGCATTTTTCAGACTCTATAACAGAAAAAGTCCATCCGAGCATTTGTCACTTCAGGCTCGTTAAAACATCGAAGGAGACTAGAGTCATCTTTAGCTTTTTCTCGACTCTTTAAAAGTGAAAAAGCAAGTTGTGTCTAAAAGCGTTGTTAACAATTTATTTTAAATGGAACAATCACCCTTTATTCCCGCGTTGATCTTTAGGTTGAAAAGATGGAGCACACCAACCAAGGAATTCCCCTTGGTGGAAATCCTAGTCCCTTCTCCTCTTGGGGAGATGTTGGTGCGCCCCACATGGCCACATTGTCGCTTCCAGGACTGACAATTGGCCTACCAGTCTGGCTCTTTTCAACCAATGTCGTTCAGAACACCACCGTTCCTGAAAAGTCAAGTCAACAGTTAGGCCAGACCAGAGTTACCCACCAGCCTTCTACTTCGTCTTCCTCTCCTCCTTCCTCTTCGCTTGACGAAACTGGTAAAACAAAAAACCGAGTTCCTAAGGAGAAGAAGGAGAAAAAGAAGAAAGAGAAGAAGAAGAAGGAGCCAAAGGCGACTGGGGGCAAACAAGTGTCATCTGACAAAAATCCACACACAACACTGACCAGGCCTAAATCGCCATGTGTCATATGCAGGGGAGACCACTTCCACAGAGATTGTCCCTGCATCCCTCGGATACTAAGGGACTGGTCTCCCCGTTCGCACAATTCGGTAGCGTCGACCTCTGATAGCCATGTTGACTGCTCACCATCAACTAGCGGAAGTGAAGCTCCAGTACAGAAAGGGAAAGCTAGATTTCCCTGCAAACTGTGTGAAGGCGATCATGCCATCCACCGTTGTCCCTTCTTAGACGAGGCAAAAAGAGTTCTGGAAGGTCGCCCGATTGTACGAGCGCAGCTTCCTCCTGGATATCAAAAACTCCTGCCAAGTCCTTCGCTAGTTGAGAATCTGGCTAGCCCGCTCAGATGGTCAGCCGAAGCACCCGTCATTGAAGATGAACCGTCTGAATCCATGCCTGACGAAAGTCTAAAGGTTGAAACGGCAGTTGACCCGGTTTTGCCTTCAGAGGTTCTATCTTCGAATGATACCATCACAGAGGAGAATAAAGACGACACCGTCCAAATTCTCTTCATCAACACTAACTCTGATGAACAAGGGGGAAATGCCTCCATTCCTTTATCGCAGGAAGGAAGTTCGTCGGAGCGATATCCAACCGTCTATTCGGTCCCACCACCAAGCAACCTAGTTGTCTCGTTCGACTAGAACCAACTAGGCAGACCCTGGTTGCCAGCCAGCATACCATTCAGAATTATCGTTCAAATATACAGAATGGTAATGGATGGCACTATTATTGATGAGGGGGCATCTGTGAGTATCCTTTCCTCTATTGCTTGGAAAGCGCTTGGTTCGCCAGCGCTTTTGCCTGAGATGAGAAATCTATTAGGCTTTGATAAAGGAACCAGTCGACCTTTAGGGATCCTCCCCAATGTGCCCGTAACATTGAAAGGGAAGACCGTTCAAATGAACGTGATGGTCGTTCAAGGACCCTTGGATTATAACCTACTCCTTGGGCGAGACTATATATATTGCATGGGAGCCATAGTCTCTTCACTCTTTAGAGTAATGTGTTTTCCACATGAAGGAAGAGTGGTCAAGCTCGTGGACCAACTTTCATTTCCCGGATCACGCATCGCAAATAGTCATGTACCATCCCTAAATGGTCTATTCACGCAAGAAGTGTCTCAACCCACGGTCCGTCCTCCTGATGAGCGCGAGTAATCCGGGAGGATATGACTGGAACCCAGGGGGCATGCGTCCTGGTCTACTTCGGCAGGGAAACTTTGGGTATAGAGTAGGTTTCTGCGGGAGAATATGACTAGTCCGTACCCCCGTCCATAGAGGAAGAGGGGTTGTTCTAGAATAAGATTCTTTTGTCAAAGTTACGTGAGTTGGCGGGCTACGTCGCTCACCTTTGGTAGACATCGCCGAAGAAGTGTTTTGTTTACTCCGTGAACGAGACAATCTTTGGGTAACCTGAAAGAGGTAAGCCTCTCTCGTTAAAACAAATGTTTTGACGGAAAAGAAGTAGAGGTAACCTTGAAACTCTGTTTTATACCTGGGGGCATGCAAACCTTTTGGAGTGCAAGCAAAGAGCGGTTATTTATCTATTTTTTGGGTTAGTCGTTTCCTAACTTGCATAAAGAAAGGTGCGGGGCAAAGCTTTGTGAGATGAAGCTCCATAAAAAATAGAATCTCAATGAGACACTCTGATCATATGACTGGTATAATCGAGCAGTTTTAGCACAGAGTTCATGCTCGTTAAAAAATAAACGCAAGATCCGAGCAGTTTTAACACATAGTTCATGCTCGTTAAAAAATAAACATAAGATCGAGCAAGTGTTTCAACCCGCGTTTAAGCTCGTTAAAAAATGAACTATTCCGGTAAATAACCACTGTGAATGTAATTTACCTGCCATTAAAGCCTTGGTCGTGTTTGCACCATCACCTCCACTTTTCATTTGGCCGATCGTTCACCTCCATATGATTGTTTACCCATTTTGAGGAACAGATGCGAAGAGTGATTTCACCTAGCCATCCTTGTGACACTGCCGTGATTGGAAAATTCCAACCTGTACCTCGAATAAGCTGCTAACCATGTTTATCACTCGTTCCTCAAAAGACGAGTCTTCTTTAAGCTCTTTTCATCTGACTCGTAAAATATGAAAAGATTGCCGAGTTTTGGCCTTCCAGCTCGTTAAAGCGACTGGAAGTGCTATCCCTCCTCTAGATTTTAATCTTTTTGGACCTGAGGGATTATTACACAAAAAGATCGAGCGCTTGTTTTGTTCGGCTCGTTAAAATTATCGAAAATCCATCCCTTCTTTATTGTTTTATACTTTTTCAGACTAAAGGGATTAGATGACGAAAAAGGAATTTTGGAGTTAACTTTACGTACCTTTTCAGACTCTCTAAAAATGAAAAGGACCGAGTTGTCTTTGTCGCTAGACTCGTTAAAAGCATTAAATAGCGACAAACTTGTCTTTAGACGAGAACGAGTTTCCCTATCGCTAGGCTCGTTAAAATATAGCGATGGGCTTGCCCGAAGGGCAGGTTATAGAACAAGCATATGTTATCCTCCTCAAGCTTGAAGAAAATAAAGAGGTACTGGTCAGCAATGACTGGGGAAAAATTGGGAGAAACTAAAGAGAACTTTGATGGTAGCAAGTCGCTCTTGAACATGACACTTTTCCTCCGTACCACCATCGGGTTGGGTTGTTTCATTCACCGGTCACATCACCATGGTCTCGCCATACCATCCATAATTGGGGTAATGCTACCGATCCATCGCATCAGTGTCGCCATATGTTCAAGAGAAGTCATTCAGAGAAGTCAACCGTGTCCCATCCACTGCCATACATTATCCTTCATCCTTTCATGACCGCCACCCTGAATCATATGTCACAAATCGTTTTCACCTCCATCAAAATCATTAGCTCCGTTCCGTGTCATTGATGTGGGATTCACTAAGGCCCTCCTTTGACGGATCACTTCTTGTCGACATCAGCTCATTATCCAAGAACTCGATCTAGGAACAACCCCATCAGTACTTTGAAGCTTGCATGCCTCAATGGCAAGTTTCTCACTTCCGGCGATAGGTATACATTAATGACCTTCGACCGTAAGATTTTGCGTGGTGTTCGACGACAAGTCCTTTATTCACACCACGTGAATTGTACTGCAGTACCTTGAGGGTCATTATCATTATCGGTGATTCCTCTCGCGCTTGTTAACGGTTTACCTCATTGACCGGTAATCAAGCGATGTCTTTCCATGTTCGACTTTAGAACATTTCTCACATGGATCGACTTGTACTTAGAGTGAAGATCAAATGAGTTTGAAGACCCCGGATCTAGTTTCATCCATCCGGGCTGCGATATATATTCAGGAAAGATAAAGACATTGACATGTACATCATTGCAGCAGATGATCATCCTACCCAAAGGATGATAATTTCATCAAAATTATCAGTCTACCATCAGACGATTGTCTGTTTCTATGTACAAAGAAATGAATTTATAAAGTTGAGCATGGGAATGCCCGCCTCAGCTAGATCATGAAAGTAGTATGAAAAGTAATGTATTGTATTGTATCTTATTACAGGTCTCCTCCCAGCATTGGATGAACTTCGGACCCTCCTGGATAAAGCATTTCACCCGATAAACGGCCTCATACTTTAGGGGGCAACTGTTATAGACATTTTTGTGCCTTACAGCATTGAGCATGAAATGTCCATAATCTAAGGGATCCAAAGTCCCTAAACATGTTGTTCCTACCCCTAGAGGAACAAGGCTAACAAACCCCAGCAATTCACAGAAGTGCTCCACCAGAAAACTGCTCAAAACAAGTCAAATCAGGATCATTTCAGTGGCTCCACTGGCTGTCTGCGCTGAATGTCAAAGGCTCCACTGGCTACCTGCGCTGAATGTCAAAGCCAACACTGGCTACCTGCGCTGAGCGAGATTGGACATGTGGCAAGCTCATTCCTCAAGGTGTCAAAACCCAGGAAGCTTCCAAAATGACTCTTGCCTTAGTGAATTCGACTGGTGATGAGTAAGAGGTTCCAAATATCCAAGTGGAAGCAAGAACCTCCAAGTGGAATCAAGAACTAACAGAGGGAGAGGACACTAGTCAGATCTCAAGCTGACTCATCCTCTCTCCAAACATCTATATATGGATCTCTCCTCCATGAGATCTAGAGGCTGGAATTTTGTTATTGCAAAGAATTGCTGCTGGTTTGAGACTGAGATCATTGGGTGCTTAATGCTTTGAAGGGAGGTGAAGATAGGAATTCCATTTTGCTGGGAAGGAGATGCTGGATTGGACCTCTCTGGGTTGTATCTCTTCCTGAACCTTGTTATTCATCAATAAAGCTATCTTGGTTTTTCCTATACATTGGTGTATCTTTGATGTATGATTGCATTAGTGTATTTGATTTATTTCTAATCCTGAATCAATTATGAATGTGAATATCTGTCTTTGAGTAGTGTTCTTCTCTTGTCGCAAGTAGCTGTTCTCTTGTGATCTTGCAGGAATCTATTGAAGCTGGACGAGCAAGAAGGCGAGTAGCTGTGAACACCCAAAGAGAAGAGAGACCGGATCGAGGGACAAACAGAAGACACCGGTAAGTCTATTGATCTCTCTCCTTTCACATTTCATAAAGGAAGAATACCAGAATAGCTGGCTTTGTTTGTTGCTAAGGCACTGTCACACCTTAGGTGGATAGGATCGTCCTGCATAGGCATTTTTCCCCACAACAGGTTACAGTCATAAATGACATTAGTTTTACGTAGTAAGATGTAATGACGAAAACATTGGACAGCTTGAACAGCTGCCAAGGCCAATTTCTCCACATGTGAATATTTTAACTCGATCGGATTCAAAGTTCGACTAAGATAGTAAATCACATGTTCACTACCGAATTCGTCTTTCTGAACTAACACCATCCTGATGGTGGAATGAGAAGCAGCGAGATATAAAAAGTAATCCTGGTTGTAGTTGGGAGGATGCAATAATGGTGCATGGGTCAATGCGTGCTTAAGTGCATCAAAAGATTTGTTAGATATCTCATCCCAAAAGAATGGAGTATTCTATTTCAACAACCTAGTAAAACCCTTTGTTATCTTAGCGTAGTTAGGAATGAAACGACGTAAAAAGTTTGCTTTCCCTTGCAAACTTTGGAGTTGGCGAAGAGAGGAAGGAGGAGGCAATTTGACAATGGCTTCAACCTTCAAGGGATCAACATGAATGCCGGCTTTTGAAACAACAAATCCCAGTAAACGACCCGTTTCTCTACAGAAAACAAATTTGTGTGGATTCAACCTAATTCGATAATGCCTACATCTCATAAAGATTGCTCGTAAATGAGTGAGATGATCGGCTCTATGTAATGAATGGGAAGGTAAATCATCGAGATAAGGTTGTACAATGTGTTTGATGTCATGAAACGCGTAAGACATAGCTCTTTGAAAAGTTGCTGCAACATTCTTTAACCCAAAAGGTAATTTGCAATAAGCAAATGTCCCCCATGGACAAATGAAAGCCGTTTTTGGTTGATCAGCAGGTAGAATGTTGATTTGATTGTAACCAAAAAAACCATCCATAAGGAGAAAATTTCACTGCTGACACAATCATTAATGATTTGATCGATATAGGGAGTTGGGTAATTGTCTTTGGGACAGGCTCGATTAATATCCCTATAATCGATACATATTCTTATCGTTCCTTGCTTTTTATTAACAGGAACAATATTCAATACCCAATCAGTTAAGGGAATTGGATAAATGAAACTTGCTTTAAGTAATTTTTCAACTTCTGCTTTAATTGCAACAGCTTTTCGCGGGTGGATCTAATGCAAACGTTGCCGGACAGGTTTAGCATCCGAGTAAGTTTTGATTTCATGAACAACAATTGCTGGATCAATTCCTGGCATTTCTTCATATGACCAGGTAAACACGTCGCAAAATTCTTGAAATAGGGCCTTATAAGTTTGGAGTTCATTTTCCATACAGGAGGCACCTATATGAATGTTTTCAACAATTCCTGGCTTAACTAAAATGTTAATAGGAACTGTTCAAGAAATATTTCCCAAATTTAATTCAGAATCAAGATGTTGCAATGGATTCTGTGGTTCTTTGACATAATCAGTAGTAAAAATAGATGAAAAATCATTCTCAAAATGATCAATCTCAGGTAAGAAAGAAGATCTATGATGCAGATCTTCCCACGGTAAATCATCAACAGACAAGATTTCACGAAGCTTCTCATCAGTATGAACAATCTCGGAAAAAGTTGTTGAATCTGAGTTTGATATTGAAATTGATTCTCCATGGATCACATTCATTAGATCAATTTCGGTTGAAGAAGGGTCAGAAAATGACTGTACAGCCTGATACGCAATTTCATAGGGACTCAAAGGCATAGCATCACCAAATGAATCCACCTCAAATTCGGAAGGTACGATCCAAGGATCATCATAAAAAATAGTGTCTGATGAAATCATATGAATGGTTGCAGTAGAAGGCAATACGTTAGGAGGAGGAAAGGAAAAAGTTCCTAGTAAACCAGAATCTTTAACCAATCCTACCCCAACATCCTTATAAGGGATAATTATTTTACCGACATGTTGTATACTTTCAGAAGAGGCTGGGTCGGATGAAAAGTATGTTAGATGGTCTATAGTTACGATCTTTCCATTATGAGGGAACTTTATAAGCCGGAAGACCGATGAAATAACAACAGTCATAGCGTAAGACCAACTATGACCTAAGAGAAGGTTGTAATCTAGAGGGGCATCAACCACTTCCACATCTAGATTAACAGTTTTGCCTTCAACCCCTATAGGTAAATCCTGTAGAATGCCAAAAGGATGGAACCCATGGCCATCAAAAGCCTTTAGAATCATCGGGGATTGATTGAGTGTAGGAGAACCAAGCGATCTCCAACACTGAATCGACATAATACACGTTGAAGCTCCCTCATCAATCACAGTCCTATAACAGGGTCTATTTTTGACTAACACTGGAATCTAGAAAGCCATTTGATGAGGTAGGCATGGTGTACTATTTTCTAAATTGAAGATTATAAGGTTTGAGTCCTGAATATCAACAGCTCCTATAGCCAGCAATAGCAATTTACGCTGGACATGATTGCAGCACCTCCAAAGCCGACATTGCTGAAGGGGAAATAACTAAGTCTTCAAAAATGTTATAGTTCTGAGCAGCTCTCGCATGTGGATTGAAAGATGATTTCCGAAGTATGCCTTTAGCAGGAAGTTTGATCACTAAGTCTGTGTTAGGTTTCTCGATCTATAGCAGATCGGAACCAAGAGTTGAAGTTGATGGGTTTGAACTAGAAGATTCTGCTTCCTTACCACCAACAGGACTTTTACTTCCATAATCTTGCGATCGTGTCGCAATCCTAACATGGGACATCATCATTATGGGTTCTTCTGAGGCATTTGAGGAAGAACCTATCATCTTACTATTTTGACTAGGAAAAGGATCCTTCAAGACAGTAGGCGTTTGAGAACCTTTGATGATTTTGGCAACCTCAGTGCGATGAGGGCAATCTCTTGTAAAGTGCTCTTTGTCACGAATGAGACAAGGATAACGAGGTTTACGTTTCTCGTCAGTAGATTCCATTTTATCTGATTTCTCTTTCGAATTTTCCTTCTTTTTCTTCTTCCCCTTCTTCTTACTGCCGGATTTTGATTTGGCCGTAGATGATTCTACGACATGAATATCGGTAGGAATTTCAGCGGAAGAGTCTCCTGTCAGGGAATCTGGTAAAGTTATAATAGGAGAAGAATTCTTCAAAGATTTCTTCTTACTTTTGGTGTTAACTGTACCAATCATACCATCAACGGCATGAGACCCTGAAGGAGCTGTAGTTATTTGATTTTGTTTCGGAAGGTCAGGAATTTTCTCGTGTAAAGTACCCGACTGCGTATAAACAAGGTCAAGATATTGAGCTTGAGCAATTACTTGCTCTTTAGTAACAACTCCTAACTTAGCTACATCCTCATTGATCTTAGGTAATAATGATTTAACAAACCATTCTACTAAAATTTGATCCGGAATATAAACTTTCACTAAACGCCGTCGACATCGCCATTCATGGATGTGATCTGAAATATAAGTGGACATCGACTGTTTTAATGAAGTTAATAATTTCGTGCCATTGTCATATCTGACAGGCAACTGAAAATGAGTTAAAAATGAAGTAACTAACTGAGTAAAGTTATAAAAAGAGGCTCGCGGTAACTCAATGTACCACTTGGCTGCAAGACCAATCAGAGTGCACTGAAAAAGACGTAAACAAATTGAATCATCTATAATGGAGTTAGATGCACACCAGAGGTGATAAGTCATCACATGGTTTGACGGATCCTCTCCTGATTTACCTTCAAACATAGGGATAACACTGGGCAACTTATTCGGCATTGGCGGCCAAAATGGAAGATAGTTAATTGGATCGTTCGTAAGGCACGACAAATCAGGAAAGTCCAAAGTTGCAATGAATGGTAACTGACGATTAGTGATCTGAATTTGAAACTACTTGAAATTTGTTTGCAAGGTATTCAATTCAGAATTAAACATGTTTAAAAGATTTCCATGTCTTGCAGAAAGAAAACACATGAAATTTTCAGTTGTTCATGACCCATTTAAGCATAGCAGAGTTATTTCCTTTTAATGTTTAACACATTAAAATGAATTTTTTCTGCAAAATAAATCAACCACAAATGCAAAAGAAGTTGATAAAGCAGTTCACCCCCTCCAGGGCTACGTCTGTTGGGTCCGAAGCTCCCAACCAGGCTTGTCCTTGTTTTTATTAAATGCTCAAATTGAAAATACATCTGAATAGAAGCATCTACAGGTGAAATAGATGGAAAAAATGGATTCAGAACACTTGAATCCTTCATGATTGACTATTGGATCACCTCCAATGGATACCTGCAACCCTATACAGTCTTCACAAAACTGGGCCCTAGTGGCTCCTAGAACTTTCACGGCTCCAAAGCCTCTGCAAATGACCTCAGATGGATGTAAGACCTGCACCAATGGGTTCAGAAGGTCGAAAATACCCAAAATGAAAAAAAGATTCATCCAAAACCCGACTTTCCTGGCCAAAGTTATGGCCATTTAAAGTTTCTCCAATTTTCCCCTAGAAAAACTCCAGCTAACTTTAGTTAACTTCAGTTAGCTCCACCAATTATGGCAGGTCCGCCAAATTTGGCGCTCCTGCCAAAATTTCGCCAACTTAACTGCAGTTACATTTAATGTTTGGTGGTTGCCTCAGATTTCGTGCCCAGCGGAATATTCCTTTTTAATTTGTTTTTGAAAAATTAAAATTTCTAATGTTATGGACAAATTCCTCTTTTTGCCATAACTTCCTCATACGGCGACCATTTTTTGAACCGTTTGCGGCGCCGAAATCGAGAAGACGAACACTTTCCAATCTTTCAACTTTGAACCAGTTCTAAGCACTTTAAATTTTGAGCATTTTACGACACTTAGGACATGATCACCTGATCACGCCTCCCCATTGGGAAGCTTTTGGACCCCAAAAGCCTTCAACTACCTGTTAAAGAGGTGAGGGTACAACTCCCTCACTCTTTCCACCTCCATCCACTTTGCCTTGTTCGGTTTGCTGCCTTTGAAACCAACCCGAACATAATCTACACTGCCCCTTCTTGAAGTGCATGTCCTTCTGTCAAGGATTGTATCTTCTTTCAGCTCATCTAAGAATTCTGGCGAGAAATCTTCTATAGATGGCAGCTGAACAACACTTTCATGATCAACAATCAAAGGAGGTTCATACAAACGTAAGTTCTCCACATTGACAACAGAATACATTTGCATGTAGGAAGGCAAATCTAATTGAAAAGCATTATTTCCAACCTTCTTGAGGATTTTGAATGGACCATATCGAATAGGCTTCAACTTTTTACCTTCTCCTTGCATCCTTTCCTTACTGCTGTACAACCATACCTCATCTCCTTCTTGAAACTTGTGATCGACTCTATGCTTGTCATGTCTTTCCTTGTACTTGCCTTGACTCTTCTCAAGCTGTTCTTGAATTTGCTAATGTATTTGCTAAATTCTTTCAGTGAATGAATGAGCTTTGTCAATGTCACTATGTCCCTCAATGGCGAAATCTTTCTCAAGAATGAAATCAATAGGTGATTTTGGCAAATAACCAAAACAAGCTTCAACGGTGAGGTGTTTGTGGAAGAGTGCTTAGCATGATTGTAAGCATGTTGTATGTAGTGCAAATGTTCATCCCAAAGCTTGGGATGCTTGCTGCAATAACCTCTCAAGAGGTGCATAATGGTTCTGTTCACAACTTCGGTTTGTCCATCTGTTTGCGGATGGAAAGCAGTACTTTTCTTCAACTTTGTGTCCATCATCTCCCATAGGGTGGACCAAAAATTCCCCACAAATCTGAAATCCCTGTCACTAATAATGGAAGTAGGCAAACCAAAGTGAATCCATACATGATGAAAAAATAATTCAGCAGTTTGTTTAGTAGTTATAGTTTTCTTACAAGGCATAAGTATACACATTTTACTGAAACGATCAACTACTACATATAAATAATCATGCTTCTTTCGAGATTTTGGCAAACCTCCTACAAAATCCATAGAGATGCTCTCCCATGGTCTAGAAGGTACCGGCAAAGGAGTATACAAACCAAGCTTCCTGTTGCAAGGCTTGCTTGTAGCACATAATGAACAACCTCTTATGAACCTTGAAACATAATCTACCATGCGAGGCCAATAGCAATACCTCTGTAGATGTGCAACTGTTTTGCTCACACCAAAATGGCCAGCAATAAGAGAAGAATGAGCTTCTCTTATGACATTTATCCTCTCCCCCTATGGTATACACAACTTGCCCAAATGAAACAACAAATTGTTATGCATGTGATAGTCATTTTCCTCTACATGATTTCCTTTACTCAAGTTAGCATACACATCTTTAAAGTCATCATCAGATGCATATTGTTCTATGTAACTATCATGTACAATGGAATCATTCTTAAGTAAAGTAACAACACCAATAATAGGCCTTGAAAGCATATCAACAACCTTATTCAAAGTACCTTTCTTATACCTTATTACCAAATGGAACTGCTGCAAGAAGCCCATCCATCTGAAGTGTCGTGACTGTTGTAACTTGCTTTGTGATTGCAAGTACTGTAAGGGCTGATGGTCGGTATGTATAACAGTTTCTTTTCCCATCAAGTAGTGTTTCCACTTTTTGACGCTTTGTACCAACGCATACAACTCCTTATCATATGTAGGATAATTTACAACAACACCATCAAAAGTTTCAGAATGAAAAGCAATAGGCTTACCATGCTGTAGAAGAACTGCACCCATAGCATAATCACTAGCATCAGTTTGTATCTCAAATGGTTGTCTCAAATCCAGTAATGCAAGGACTGGAGCTAAGATAATCTTCTCTTTCAAAGATTCGAAAGCTTTTTGCTGCTTGCCTCCCAATTGGAAAGCATGCTTCACACTTGTCACTGCATGCATATGAGCTGCTATAGAAGAGAAGTTAGAGATAAACTTCCTCCAATATTGAGCTGCACCCAAAAAACTTCTTACCTCTGTTATGGATTTGGGAGTAGGCCACTTCACAATAGCCTCAATCTTAGCAGGATCAATTCTCAAAGCACCTCCTCCTACTATGTGTCCCAAATAAACCAAAGAAGTCTTTCCAAATTCACATTTTGACATTTTAAGAAATAATTGATTCTTCTTCAAAACATCAAGTACTTTTCTAACATGCATGACATGATCTTCTCTAGACTTGCTGAAAATTAAGATGTCATCTAAGTAGACAATAATGAAATCATCAAGAAAAGGACGCAAGACATCATCCATTACCCGCATGAAAGTTGCAGGTGCATTGCACAAACCAAACGGCATCACAAGCCACTCAAAAATTCCTTGTTTGGTTTTAAAGGCTGTCTTCCAAATGTCACTTTCTTCAATTCTTACTTGATGATATCCATTGCACAAGTCTAGCTTAGTGAAATATCAAGCATCTTTCAGCTGGTCTAGCAAATCATCTATCCTTGGGAGTGGGTAACGATTCTTTACCGTTATCTTGTTCAAGCCCTTGAAATCAACACACATATGCCAAGTTCCATCTTTCTTTGGAATCAATACAATCGGTGACCCACATGGCGAAGTACTTGGCCTTATGAAACCCTTGTCCAACAAGTCCTTGATTTGCTTCTTTATTTCAGCATTCTCCATAATAGACATGTGGTACATGCCTATGTTTGGAAGAGGACAATCTAGATGCAAATGGATTTCATGCTGAATCTCCCTCTTAGGAGGCAAACCTGTAGGCTCCTGAAACATCTCATGATATGCATCAACTACATCATACAGATCTGATTTAAGTTTTGGATCACAATTGTCAAATGACTCATGATTCACATCAACCTTGGGCTTTATCATAAGAAGAAAAAAATTCTTACTTGAATTGACCAGCCTTTTTACCTGTCCTGCATTCACCATCGCTATATTTGTCTTCTTGCGATGAGCTCTAACAATGAAATCCTTTCCATCTTTGAACAGATGATATTTTTTTTCATGGCGATGAAAGATAGCTTTCCTGTCAAACAAGTAAGGACTTCCAAAAACAATTCCTGCTATATCAAAAGGTACCACATCAAGTTCAACTATGTCAATAAAATGTGCAGTGATTGCAAAGCGCAATGTGCACTTTCTTGAAACTTGTAAATTTGCATCCTTGCAAATCCATCCAAGTGGATATGGCTTCGGATGTGGAACGATCTCAAGTTTAAGCTGCTTGACCAAGTCCTCTGATATAAGTTTTACTTGTGACCCACTATCAAAAAGTGTGTCAATTTTAGTATTGAAATCACCCTCACATGAAACAGTTCAATTCTTTCTTCCTCATTAGGAGCTTGTACATGGAAGTTTGAGGTACTAGTGCTGGCTTGAGTTTCAATTTCTTTTTCCCTCAAGTTTTTCAAACCCATGGATGTAATTTTGGTTTCATCACCCGAATCTTCCCCTAAATCTTGTGGTGTAGATGTAGTAGCAACAGTTTTCTGTTTCCCTTTGGATTTGTTAAATTGAGGTCTTTTTTCATGATATAATTTCCAACAGTTTTTCTCCTCATGACCTGGTTTAGAACAGTGTTTACAGATCACTTTCTCACTTTCATGTTTGACAGATGCATTCTTTTTTCCCTTTCCCTTGGAGGTTTTCTCTTTGTTTTTCCCCTTAGGGGGCTTGTTTCTACCCTCTTCAAATGTGTTTTTTCCCCTTGCCTCTAAATGGGTAACTTGGACAAAAACCTCGTCCAGGCTAGTAGGGTTAAACATCAAGATGGTGTGTCTAAGATAGCTATGCAAGCCACCGATGTATTTCAGCAAGGTTTCTTGGGTCTGTAAATCTACCCCTAACAAGAGAGCTCTTCTCTTGAATTCTTGGGTGTAGTCTTGGACACTCTGACCCTTAAGTTGTCTGAAATTTTGCCAATTCATAATGGCCTTCTGCATGTGAGCAAGAGGATCAAATTGTTTTTTAATGGCTAACAGAAATTCAGGCCATGTTAAGGTAACCTTACCAAATTTTTTGATCTCCTCTTTAGTCTTGGCCTCCCACCAGACCAATGCTACTCCATCCATTCTCAAAGAAGCCAACTGAATCTTTGTGGCATCATCATGCATATTTTGGATCCTCAAGTAAACTTCCAACTGCCTAATCCAGTTGTCAAGCTTTTCTGCATTCACTTCACCATTAAACATAGGTAATTTGAATTTTACATCAAGCTTCAAAAAAGGACTTTTTCCAGAGGATCTATGCTTATGAACAGAAGAAGACGAAGATGAAGAGGAAGATGGTGAAGATGGGGGTGGTGGATCACCATTTCCTCCATGTCCTTTCTTGGAATGATCATCATCCTTCATACCTCCTGAAGAGCCCTCTCCTTCATGTGGATGTTTGGACCCCTCTCCAGCCAATTTCTCATTTCTTTCTTGGTACAATATCCTCACCATTTCAGTGAGGTCCAAGAAAGCCTTTCTGAAGACTCTTTCTTCTTCTCTTGGATCTGTCTCTGTAGGAATTTCTCCTTCATGTTCAGACATCCTTGAAGCTTCTGCTGAGACTCTTGAGGGTGAAATTGAAGGTGGAGGTGATGGCTCTCTGGCCTTCCTTGACTGAGGATTCTCTCGTTCTCTAGTCAACTGTCCTTCCCCTCTTTTAAGTTTCAACCTGGTAAGCATCAATACTTTGCAAGACAGTTAGAAGATCTTTGCACAAAAACCCTGAGCTTTGATAACAACTTGATCTGAATTTGAAACTACTTGAAATTTGTTTGCAAGGTATTCAATTCAGAATTAAACATGTTTAAAATATTTCCATGTCTTGCAGAAAGAAAACACATGAAATTTTCAGCTGTTCATGACCCATTTAAGAATAGCAGAGTTATTTCCTTTTGCTGTTTAACACATTAAAATGAATTTTTTCTGCAAAATAAATCAACCACAAATGCAAAAGAAGTTGATAAAGCAGTTCACCCCCTCCAGGGCTACGTCTGCTGGGTCCAAAGCTCCCAACCGGGCTTGTCCTTGTTTTTATTAAATGCTCAAATTGAAAATACAGCTAAATAGAAGAATCTACAGGTGAAATAGATGGAAAAAATGGATTCAGAACACTTGAATCCTTCAGGATTGACTATTGGATAACCTCCAATGGATACCTGCAACTCTATACAGTCTTCACAAAACTGGGCCCTAGTGGCTCCTAGAACTTTCACGGCTCCAAAACCTCTGCAAATGACCTCAGATGGATGTAAGACCTACACCAATGGCTTCAAAAGGTTGAAAATACCCAAAATAAAAAAAAGAATTCGTCCAAAACCCGACTTTCCTAGCCAAAGTTATGACCATTTAAAGTTTCTCCAGTTTGCCCCTAGAAAAACTCCAGCTAACTTTAGTTAACTCCAGTTAGCCCCGCCAATTATGGCGGGTTCGCCAAATTTGGTGCTCCTGCCAAAATTCCGCCAACTTAACTACAGTTACATTTAATGTTTGGTGGTTGCCTCGGATTTCGTGCCCGACGAAATATTCCTTTTTTAATTTTTTTTTGAAAAATTAAAATTTCTAATGTTATGGACAAATTCTTCTTTTTGCCATAACTTCCTCATATGGCGACCGTTTTTCGAACCATTTGCGGCGCCGGAATCGGGAAGATGAGAACTTTCCAATCATTCAACTTTGAACTAGTTCTAAGCACTTTAAATTTTGAGAATTTTACGACACTTAGGACATGAGCACTTGATCAATTAGGGTCTCGAAAACCTTGGGTCATAAGACCAGCCCCAAGAAGAGGATATCCCAGATAACTTGGAATTGGAATTGCATTTGGAATATTATATCCTCCCAGAAAACCATGATTAACCAGACCGTACTGGGGTTGTTGAGGTTGCTGATAAGTATATCCAGGGTACGGTTGATACTGATAGACTGGGTTCTGCATAGCAGGACCAAATTGGTACTGTCCCTGGTATGGTTGATAAGTAAATTGAGGTTGACATGTGGCAACCGTACTTGGACCAAGTTGTCCTACAGGCATCTGAACCATAGTCCAAATTGTGGGTCCAGAATGAGGTAAATATGCTTGAGGAGTTGATGTAGGAACAGTAGAAACAGGAGCTGCCGATACTCCAGAAGTAGGTGGGGTAGATTGAACAGAAGCTGCAGTAGTTGCAGTAGCAGTTTGAGGCAGAGTACGAGGCATACTAGGCCCAGGCTGAGAAACTACATTAGTTGTAGAGTTTTGAATAATAGGCTGGACGGGTTGCTGGGTTGAACCAGAAACTAAAGGTTGTCCAGATTGAGATGAAAACTACACATTAGGTTGCAAAATCTGTTGAGATTGAGATGGATCCCACACCAAATTCATTCCGGGGTATTGACCCATAGCAGGTTGAACATATGGAGGACTGGAACCGGGTTGAGCGTATGACTGATAATTCAAAGGTATATTTCAAGCTCCTTGTACAAATGTTTGACCAGAAGGTGGTTGGAAACCTTGGGTTGGGTACTGACCTTGAGGTTGATAACCTTGAGGCATGTACTGAAACTAAGGTTGACCTTGAAGTACATATTGATACTGGGGTTGACCTTTAGGTACGTACTGAGTCTGGGGTTGACCTTGAGGAATGTACTGTCCCGAGGTATGTACTGTCTTTAAGGTTGCCCCCCAGGCAGTAACTGGGAACCTTGAGGTTACCCCCCAGGTGAAAATTGAGTACCTTGAGGGTGCCCCCCAGGTGGTAACTAACTCCCTTGAGGTTATGGATTTGGAATGGTACCTGACATCATAAGAATATCTTCTACACTCAATGGTTTAGTTCCATTATTACTAGGTGATAACCCATGTTCAATGGGTTGAGGAGATGCTCCTGAAAAAGTACCTATGAGTGACTGATACCCAGAAGGAACAAAAGGACCGCCATACAAAAAGGGTTCTGGTGATTGAGAAAACATGGATGATTGTCTCGACATATTCAAAGTTGGATAACAACCTCTAGGTGTCGGATGATAAGGAACTCGAGGTGGTGAAAAACTGAAACCCGGATTTTCCAAAAAAATGGTCAATGAAAGATACCAAACGTCCCTCCTAGGTGGACTGTAAAATATTGATTCACGCTCCCTAAGTGTTATAGACATTTTTGTGCCTTGCATCACTGAGCATGAAATGTCAATAATTAAGGGATCCAAAGTCCCTAAACATGTTGTTCCTACCCCTAGAGTAACAAGGCCAACAAACCATAGCAGTTTATAAAAGTTCACCTGAAAACACTCAAAAACAAGCAATTTCGGGATCATGTCAACTGCTCCACTGAGCATCTGTGCTGAATGTCAAGTGCTCCACTGTGTACCTGCGCTGAATGTCAACTGCAAAGAAGGCCACCTACGCTGAGCGTACTTGGACAAGTGGCAGACTCATTCCTCAAGGTGTCAATGCCCAGGAAGCTTCCAAAATGACACTTGGATCAAGGAATTCGACTGGTGATGAGTAAGAGGTTCCAAATCTCCAAGTGGAAGTAAGAACCTCCAAGTGGACTCAAGAGTTGAAGTGAGAGAGGACACTAGTCAGCTTCATGCCAGCCTCAAGCTGACTCATCCTTTCTCCAAAACTCCTATATATAGAGCTCTCTCATGAGGTCTAAGGAGGCTGGATTGTATTGCAAAGAATTGCTGTTGGATTATGGTTGGATCATTGGGTGTTTATGCTTTTGAAAGGGGCTGAAGAAGGAATTCCTTGCTGCTGGGAAGGAGATGCTGGGTTGGAACCCTATGGGTTGTATCTCTTCCTAAACCCTGTTTATCAATCAATAAAGCTTCTTGGTTCTTTCCTATATGCTGGTGTTTATTGTATGATTTGCATTAGTGTATTTGATTTACTTCTAATCCTGAATCATTTATGAATATGTATATTTGCCTTTGTATTGTGTCCTTCTCTTGTTGCATGTAGCTATTCTCTTGTCACAGGTAGCTGTTCTCTTGTGATCTCGTGGGAGCAAAGGCGAGGAGGCAAGTAGCTGTGGACACACAAAGGGGAGGATCTAGATCGAGGGACAACCAAAAGATAACGGTAAGTCTACCAATCTCCTCTCTTTCATTTTCATAAAGGAAAGAAACCGAAGTAGCTGCATTCGTTTGTTGCTAAGGCCCTATCACGCCTTAGGTGGATAGGATCGTCCTGCATAGGCATTTTTCCCCACAACAAATTGGCGACCATACTGGGGAGAACTTTGTTTTAGTCATTTTGTTTGAGCTTGCATCATTGTTTACCTAATAGACTCAACAACAACAATCGAACTGCTTTGCAAAGTAGAATGTTGCTGCTTTGATCCTTTACTGGGTTTTTGTATATGATCTCAAAAATGGACTCATAAATGACTTGATGATCCTTTGTGATAGTCTTTAGTACCCTTTAAAAGTATCCCTCTGTTTATACCTTTCTTGTGTTTCTGATTTGGCCTGAAACAGTTGATTTTTGAGCATTTTATGACCCGGAAACCAAGAGAAACGAGAGTTTCTCCTTTCAGTGCAGGCACTGTGAAGGTAGTCTGCATTTCAACGTAGGTCCCGTGAAGGATACCTGTGCTGAATGTCAAACTGACAGTGTTGTACCTGCGCTGAACCAGTGTGGCCTTGTGCAACTGGGGTTCCTTGCTGTCTTTTGCCTGTTTTGATCTCTGTTTTTGCTGCCTTTAACCAGCATAGGTACCACATCTGTAATCCCTTTTCTTTGCTTGTATTCCGCCTCATTTTTGTACAAAAAGACTGTAAGTGTTTTTATCTGTTTGTGGCGTCATTTACAGTTTTCCTTTGCATGAGCGAAATAGTCATCCTGTAGCCTTGATTCAGATCTGATTGAGTGATTGATTGTGGTCTTAGAAGAGAGTTCATTGGCTGATTGCAGTTTGATTTATCATTTGCTTCTGCTTATTGGTTTGAATTTGTTACTTTTAAGTGTCGAAACAAGTATTTCTTTCGAAAAATCGCAAAGTGATTGTAATCTCTTCTACCCTTGCTGATTTGGGAAAAAGTAAACTTGTTTATTTTCAGTCATTTAAAAGCAAATTCGAAGTTGTGCAAAAAGCTTTCTTTGTAGGCATTTATACTAAGAAAGTGAAAACAAACACCTGCATTGTGCATTTTTCATTTTGATAAGTTTGCATGTTGGATTTAGGAAGAGTGCATCAGAGTGTGCTAATTTCTCTTTGAGAAAAGATAGTCGCTCTCTTTTCCCTTAGTAGCTAGGATTTTCAAAGTTGAAAGATTATAAAGCTTGCTTATCATCTTAGACTGCATTTAGGAATTTGTACCAATACATCTCGTGGTGATCCTGAAAGACAAACTTTAAAAAGATCAACTTAAAATATATTGAATGAACCTAACAACGCTTTGCAACATAACGCTCACAGTAGAGGTCTAGGTAGAGACGTGTTCCGACGTCGTTAAACGTAGTGACTGTCGATCTCTACGAAGGTGGGTGATTCCTCCTGATAGACGATAGAACTAATACGGACTTGTGCTCCCACGTACCGTCGCGTATATATTGGGAGACCCCTATAGGCATGTATCCTTTATCCTTAGGAAGCCGTGTCGGCCGCCCTACTGATCGCGATGCAGTGAACACAGCATTCACGAAGATCGACCACCCGTACCGTAAAACGTATTCTGTGGTTTCGCGAAAGGTTTGGCACACCCTCTGCCTAGATCTCCAGAGCATTTTCTTTTGGCCTTTTTGAGACTCTATAACAGAAAAAGTCCAACCGAGCATTTGTCACTTCGGGCTCGTTAAAACATCGAAGGAGACTAGAGTCATCTTTAGCTTTTTCTCGACTCTTTAAAACTGAAAAAGCAAGTTGTGTCTAAAAGCGTCGTTTAATTTATTTTAAACGGAACAATCACCCTTATTCCCGCGTTGATCTTTGGGTTGAAAAGATGGAGCACACCAACCAAGGAGTTCCCCTTGGTGGAAATCCTAGTCCCTTCTCCTCTTGGGGAGATGTTGGTGCGCCCCACATGGCCACATTGTCGCTTCCAGGACTGACAATTGGCCTACCTGTATGGCTCTTTTCGACCAATGTCATTCAGAATGCCACCATTCCTGAACAGTCGAGTCAACAGTTAGATCAGACAAGAGTTGCCTCCCAGCCTTCTACTTCATCTTCCTCTCCTCCTTCCTCTTCGCTTGACGGAACTGGTCGGTCAAAGAACCAAGTTCCTAAGGAGAAAAAGGAGAAGAAGAAGAAAGAAAAGAAGCAGAAGGAGCCTAAGGCGACTGGGGGAAAACAATCGTCATCTAACAAAAATCCACACACCGCACTCGTAAGGCCTAAATCGCCATGCGTCATATGCAGGGGAGACCACTTCCATAGAGATTGTCCATGTATCCCTGGGATACTAAGAGACTGGTCCCCCCGTTTGCACAATTCGGTAGCGTCGACCTCTGATAGCCATGTCGATTGTTCACCGTCAACTAGTGGGAGTGAAGCTCCAGGACAGAGCGGGAAAGCTAAATTTCCCTGCAGACTGTGTGAAGGCGATCACGCCATCCACCGTTGTCCCTTCTTAGACGAGGCGAAAAGAGTTCTCGAAGATCGCCCAATATTACGAGCGAATATTCCTCCTGGATATCAAAAACTCTTGCCAAGTCCCTCGCTAGTTGAGAATCCGGTTGACCCGCCCAGATGGTCAGCCGAAGCACCTGTCATTGAAGATGAACCGTCTGGATCCATGCCTAACAAAAGTCAAAAGGTTGATACGGCAGTTGACCTGGTTTTGCCTTCAGAGGCTCCATCTTCGAATGACACCATCACAGAGCAGAATCAAGACGACACCGTCTAGATTCTCTTCATCAGCACTGACTCTGATGATCAAGGGGGCAATGCCACCATTCCTTTATCGCAGGAAGGAAGTTCATCAGAGTGCTATCCAGCCGTTTACTCGGTCCCACCACCAAGCAACCTGGTTGTGTCCTTTGATTGGAACCAACTAGGCAGACCCCGGTTGCCGGCCACTATACCATTCAGAATTATTTGTCAAATATACAGAATGGTAATGGCTGGCACTATCATTGATGAGGGGGAATCTGTGAGTATCCTTTCCTCTATTGCTTGGAAAGCGCTTGGTTCGCCTGCGCTTTTGCCTGAGATGAGAAATCTATCAGGCTTTGATAAAGGAACCAGTCGCCCTTTAGGAATCCTCCCCAATGTGCCAATAACACTGAAGGGGAAGACCGTTCAAGTGAACATGATGGTCATTCAAGGACCCTTGGATTATAACCTACTCCTTGGACGAGACTATATATATTGCATGGGAGCGATAGTCTCCTCACTCTTTAGAGTAATGTGTTTTCCAGATGGAGGAAGAGTGGTCAAGCTCTTGGACCAACTTTCGTTTCCTGGATCACACATCGCAAATAGTCGCTTACCATCCCTAAATGGTCTATTCACGAAAGAGATGTCTCAACCCACGGTTCGTCCTCCTGATAAGCGCGAGTAATTCGGGAAGACATGACTGGAACCCAGGGGGCATGCGTCCTGGTCTGCTTCGGCAGAGAACTTTGGGTATAAGGTAGGATTTCCGCGAAAGAATATGACTAGTCCGTACCCCGTCCATGAAGGAAAGAGGGTTGTTCTAGGATAGGATTCTTTTGTCAAGGTACTTGGGAGAGACGGGGCCCGTCCCCCATCTTTGTCTATTTCGGTAGGCATTGCCAAAGAAGAGTTTTGTTTAACGAAACAATCTTTAGGTAACCTGAAAAAGGTAGGCCAAGGAAGTGTTTGATCTAACGAGACAATCTTTGGGTAACCAGAAAGAGGTAAGCCTCCCTCAATAACACCAATGTTTTGTCTTTGAGTAGTGTTCTTCTCTTGTGATCTTGCGAAAAATCTATCACAAGTCGGGCTAACGAGAAGACAAGTATCGTATAGACCCGTTAAAATTAACGAGAAGACAAGTATCGTTAAACTGAACTAGCAAGACGACAAGTAGCTGTGAACACCCAAAGAAAAACAGAAGTGAGAAGGAGGAGGGGCAACCTTGAAATCATATTTTATACCTGGGGGCATGCAAGCCCTTGTGGAGTGCAAGAAAAGAGCGGCTATTTACCTGTTTTTTGGGTTAGCTGTGTCGGAACCGGTTATTTATCTGTTTTTTTGGGGTTAGCCGTTTTCGAACTTGCATAAAGGAAGGGTGCGAAGCAGAGCGTAGTGAGATGAAGCTCCATAAAAAATAGGGATCTCACAATGAGACAATCTTATCATATGACTGGTATATTCGAGCAGTTTTAGCAGCATAGTTCATGCTCGTTAAAAAATAAACATAAGCTTTCGAGCAGTTTTAGCAGCATAGTTCATGCTCGTTAAAAAATAAACATAAGCTTTCGAGCAGTTTTAGCAGCATAGTTCATGCTCGTTAAAAAATAAACATAAGCTTTCGAGCAGTTTTAGCAGCATAGTTCATGCTCGTTAAAAAATAAACATAAGCTTTGAGCAGTTTTAGCAGCATAGTTCATGCTCGTTAAAAAATAAACATAAGCTTTGAGCAGTGTTTTGGGAGTATTCAAGCTCGTTAAAAAATGAACCCATCCCGGTAAATAACCATTGAGTATGTAACTTGATCAACCGTAAAAAGACCTTGGTCGTGTTTTGTGCACCGTCACCTCCACCGTTCATTTGGCCGATCCTTTACCTCCATATGATTGTTTACCCATTTTGAGGAACAGCTACGAAGAGTGATTTCACCTAGCCATCCTTGTGACACTGCCGTGATTGGAAAATTCCAACCTGTACCTGGAATCAGCTGCTATCCCTGTTCATCACTCGTTCCTCAGAAGACGAGTCTTCTTTAAGCTCTTTTCAATTGACTCGTAAAATATGAAAAGATTGCCGAGTTTTGGCATTCCAGCTCGTTAAAGGACCAGAAGAGCTATCCCTCCTCTAAATTTTAATCTTTTTGGACCTGAGGGATTATTGCACAAAAAGATCGAGCGCTTGTTTTGTTCGGCTCGTTAAAAGTACCGAAAACTCATCCCTTCTGTATTGTTTTATACTTTTTCGGACTTAAGGGATTAGATGACGAAAAAGGAATTTTGGAGTTAACTTTATGTACCTTTTTAGACTCTCTAAAAATGAAAAGGGCCGAGTTTTCCTTGTCGTTAGACTCGTTAAAATCATTAAATAGCGACAAACTTGTCTTTAGACGAGAACGAGTTTCCCTATCGCTAGGCTCGTTAAAACATAGCGATGGGCTTGCCCGAAGGGCAGGTTATAGAACAAGCATATGTTATCCTCCTCAAGCTTGACAAAAATAAAGAGGTACTGGTCAGCAATGACTGGGGAAAAATTGGGAAAAAATCGAGAAGTCTTTGATGGTAGCAGGTCGCTCTTGAACATGACACTTTTCCTCCGTATCACATCGGGTTGGGTTGTTTCATTCACCGGTCACATCACCATGGTCCTTGCCACACCATCCATAATTGGGGTAATGCTACCAATCCATCGCATCAGTGTCGCCATATGTTCAAGAGAAGTCGTTCAGAAAGAGTCAACCAGGTCCCATCCACTGCCATACATTATCCTTCATCCATTCATGACCGCCACCCTGAATCATATGTCACAGATTGTTTTCACCTCCACTAAAATCTTTAGCTCCATTCCGTGTCACTGATGTGGGATTCATTAAGGCCCTCCTTTGACGGATCGCTTCTTGTCGACATCAGCTCATTATCCAAGAAGTTGATCTAGGAACAACCCCTTCAGTACTTTGAAGCTTGCATGCCTCAATGGCAAGTTTCTCACTTTCGGCGACAGGTATACATCAATGACCTTCGACCAGAAGATTTTGCGTGGTGTTCGACACCAAGTCTTTTATTCACACCACGTGAATTGTACTGCAGTACCTTGAGGGTCATTATCATTATCGGTGATTCGTCTCGCGCTTGTTAATGGTTTACATCATTGACCGGTAATCAAGCGATGTCTTTCCATGTTCGACTTCAGCGCAATTCTCACATGGATCGACTTGTACTTAGAGTGAAGATTGAACGAGTTTGAAGACCCCGGATCTAGTTTCATCCATCTGGGCTGCGATGATATATTCAGGAAAATAAAGACATTTGACATGTACATCATTGCAGCAGATGATCATCCTTCTCAAAGGATGATAGTTTCGCCAGAACTATCAGTCTACCATCAGACAATCGTCTGTTCTATGTACCAAAATGTATTTATAAAGCTGAGCATGGGAATGCCCGCCTCAACTAGATCATGAAAACAAAATGAATCATAATGTATTGTATTGTATCTTATTACAGGTCTCCTCCCAGCAAAGGGATGAACTTCGGACTCCCCTGGATAAAGCATTTCACCCGATAAACGACCTCATACTTTAGGGGGCAACTGTTATAGACATTTTTGTGCCTTGCATCACTGAGCATGAAATGTCAATAATTAAGGGATCCAAAGTCCCTAAACATGTTGTTCCTACCCCTAGAGGAACAAGGCTAGCAAACCACAGCAGTTTATAAAAGTTCTCCACCTGAAAACACTCAAAAACAAGCAATTTCGGGATCATGTCAACTGCTCCACTGAGCATCTGCGCTGAATGTCAAGTGCTCCACTGTGTACCTGCGCTGAATTTCAACTGCAAAGAAGGCCACCTGCGCTGAGCGTACTTGGACAAGTGGCAGACTCATTCCTCAAGGTGTCAATGCCCAGGAAGCTTCCAAAATGACACTTGGATCAAGGAATTCGACTGGTGATGAGTAAGAGGTTCCAAATCTCCAAGTGGAAGTAAGAACCTCCAAGTGGACTCAAGAACTGAAGTGAGAGAGGACACTAGTCAGCTTCATGCCAGCCTCAAGCTGACTCATCCTTTCTCCAAAACTCCTATATATAGAGCTCTCTCATGAGGTCTAAGGAGGCTGGATTGTATTGCAAAGAATTGTTGTTGGATCATTGGGTGTTTATGCTTTTGAAAGGGGCTGAAGAAGGAATTCCTTGCTGCTGGGAAGGAGATGCTGGGTTGGAACCCTATGGGTTGTATCTCTTCCTAAACCTTGTTTATCAATCAATAAAGCTTCTTGGTTCTTTCCTATATGCTGGTGTTTATTGTATGATTTGCATTAGTGTATTTGATTTACTTCTAATCCTGAATCATTTATGAATATGTATATTTGCCTTTGTATTGTGTCCTTCTCTTGTTGCATGTAGCTGTTCTCTTGTCACAGGTAGCTGTTCTCTTGTGATCTCATGGGAGCAAAGGCGAGGAGGCAAGTAGCTGTGGACACACAAAGGGGAGGATCTAGATCGAGGGACAACCGAAAGATAACGGTAAGTCTACCAATCTCCTCTCTTTCATTTTCATAAAGGAAAGAAACCGAATTAGCTGCATTTATTTTTTGCTAAGGCCCTATCACGCCTTAGGTGGATAGGATCGTCCTGCATAGGCATTTTTCCCCACAACACTAAGATCTAAAGTTTGTTGATTTTCAGGGATAGATATACCTTATTCCGGATTAACAAGTTCTTCAATAGCAATGAGTCCGAAAGGAAGATTTTGGGTAATGACTCTTCCTACTCTGGGTGAACCAGGACCACTGGAAGTTGGAGAGGCAAATCCTAATGATGGAGTAGCAATAGGTTTAGTTTCAGGCTCAGAAATTTCATGTTCCTTAGCTAATTCACTAGTAGAAGAAAAACTACCAGTAACTTCGGAAAATGAAATTGGTTCAGAAATATACTCTGTTGCTTGAACTTGATAATCAGGATGAACAACTAAAGAATATTCTCCTTCTTCTGGTGACCCAACTCTACTAAGAGTTACAAAAGCACGTAGCCCTTCAAGCAGGCTTGGTGAATACTCGGGAGGTTGCCCCCGAAGTCTACGAGAATGTCTCGGTAATTCAGCCAGGATTAAAAAAATTTAATTACTTCACATGCAATCAAAGAAAAATCTCAATAAAACCACCTAAAGTCTCTAAATAACCAAACAATTTGAATCACATGCCTAAAAATCTAGGAGTTCAAACCACACACAAACAGTAACTTTCTGTACCGAAAACACTAGTTGGTGATGAAATCCAACGTTGCAGAATTGAATACAGAAATGGCGGTTGGAACAGTTACCCCGACAAACTACTTAATGAAACAGACTGGCATAAGTTTCTCCACTAAACCATCTCGAGTGAAGAGAACCCCCCAGAGAGTCCAAGTGAGTCTAGTCGACATCTGCTCCAGGTACAGTGGGATCTTCACTCCACTGTCACCTTAGGAAAGAATCCTATAGATAATGGTCACTATGGTTACCAACAGAAACAAATATACTTGGGGGAAAAGTCTGTGATTTGATACACACGCAAGGGCAGAGTAGCAAAGCTCAATCCCCTTGAAGGCTCCTTGACATAATCCAAGGTTTACCAACAAGTGACCCCAGGCTCCTTGACAATGGCCAATCTGAGGTTTACCGTTTTTATTACGTGTATATCTTCTATCGTTCCCAATGAGGAAGGATTGATTACCCCACTAGTTCGGATATGATATCTTGCTTGACTCCTATAAGAGGAGCTTCCCAGAGCATAGATGTAACAATTGGAATTTATCTCCTACCGCAAGATATAGCTACTTGTTTGTTTAAACTATCTTGGAGAGTTAATTACTCCCTACTCCAAGATACTAGCCTGAGCTATGTTGGTGATAAAGAGCCCTAGAAAATAAAAATATTACTAAATGAATTTTACTTTAAGCGTTATTTTTATGGTTTTTTCTTATGTCAAAAGGTATGGAGATGAAACTTTATGGTGTGAATACTCGACTCCAAAACACTAAAAATTCACCTAAGATGATAAACAATCTTTTTTCTTCAATGAATTTCTAGCTAAAAAAAGAGTTGAGAATGCAATTGCTTGAAAAACAAATCTTTCTTCAACATATAAATGAAAAGAAAAACTTTTTGTCATTTCCAACAAACTCAAAAATGAGACTACTAATTATGCTCACGAAAAAATCCTTTTGCTTTTTCCACACTCAAAAACTACAGAAAACAAATTCTTTCAAAAGAGATTTTAAAATTTCTAGAAAGTACTCAAAATTATGAAAAATCTAATCTTGAGATCTACAACTTCTAAAAACTTAATTGAAGTAAAAGCTTTAAACAATTTGTTTTTGAGGATGTTTTACTTAGTTATTGGAAAACTAAGGACTAATTCGTTCAGAATAACAAATTAATAAAAAAACAACCAGCTTATGTTCTCTTTAAAAAAAAAATGAAATTCAAAACTTTTAAAACAAGTCCTTTCAAAGCTTTGCAAAGAGAAAAAATGGGATCTCTTCCTCACCAAAGGCAGATTTCACAGATCAGTCAAACTCAACAAGAATACCAAAAAGACCAGGGGAATCTGAGGTTTCTTAGGCTTGTAATCTCCGAGCTACTACAAAGACCAAGCAAAAATCAAGCTAGGCACGCTAAACTTCTAGAAATTCACCTAAAACCAAAACGACAATGGAATTCACTCAAAAGGAGTTCCTGACAAGACACATGTAGATCTGGGTAGAGGCTAAAAAATGTAAACAAATCCTAAGCTTAACTGAATGAAAAGATTTTAGGTTTTTCAAAATTTTGACAGGGTCTGCAGGCTCCCTATATAACCAGGTGCGGTACTACTCTGTACAGTAAAGCAACAATGCGGGGATGTCCGTACTATGTTACAAATAAAACGTGTGGTCCTCATTCAAAAGTTTGTAAAACAAAAACAATTCAGGATCTAAAAGAAAAAACTACCCAATCCCACACATACCAAGCAAAAACCAGAAACAAAGAAAAAGTTTCTCAAGTCAAAGTAAAAGTAAAGGCAAAAAACCAAAATTCAAATCTCTAGTGGAGTCGCCATTTTGTCAGCCGGATAAATCGTCCTTGCGGACAAGACCGATCTCCCTAGTATCTACTTATATCTAGCGACAAGAAAGACAAGCAAATTCTACCTTTCTCTAACTATTGCGATTTATAAATAAAATCCAAGAGGTGTTTTAGACCCTACCTTAAGTCCAATGCTAGTTTGTGGCAGCCACGCTTCGACCGTCCGAACAAGTTTCCTTTTAAGAACCTGCAAACACAAACAAGCACACATCAAATAACACCTGCATAGCCAATATAATAAATCATATTCATCATGATGATTAAGGAATTCATGAAATAAACCATAGAAGACAACTTATTGAGAAAAATGAACTTGATTGTATTAACTTTAAACAAAGAAGAACTTTACAACCTTGGTGCCTTGATGTTGTACAAGCTCCTCCCAGGGTCCAAGCAAGAATCTCCTCTACTTTGACAAGCTTCACACTCTTCCCAATAAGATAAAAAGGTATGTAATCTTTCCTCACAAGCTCAATTAGGAAGTCTAAATTCCAACAACATTTACCCTAAAAAATCTTTAGCTTTCAACCTCCCTAGCAACCAGCCCAATGCCTCATTTTATAGTGCGGAGGAAGGAAGTTACCAGGTCCACCTTCAAAGGGATAGAGTCCTCCTTCAAAGGGATAAGCTCTCCACATCAAGGGGTTAGCTCCTTTAGTTATGGAATGCATGAACCACCTAGGAGCGAACTTGCCACCTCAAGATTCCTTCTAGAAGCGTCCAAAATTAATCCAAAGTGAGTTTTTAATAATAAACTTGCGCCTTTTTGACTTTTACAGGGGTCTGCATCCTTTCCTTTAGAGATAGAGCGGGCAGGTCCGCAGGGGACATGACCAAGGGGTGCGGGACCGTAGGTAATGCTAAACCAGAGTTTTAGAGATTTTCAAGGACTTTCCCTCATTTTTAAGGCTTGACATGAAGAGCTGAGGTTTAAGACTTGCATAGGAGGACAGTATGAGTGGTGATAGACTCACACTGATTGCAGAAAGTCATGGTGACAATATTTTGTGTAACAGGTACTATTTCAAAACATATCTCTTGGACTGGCAAATGCTCTTTTGTAGGTGGAAGTAAAAAATAATCAACAACTTGTTTGGTATTTTAATGATAATATTTCATTTGAAGTTTTCTTCACTGAGGATGGCAGGATGGAGCGTGCAACATTTCTGAATGTAATAACGAATGATAGGATCTAAATTTTAAGCTTTGGAATTTTTCTTCATTGAGGATGGCAAGATGGAGCGTGCAACGTTTCTGGACTTAATAATGAATGCTAGGACCATTCCCTCTTTGCCACTATGCTTGTGCCTTCGACTTTGTTGGATTTTTAGGACTTTTGGGGTAGAAGGACTGGGTAGGATGGACAATTCCAAGAGATCAAAAGGGGAAGAGGAAGAGCACATAGATGGTGAGCTTGTTCTCTCCATTGAAAAGTTGCAGGAAATCCAAGATGAGCTTGAGAGGTTAAGTTCTAACGCACTCTGAAAAACTGCTTTTTGGGGTTATTTTATTTTATTTATTTATTTTTAAATTGGTTATTTTCTTATTTTTTTTTTTAAATTTTTCCCATTCCTTTCTCTATGTATTATTTTTTGATTTATTGGTGCATCTGTGGATTGATTGAATTTTTGCTTGTCCTTGGGCTGCTTGAGAATGATTTGTTATAGCCCTTAAGAGTGGGTTTGAGGAAAAGAAAGGTTTTTTCAGTAAACCCACACTTCATCTTCATATTCTTTCTGTCTTTTGGATATGGACATTTTGATTCGTTTACATATGTTGTTTTTCCAATAGTGTCGGTCAAATTATTTCAAGGAAAAACTGAAACTAGAACATCCTCAAATTAGTTATTTTAGTTTTTTTTCCATATCCATTTATTGTTTGGGCGTGAGTTGGTAAAACTCGGGTTTCAACAAATGTAATATTTTATGTGACAATTCTTGATCAGTTACAGTCTACCTGCTTACGATTAGGTTCATAATGACCTGGTGAACTGAGGCTCTCTCAATGTAGTATGCTGCACTCCTAAATCCATTTTGGTCTCAATTACAGTCTACACATTTATGATAAGGTCATAGTGGCCTTGTCACCTGGGGTACTCTTGGCCTAGTCACTGCCCCCAAAGGATCTAACAAGGTTGCTGGACTTAATGGAAAAAGCTAGCAATTCTATTCGGCACTTGGCCTTAAGGAAGGGTAGACCTGCCTTACCTATATGGTTGCTGACAGTTGGCTTATTCTTACATTCGTCCTTTTATTAGTTGCTAGAAAGCTTTCTTGGAGGAATTAGTGGATAGAGTTTAAGTTGGATTCTGGATGAGAATCAGAGTATTCCTACATTACATATTTGTAATTTCATAGTTTCATTCAATTGAGGAAGAACTGGATTCATTGTATCACTTTTGTTTTCCCTTTCCCCACTTATATAGCATTGTTGTAGCTCTGGATTTTATTTTTTCCTTCTACTTTTTCTCTCTGAGATTGAATCTAAAATTTCCAGTACCTAGCAGAGCCTTTTTCTCTTCTATCATATGATGCATATGTGTGTAAACCTATGTAGTTGATGAAATAAGTTTGGAGTGGATTGAAACAATGATATTTTGCTGTGGTGGTGGTGATGAATCATTTTTCCAATTGAGCATAACATGTCTATATGATATAATGGAGAAAAATGGAAAACAAAGTGAAATTTTTAAAGGGTGCATTGAGCTGCTCTCTTTTGGCTATTCATCTCCAATTATGTTGAATGTTAGAAATGGGGGCCAACTGCAAAACTTTTGTTCTTTCATGAGACTGCAGAAATCAGTCTCCAAATGAATTGAAAATGTCTTGGTGCACTTTGGGTTGTTCTATCACTAGTCTTAAATGGGATGTTTGTATTCAAGTCATTCAGGTTATTATTATTTTTAGTTACTATATGATGTCCAACTGTGTGGGGCCTTCTACATGGGTAAATTGCATGGGTATTATGGACAATTGAGTCCTCAATTATTTTTTGTGCTCACTACAAGGTCTTTAACATTCGTTACTGTTTGATATGATGAGCATTAAATATCATCTGCCATTCTTTGTGCTTTGCCTTTCACTACAGGGTCTTTAACATTCAATACTGTTTGATACACTGAGCATTAAATATCATCTGCCCTTCACCATAAACCATAAAAAATAAATCTTTCTTTATATATAATTTATTTGAATGAAAAAAGGGAGAGAGCTATTGTTTCTGTTGAAAATGCAACAGGATGATGGAGATTAGTGAAAAGAAGTTGCCTTCACTAAGTGGGCCCACAGGCTATTTTTGGCGCAAAGTCTATTTTTAGACTATGTCTATTTTTAGACATATGGATCATGGTCTATGAGTTGCAGGATGCTATTTATGGATGATTGGTCATGTTGGTAAAAACAGATGGACCTATATTTTTAGACATATGGGAGGAGTCTATTTTTAGACTGCCAGTCAAAAAATAGAACAGTCAAATATTATTAGCCCTTAATAATATTTGGACTATATACATTATCTTATCCTCTTGCAGCACTTCAGTTCGAGCTACGGATGTGGCACATGCAACTGCAAGAAGGAAATACGCTTTTCATATGGGTTACTTGAGCTATTGCATGATGGACTTCAGTTAGAACTCAAGTGATTGAGTTTGGTGGAGTTGATTGAGGAGTTGATGTAATTGTGTTCAGTTTGACTTAATTGAACTAGTTGTATTTAGTCTAACTTCCAAATACACTAGTGATGAGTGATGTGAATTAATTATTAATTAATTCACTAATTATTAACTCATAAATCAATTAAAGAATACATCAGTTAACTCAGTGCATGGACAATTCAATGGAGACAAGTGTTAGAGGTGGGTAAAAGGGTGAGACTACTATCAGTTGTGACTATAGCTGTGCATGAGATTTTCACAATCATTGATTGAGATTGCCAATGACGATTCCGCAGTACAATCCAAGGGAATTTGAACTTGGATAGCATCTATTCTCAACTTGGATTGCGCAGTAGAGGCAGGCAAACAGTGGAGGAGATTTGAACTCGTGACTTGTTCAGATCTGAGCTAGTTTGTGTGTAGCATGTGGAGATAGTACTGAGTACTTATGAGGAGTATTGTACTATGTATTTTTACATGTTCTCTATCATTATAATATACAGATAGTTGGGGGTTTTCAGTTGTATTCTTTCCCCATTACATACTGTGTTGATATGTGCGATTGATGTTTCAATATGCACATGTGATTGTTTTTTTAATTCCGCAAATTGATGATCAATGGTAGAGGAGGTTATGTATTATGCATGCATTCCTAAAATAGTGTATAATCAGGATAATCTCTGTGAATAAGTGTTATATTATTCAAATTTCTACATGGTATCAGAGCGAAGTTGATCATCAGATCTATCATTCAGAAAGTGATTACATTTTCTTTCTTCAGGCAGAGTCTGTAATCGGGCTAGGTAGCCTCTGGATTAATCCTTCTTTTGGAAGGTGAGATATCCGGTAAATGCCCATATATTCAATCTCTGTACGAGAAATACTTTGTTCTCACGAATTTTAGATCAGAAGTGGTTGAGTTTTGAGCTGGTGGAATTCGAATTTGCAGCAGTGTTTTCTTGGTGTCAAAGTTGAAATGTCTTTCAACGGATTGCGATTGGAGTATGCCCTTGAAGGCAGCTCGAGTTATATTGCATGGAAAGATAGGATGGAGGCGGTGTTAGATGACAATGGGTTGAAGGAGTTCATAGATGCTGAAGTCCCAAAGCCTACTGATGCTGCTCAAGTTGAGGCTTGGCAAAAGAACACAGTAAAGTGTCGAAGGATTCTATTGGAGGGCATGAAGGATCACATTGTATCCAGCCTGCATGGAAAGGCTTCTCCATACTTGATGTGGAAAGTGTTGACAGATTTATTCCAAAGCAAGAGCGACCAAAGGAAGTTGGTGCTCAAGGATAAACTCAGAAACATTAAGTGTGAGTAAGGAGACAATATGCCCAAGTATCTCACGAAGTTCACCCAATGCCGGGATGAGCTGGGAAGTGTGGGGGTGACTGTTGATGATGAGGACTTGGTGAGCTTGGCTCTCCTTCATATTCCGAAGAGTTTTCATTCCTATTAGGACTCTGTCAATGGTCAGGAGAAATTTCCAGGATGGGAGAGACTTTGGTCAGATCTCGTGCAATAGGAGATCAGGCGGAATACCAGTGACGGATCTTCATCAAAGGCATCTGATGAAGAAAATTGCGCTTTGGCTGCCAAAGCAAAGAAGGGAAAGAACAAGAAAGCTTCTCATTCTAGTGTGAAAGGCAAGAAGCAGGACATGTCCAAGGTGAAGTGCTTTCACTTTCACCAGCATGGACATTATGCCACAAATTGTCCAGAGAAGAATAAAAATAAGCAAGTTGCTGGATCTGCAGTGGGAGAGGCCTTAGCCTCGTAGTTTGAGTTGGATTTTTTGTTGATCGCGTGCTTGGTATCAAGTGTGATGGGATCGGTATGGTTCTTGGACAGTGGTGCGTCTTTTCACATGACAGGAGATCGAGATTTATTTTTTGGTCTGGATGAGAAAGATCTTGGGGTGCACATCGAGATGGGCGATGATGGTAGATAAAGTGCGACTGGTATCGGTACCATTTCCTTTGAGAGGGAGTCTGGTAAACCCTTCGTATTGAAGGAAGTGATGCATGTTCCAGGATTGAAGAAGAATCTTATCTCTGTCGCAATGTTAGAAGACAAGGGATATGATGTTGTCTTCAGTGAGGGAAAGGCTTTCCTGCGCAGTAAGACAACTGGAGAAACCTGAAAGATAGGGGTTCGAGTCAAGAACCTTTATCAATTGCATGTAGATGGCTACACATCAATGGCATGCAAGGTAGAAGTAGTGGTGAGTCGGGATGATGGTGAGCTGTGGCACTGGAGATTGGGCCACCTTCACCATGGAGCTTTAAAGACACTGCAGCAGATTTCTATTGGGCTTCCTAAAGGAACTCTTGCGCAGTCAGATCAGTGCAAGGGGTGTACTTTGGGAAAATTTGTGAAAGCCACCTTTCACGAGAAGGATAGTTGTGCCACGACGATCCTTGAGAGAATTCACACAGATGTGTGTGGACCTTTCTCAGTAGTTCGACAACAAAGCACAAGTACTATGTGATCTTTGTTGATGATTTCTCTCGAAAGTGCTGGATCTTCTTCATGTAGAAGAAGAGCGAGACATACTCAAAGTTCTGTGAGTTCAAAGCACTGGTCGAGAAAGAATCAAGGAAGAAGGTGAAGGCTTTTAGGAGCGAAAATGGTGGTGAATTCATTTTTGGCGAGTTCAAGGACTTCTACAGTGCATAAGGGATTCGAAGAGAGCTCATAGCTCCCCATAACCCACAACAAAACAGGGTTGCTGAGCGGAAGAACAGAACGATCGTGGGTGCTGCACGGGCGATGCTACATGATCAGGGCCTACCCCTTCACATGTGGGCGGAGGCATGCAATACTGCAGTATATGTGCAGAACTGTTGTCCTCACAAGATACTTGGCATGAGTACATTCGAGGAGGCTTATTCTGGTAAGAGGCCTGATATTTCCCATTTGAGGATTTTTGGTTCTCCTGTTTACATGCATGTGACGAAGGATGCTAGGAAGAAGCTAGAGCCGACTGCAGAGGTTGGGATATTTGTGGGGTACACTGATACGGCCCACAACTATCATGTGTATTTTCCAGACAGTCGCAAGACTGTTGTGCGACGAGATATCAAATTTCAGGAGGAGAAATCCATGAAGTGTTTGCTTGAGAGGGAGCCACACTTGCATGCAGATGAGGAGCTATTAGTTCCTAAGGATGAGCTTCAGGATGTGGATCGGCCACAAGATGAAGTTCATGGAGTGGAAGAGACCACTCATGCAACGCCAACCATCAGAGGGTGAAAGCACACTATAGAAGCTGAGCGACTGGCTCGAGATGCAGAGAAGGTTGTAGGACCACCTACAACACAACGCAGACAGAGACAATCACTTGATCGGTACACTGGATACATGGCTCTTGTGAGCAAATGTGTCATGACTGAGCCATCCTCTTTCGAGGAAGCTGCGGAGGATCCCGCATGGGTAGATGCCATGGTGGAAGAGTATGATTCGATTGTCAGAAACAGTGCATGGGAGATTGTTCCAAGACCGGAGGGGAAATCAGTGGTGGGTTCAAGATGGATCTACAAAGTGAAGCAGGCAGCTGACGGGAGTGTGGAAAAGTACAAGGCAAGATTTGTTGCCCGAGGCTTTTGATAGATAGAGGGGATCAATTATGAGGAGACCTTTGCACCTGTCGCAAGGTATTTTTCCATACGGACAATTCTTGCTCTCTTAGCGTAGTTGGGGTGGCACATCCATTAGATGGATATGAAGACTACGTTCGTCAATGGAGTCATTGAGGAGGAGGTGTACATAGAGCAGCCCGAAGGTTTCGAGATCTTCAGCAGTGAGTCACATGTGTGCAGGCTCAAGAGAGTGCTGTATGGGTTGAAACAAGCACCTCGTGCTTGGTACACATGGATAGACAGTTATTTCACCATACTTGGATTCTCCAAGAGTGAGGCGGATCCTAACCTATACCAGATTGTGGTGGAGGTTGAGTTTCTGATCATTGTACTTTATGTAGATGATTTCATTTTGAAGGGAAATAAGCTATTCATACTTTCATGCAAGGAGGATCTTGCTAGAGAGTTTGAGATGAAGCACTTGGGCCTCCTTCATTATTCCTGGGATTGGAAATTTGGCAGTGTAGTGATGGACTATTTGTTTCTCAAGGTAAGTATGCCCGGGAGATACTGGAGAAGTTCAACATGCATGGCTGCAATCCTGTTGATACTCCTATTCCTGGAGGTTGGAGGAAGGAGGATGCTACTTCAGCGGAGGTAGCAGATGCCACTGTTTATCGATAGTTGGTGGGGTCGCTTATGTATCTGGTCAATACATGACCTAATATATGCTATGATGTTAACCATCTTTCACAATCTATGGTTAAGCCAACCAAGCTCTTTTGGAAGGCAGGCAAGAATGTATTGCATTATCTCAGAGGCACATCGGGATATGGATTGTGGTACAGACATGAGGATGAGGTGAAGCTATGTGGCTTCACGGATGCAGATTGGGCAAGGAGCCCATTGGACAGAAAGAGAACATCTGGAGGGATATTCAGTATCAGGTCGATAACAGTTTCTTGGTACAACAAGAAGCAGAGATCCGTGGCACTCAGTTCAGCAGAGGTCGAGTATATGGCAACAAGTTTGGCTGCATGCGAGGCTATATGGATGAGGAAGATCCTGGTCGGGTTGTTCGGGTCACACTTGGAGCCTACTGTGATAACCAGAGTTGCATTAAACTCTTGGCTAATCCAGTATTTCATGATAGATCCAAGCACATCGACATCAGGTACCATCATATCAGAGACTGTGTGCAGCAGAGAATCATGTTACTTTCATACATTCCCACGGAGGATCAGGATGCTGATATCTTGATGAAGGCGCTCAGCAGGAGAAAATTCGAATACCACAGAGGCAGGATAGGGGTTGCAGATAATCCATATCTTGTTGAGAGGGAGTGTTGAAAATGAAATGAGATGATGGAGCTTAGTGAAAAGAAGTCACCTTCACTAAGTGGGCTCGCAGGCTATTTTTGGCGCAAAGTCAATTTTTAGACTATGTCTATTTTTAGACATATGGATCATGGTCTATGAGTTGCAGGATGCTATTTATGGATGATTGGTCATGTTGGTAAAAATAGATGGACCTCTATTTTTAGACATATGGGCGGAGTCTATTTTTAGACTGCCAGTCAAAAAATAGAACAGTCGAATATTATTAGCTCTTAATAATATTTGGACTATAAACATTATCTTATCCTCTTGCAGCACTTCAGTTCGAGCTACGGATGTGGCACATGCAACTGCCAGAAGGAAATACGCTTTTCCTATGGTTGTTGAGCTATTGCATGATGGTCTTCAATTAGAACTCAAGTGATTGAGTTTGGTGGAGTTGATGGAGTTGTGTTCAGTTTGACTTAGTTGAACTAGTTGTATTTAGTCTAACTGCCAAATACACTAGTGATGAGTGATGTGAATTAATTCACTAATTATTAACTCATAAATCAACTAAAGAATACATCAGTTAACTCAGTGCATGGATAGTTCAGTGGAGACAAGTGTTAGAGGTGGGTAAAAGGGTGAGACTACTATCAGTTGTGACTATAGTTGTGCATGAGATTTGCACAATCATTGATTGAGATTTCCAATGAGGATTACGTAGTACAAGCCAAGGAAATTCAAACTTGGATAGCATCTATTCTCAACTTGGATTGCGCAGTAGAGGCAGGCAAACAGTGGAGGAGATTTGAACCCGTGACTTGTTCAGATCTGAGCTAGTTTATGTGTAGCATGTGGAGATAGTACTGAGTACTTATGAGGAGTATTGTACTATGTATTGTTACATGTTCTCTATCATTATAATATACAGATAGTTGGGGGTTTTCAGCTGTATGATTTCCCCATTACATATTATGTTGATATGTGTGGTTGATGTTTCAATGTGCGCATGCGATTGTTTTTTTAATTCCGCAAATTGATGATCAATGGTAGAGGAGGTTATGTATTATGCATGCATTCCACAAATAGTGTATAATCAGGATAATCTCTGTGAATAAGTGTTATATTATTCAAATTTCTACAGTTTCAATTTCTCTAGTGTGGCATACACCAAACTGTGAAACACATCATTTCTATTTTAATAGAACAAGCATGTAGTTCATTGAATTAAAAATCGAATTATATCAGAGCTACAAATCAGAACACCCATTTTTAAAAATCCCCCTATCAGGGAACAACATGGAAATATGCTTATTTCCATTAGAATCGAGTGTCAAGGCTATGATACACAGCTTAATGTTATGAATATTGTAGCCTGTTTACATTAGATTTCCATTGTGAACTAATGGCATTCTAGGAAGGGGTGTCTTCCTTGTGTACAATCTGAAACAAGTTCTTCGTTAGATATATAAAATTTTCTAATAATACAACATTCAATAATCATGTGATTCTGGATCTTATGAGTAGTAATAATGGGATACATAGGATTGAGAATTGACCATGGTTGGTATTGTCTAATCTCAGTAATTAGGCAAGGAAGACTGCAACTGAAGAAGGTGATGATAGCAATCTGCAATAGAAGGCCTCTGATTTTGGTCTTGTTCCAAGCATCTATTCTGTAAATTCCTCAACAACTCAGACACATTCAGCCCACTTGTATTGATAAGGTGTCCAGTACTCCACACATCAACTTTAACCCCATGAACACAACTAGACATCTCAGGAGCATGGTTCAAGCCACTAAGATTATGAGGGTAAATCTGAGGTGCACCAATGGCATCCTCAAAATCTATTATAAACCACTCATCTGATTCAATGTTCTTCATTACATTATCCCACCTAAGATCCCTGTTTGGGTTTGGTGTTTGGTGTTTGGGTTTGTTCATAGTTTTTAATTTTTATATTTTTTCTTTAATTTAAAATCAACGCCTATAAATGTAATTTTAAGGATTGCCATAACTCTTCACTTGGTTTGGTGTTTGGGTTTTTTCATAGTTTTTAATTTTTATCTTTTATCTTTCTTCTTTAATTTAAAATCAATGATTATAAATGTAATTTTAAGGATTTGCAGAACTCATGAATTAATCAATGATTTTGTGGTTCATTTTTAATTAAATATTTTTTATATCAATTTATTTCAATGGTGAGATATTTTTGGATTCATTGTTTTATATTGTCTCTAAAGAGACAAAAGTGATCTTTAAATAAATTTTTTATCGTCTCTAGAGAGACAATAGCTAGTATTAAAGACATATTTTCTCTAATCCAAGTGTTGTCTTTAGAGAGACAAAAATGAAATTGTCTCCAATGAGACAAAAATGAAATTGTCTGCTAAGAGACAATAATGGTTGTGTTATATACTCCCTGTATAGAGACAATATTTTTTAAGACAATAATCTTTAAAACAATATACTTTAAGACAATATTTTTTAAGGCAATAATATTTAACACACTATTTTTTATGACAATAATCTTTAAGACAATAATTTTCGAGACACCCATTTAAAGGCAATATTTAAGACAATACACAAATTTTTTTGTCTTAAGTTAAGACAATTTACCCAAAAATTGTCTCAAATATTGTCTTAAAACCCTCCTTTATGTAGTAGTGTAAACTAACTGTATATCAACACACAATCAATCCTAGATAAATCGATAATCTTGCACTGCATTTATTCTTTCCCATACTTGCCATGCAATAATAATGTACTTGTGTAGACCAAAAAGAAAGTGAAATCATGAACCATGACATATTTGTGCATATAGTACACTGAAGAAATATTTAACTGCATGTACTGCACTGAAGAGATATGAAGCAATATATCACATAAATATCTATAAATATGTAACAATAGGTACACTTAAATTTAATTAGATACATTTAAATGAATATATACATTAAATTTAATTTTGATTGATAATTTTTTATTTAATTTGTTTATTTAATTAATTATTCAATTAACTACTTATTAGGAGATATCACAACCCGACCATAAAATAATTAAAACAAAGTAACTAGGTAGTTAGGTTTTGTTCATACATAAATAAGAATTACAATATACCAGCGTCCATCTTCTTATATTTAGAAGTAAATAGAGTATTTGGCTCTAAACTAACTATATATCAACACATAGTCAGTCTTAGATAAACAGATAATCTTCGACTACATTTATTCTTTCCCGTACCTGGCATGCAATAATAATGTACTTAACAAAACCTTGAATTGATATGAGAATGCCTTATAAGTAGACTATTTGGCTCTAAACTAACTATATATCAACACATAGTCAGTCTTAGATAAACAGATAATATTCGATTGCATTTATTCTTTCCCATACTTGCCATGCAAGGAAAATGTAATTAACCCTAAGGAAAGGAAATTCATGACATATTTAATGCCAAAATTATTAACGATGACATATTTGTGCATATAGTGCAGTAGTGAAGCAAAAGCGAAACATAAATTTTAGAGAGGAGAACAAAAGCCACTTAGTATAAGTTGGTCTAGTTAAGTTTCCATTACCTAGTGTCATAAGTTGCTCTAAAAAGTTATCGGGTTGTTGTTGCCGCCGTGTTCATTGTTGCTGTTGGTGTTGTTACTATTGTTGACGACGGGATTGTTCATGGTGTTGTTAACGACAGGGGTGTTGTTGTCGACAACGGGATTGATCTTGGTGTTTTTGCTACTGTTCATGGTGATGTCGCTGCTGTTGCTGCTGTTGTTGCTGTTCATGGTTGTTATCGGGAAATCTAGTGCCTATGCAGAGCTGCTAGTCCCACTAAGACTGGTAGCTATCTTAGAAACAAACAAACTAAAACTACTTTTGTTTTCCTTTATGATAAGTAGACAAGAGGGGAACATAGGACACCAACCTCAATCTTGCGCTTGGTTCCTCACTTGATTCCTCTCCCTTCTAATAGATCTTTGCCACTCGCTTCCTCGTCAACCCAGATTCAAAGAGCACCTATGGAATCAAATCAGCATAACACTATCCAAGAACAGAGATCTACTAGCATAAACAATATAGAACCAGATGTATATTGACCACACACAAGCATATATCATCAAACATACAAGAATATGGAGGAAAACTTGAATAGCTTTATTAATATCAAGAAAGAGCAAAGAGGATTACAACCAATTGTTCTGACCCAGCATCCTCTCAGCAAGAAGCCCTTCTTCACCTCATAAAAAGCTTAGATCACCAAACATTATGATGTTACAACAATAAACCAACAACACTTCCTTACAAGATACAAAATTCCAGCCTGTGGATCTCTGGGATGAGGGATCCATATATAGATGTTTGCAAGGGGGGTGAGTTAGCTTCTGGGATCTAATTAGTGTCCTCTCTTTGATAGTTCTTGATTCCACATGGAGAATGATGATCTCTTACTCATCCTTGGGCGAATTCAGAGAGGAAAGTGTCATAGGAGAAGTTTCTGGAATATTCCATGATCTTCCACCTTGCATACTGCCTCTACCATTTGTCCACTCTCACCCATCACACCCCATAGAAGGGCTTTTCAGTATGCATCACACCCCCCGTGTGCATTTAGGTGGGATGCATCGCACTTTGACCATGGAGCAGGTGAGATGGTCCAGTTTTGACCACTTCTGAGTAGGTTTTCATGGAGAACTTCTAGGAGATGATGTAATCAACTGACCTTGTTCTTTTAGGGGATAGAACAACACTTTTAGGGACTTAGGAGCCCTTTGTTTATGGACATATATGATTGGGGTTGCAGTGCCCAAAAATGTCTATAACAGTTGCCCCCTAAAGCATGAGGTCGTTAATCTTTTGATGGCGGGTGAAATGCTTTGTCATGAGGATCCAAAGTTTTTCAAGCTGGAAGGCGACCTGTAATAAGATACAATACAATAAATTATCTTTATAATATTTTTCATGGCCTGGCTGAGTCGGGCATTCCCATACTTAGCTTTATAAATTCATTTTCATGTACATTGGACAGACAACCGTCTATGTGCAGACTGATGATTCTGGTAGAGCCATCATCCCTTAGATTGGATGATTATCTGTGCAACAATGATGTACATTTGATTTCTTTATTTCTTCTTATATATATCACATCACGGATGGATGAAACTAGATCCGGGGTCTTCAATCTCGTTCGATCTTCACTCAAAGTACAATTCGATCCATGTGTGAGATGTTCTGGAGTCGAACATGGAAAGACATTGCTTGATTACCAGACAGTGATGTAAGCTGTTAACAGGCGCAAGAGGAATCACCGATAATGATGATGAACCTCAAGGTACTACAGTACAATTCGCATGGTGTGAAAAGGGACTTGGCATCGAACACCATGCAAAATCTTTCAGTCGAAGGCCAATGATGTAAGCCTATCGCCGGAAGTGAGAAACTTGCCATTGAGGTATGCAAGCTTCAAAGTACTGAAAGGGTTGTTCCTAGATCGACTTCTTGGATAATGAGCTGATGTCGACAAGAAGCGGTCCGTCATAGGAGGGCCTTAATGAATCCCACATCTACAACACGGAATGGAGCAAATGATTTTAATGGAGGTGAAAACGATTTGATGACATAAGGTTCAGGGTGGCGGTCATGAAAGAATGGAGCGTGAATGTATTGCAGTGGATGAGACACAGGTGAATTCTCTGAGCGACTTCTCTTGAACATACCGGTGACACTGACATGATGGATTAGTAGCGTTAACCCCAAATGTGGATGGTGTGATGGAACAATGGTGATGTGACCGGTGAACGAAACAACCCAACCTGACTCGGATGCGGAGTGAAAGTGTCATGCTCAAGAGCAACTTGCTACCAATAAAGTTTCTTCAAGTTTTCCTCCCAATTTTCCCCAGTCATTGCTGACCAATACCTCTTTATTTTTGTCAAGCTTGAGGAGGATAACATATGCTTGTTCTATAATTTGCCCTTCGGGAAAACCCATCGCTATGTTTTAATGAGTCTAGCGATAGTGAAACTCGTTCTTGTTTGTATGGACAAGTTTGTCACTATTAGGTTTTAACGAGTTTAACGACAAAGATAACTCGATCCTTTTCAATTTTAGAGAGTCTAAAAGGGACGTAAAGGAAACTCCAATAATCCTTTTTCGTCATATAATCCCTTAGGCCTGAAAAAGTTTAAAACAATACGAAAGGGATAAATTTTCGGTAATTTTAACGAGACAAACAAGACAAGCACTCGATCGTTTTGTGTAATAATCCCTCAGGTCCAAAAAGATTAAAATCTAGAGGAGGGATAGCACGTTCGGTCATTTTAACGAGCTAGAGAGGCCAATTGCTCAACAATCTTTTCATATTTTACGAGTCAGATGAAAAGAGCTTAAAGGAGACTCGTTTCTCGAGGAACGAGTGATAAATTCAGGTAGCAGCTAATTCCAGGTAAGGTTTGGAATTTTCCAATCACGACAGTGTCACAAGGATGGCTAACAGGATCACTCTTCGCGGCTGTTCCTCAAAAAGGGTGAACAATCAAATGGAGGTGAATGATCGGCCAAAACAGAGTGGAGGTGATGATGAAAACATGACCAAGGCTTCAGAGGCTGATGATAATACATTCACAATGGTTATTTACCGAAAATTGGTTCATTTTTTAATGATCTTAAACTCCGGGGGAAACATTTTCTCAGTGCTTATGTTTAATTTTTAACGAGCTTGAACTCATGTAAAAACTTCTCGATCCAGTCGTATAATAAGGATGTCTCATTTAAGATGGCATTTTTTCAAAGCTTTGCTCCGCATCCTTTCTTTATGCAAGTTAGGAAAGGACCAATCCTATGAGTTTAAAGGGTTAGAGGACCTATAAATTTAAAAAAAATAAATGGTCGCTCGTCGCTTGCATGCCAAAAGGTTTGCATGCCCCCAGGTGTAGCGAAAAATTTCCAGGTTACCAAATATTGTTCTATCCATACTTTAGATAAAACACCTCCTTGGCGATGTCTACCGAAATAGACAAAGGTGAGTGGTAGAAACTGCCTCCACTCACATAACATTGACGGAGGAATCTTATTCCAGTCTAAACTCATAAACTAGTCATATATCCTTCACAGAAACCTACCCTATACCCAAGGTTTTCTTGCCGAAACAGACCAGGGTGCATGCCCCTTGGGTTTCAATCATGTCCTCTTGAATCAGTCGCGCTCATCAGGTGTACGGATTGGGGATTGATGAGACATTCCTTGCGTGAAAAGACCATTCAGGGATGGTATTTGACAATTAGCTATGTGTGAGCCAGGAAATGACAGCTGGTCTACGAGCTTGACCACTCTGCCTTCATGCGGAAAACACATTACTCTAAAGAGTGAGGACACAATGGCTCCCATGCTATAAATATAGTTGTGCCCAAGGAGTAGATTATAATCCAGGGGTCCTTGGACTACCATTACATTCATGTGAACGGTTTTCCTTCTCAACGTTATGGGCACATTGGGAAGGATCCTAAAGGTAGACTTGTTCCTTTATCGAAGCCTGTCAGATTTCTCATCTCAGGCAGAAGTGATGGCGAACCAAGCGCTTCCCAAGCTATTGAGGAAAGGATACTTACAAACGCCCTTTCATCTATGATGGTATCGGCCATGACGATTTTGTATATTTGAGGAATGATTCGAAATGGTACACTAGACGGTAAATGGGGTCTGCCTAGTAGGTTCCAATCGAAGGAAATAACTAGGTTGCTTGTAGGTGGGACCGAATAGATGGCCGGATATGACTTTGACGAAATTCCTTCTTGCGGTAAAGGAATGGGTAGACTACCCCTACGTTCATCGAAGTCTGCGTTTATGAAGAGAATTTGAACGGTGTCGTTCTTATCCTCCTCAGTAATTGTGTCATCCAAAGATGGATCTTCTAAAGGCAAGATCGGGTCAATTGCCGTCTTGACCTTTTGACTTTCGTCTGGTATAGATTCAGAGGGATCATCTTCAATGATAGATGTTTCAGCCGACCACAATGGTGTGTCAGCCGAATTTTCAACTAGTGACGGACTTGGCAAGAGTTTCTTATATCCAGGAGGAAGTCGTAATGGTGAAACAGACGGTCGTACAAAAATCTTTTATCCTCATCTACGAAGGGACAACGGTGGACGGTGTGATCGCGTTCACACATTTTACAAGGAAATTTGCAACTCCTTTTCTATCTAGAGACTTCATTTTCACTAGTTGACGGTGTATTCTCAACATGATCATCAGAGGTTGACGACACCGGATTGTGAAAATGAGGAGACTAGTCCCTTAAGATCTGAGGGATGCAGGGACAATCTCGATGATGGTGGTCTCCTTTGCAAATGACACATGGCGATTTAGGCCTGGACGGTGCAATGTATGGATTTTCGCTAGACGATGCCTGGTTGTCCCTTTTCGCCTTTGGCTCCTTCTTCTTCTTCTCTTTCTTCTTCTTCTCCTTTTTCTTCTCAGTTACTTGATTTTTGGCTTTACCAGCTTCATCAAGCGAAGAGGAAGGAGGAGAAGGAGAATTGGACGAAGTAGAAGGTTGGGGGGTAACTTTGATATAATTTAGTTGCTGACTTGATTGCTCAAGAATTACGGTATTTTGAACGACAGAGGTTGAGAAGAGCCATACGAGCAAGCCAATCGTCAATCCTGGAAGTGACAATGTGGCCATATGAAGTGCACCAACATCTCCCCAAGAGGATAAAGGACTAGGATTTCCCCCGAGGGGGAGCCCTTGGTTGGTGGACTCCATTTTTCTCAACCTAAGACTAATGTAGGAAAGGTGATATTTATTCCGATTAAAATAAATTTTAGATGCTTTGACACAACTTGTTTTTTCAATTTTTAAGAGTCGAGAAAAACAAAAGATGACTCTAGTCGCCTTCGATTTTTAATGAGCCTGAAGTGACAAGTGCTCAGATGGACCTTTTCCTTTAAGGAGTCTAAAAAGGAATGAATGGGACTGCTCTGGAAATCTAGACATAGGGATTACCAAACCAATCACAAAACTGCAGAATACTTTTTACAATATGGTAGTCAATCTTCGTGAATGCTGTGTTCAGTGCATTGCGATCGATAGGGCGGCAGACACGACTTCCTATGGATAAAGGATATAGCCTATTGGGGTCTCCCAATATATAATTGACGGTATGTGGGAGCACAAGTGCATATTGTCACTTGTCATCTCAAAGTGGAGGAATCACCCAACCAACAATGAAAACAACAGTTACCAGGTTTTAAGACGCCGGAACACGTCTCTAGCCTAGACTTCTAAATGTTGTGTGTTAGGTTCCAAAGTGTTTTTAGATTCATTAAATTTATTTTACAGTTGATCTTTCTTAAGAAATTTGACTTTCAAGTTCACCGCGTGATGTAGATATACAATTCCTAAAATGCAATCTAAGATGATAAACAATCGTTTAATCTTCTTTTTGCAATGAAAATCCTAGCTACTAAAGAAAGAGAGATGATATTCTTTCAACATAGAGCAGAGAGCACACACTATATGCACTGTCCTAAATCAAACCAACAAGCAGTCTAAATGCAAATGCACATGCATGTATTTGTTTTCAGCCTTCTTAATGTGTGAATGATAAAAAGAAAGCTAAGCGCAAATCTGAATTACTTTTCAAAGCGACATTACTCACAAGTTTCTTTTCAAGACAAAATGAAGACAATGATGACACTTTGCGATTTGGAATTGAAAACTTGCTTTCGACACTTGAAAAACTACTAATTCAAATCAAATACAAGAGTAACAGTGTAATCGACTATCAAGAACAATTGGATTCTCTTCTATGACTAAAAATGACACTTGCGACACTTCCAAATCAAGAAACGACAGTTCAATTACGCTACTTCTTTGTAAAGGAGAACTGAAAATGGCTCACAATACATAAAAACATTTACAGTTCTTTGCACAATGGAGGCGGAATAATGGTAAGGAAGGGGGTTTCCAACAGAGGTATACTAACTACAGACAGCAAAACTCCTGAATAGAGCCCAAAAGAGTGAAGAAAAACCAAAGTCTGGAGGCAAAATTAGCCTTTTCTGATCAGCGCACCTGTTACACAGGGATTCCAGTATGCATCCCACCTACAGCACACAGGAAGTGTGATGCATACTGAGATCCTTGAAGAGAGGGTGCGATGGTACAGTGTGAGACTTTTAAACCAGTTCTTGATCACAGTTTGCAGCACAGTTCAGGGATTTAGGCCGAGTAAGTGATAACCAGTAAACAAATCACAGGGGTAGATCTAAGGAGGTTACTAGAGCCACCACAAGGGCAATTAGGATGTTTACAAATCAGTTGTTCAGTTCATAAACAAAACCTAGAGATAGACTGAAGCAGCATTGATCTACTTTGCACTTGCATAGAAAATGCAGTTCGAAGGCTAGCTGGCTTGACTTCAGGCTCCGTCTGTAAGTTTATAAAACTAAAAAATATAGAGAAGTAAACAAACTATTCGCTCCCCAGTGGAGTTGCCATTTTGTTATTGGGAAATCTAGTGTCTATGCAGAGCTGCTAGTCCCACTAAGACTGGTAGCTATCATAGAAACAAACAAACTAAAACTACTTTCGTTTTCCTTTATGATAAGTAGATAAGAGGGGAATAAAGGACACCAACCTCAATCTTGCGCTTGGTTCCTCGCTTGATTCCTCTCCCTTCTGATAGATCTTTGCCACTCACTTCCTCGTCAACCCAGCTTCAAAGAGCACCTGTGGAATCAAAGCAGCATAACACTATCCAAGAACAGAGATCTACTAGCATAAACAATATAGGACCAGATGTATATTGACCACACACAAGCATATATCATCAAACATACAAGAATGTGGAGGAAAACTTGAATAGCTTTATTAATATCAAGAAAGAGCAAAGAGGATTACAACCAATTGTTCTGACCCAGCATCATCCTCTCAGCAAAAATCCCTTCTTCACCTCATAAAAATCTTAGATCACCCAAAACTATGATGTTACAGCAAGAAACAACAGCACTTCCTTACAAGATACAAAATTCCAGCCTCTGGATCTCTGGGATGAGGGATCCATATATAGATGTTTGCAAGGGGGATGAGTCAGCTTTTGGGATCTGATTAGTGTCCTCTCTCTAATATTTCTTGATCCACTTGGAGAATGATGATCTCTTACTCATCCCTGAGCGAATTCAGAGAGGCAAGTGTCACAGGAGAAGTTTCTGGAAGATTCCATGATCTTCCACCTTGCATACTACCTCTGCCATTTGTCCACTCTCGCCCATCACACCCCATAGAAGGGATTTTCAGTATGCATCACACCCCCCGTGTGCATTTAGGTGGGATGCATCGCACTTTGACCATGGAGCAGGTGAGATGGTCCAGTTTTGACCAGTTCTGAGTAGTTTGTCATGGAGAACTTCTGGGAGATGATGTAATCAGCTGACCTTGTTATTTTAGGGGATAGAAAAACACTTTTAGGGACTTAGGAGCCCTTGGTTTATGGACATATATGCTTGGGGTTGTAGTGCCCAAAAATGTCTATAACAATGGTGATGTCACTGTTGTTGCTACTGTTGTTGCTGGGTTTCCCAACGAAATGCTTGTCAATGGGGTTCTTATGGCAAAAATTGTTCATGTTGTTGGCTTCGAAGGCAACAAGTTTCCCACTTGTTGAATTGAGGCTTCTGTGATCCATAATATTTATAAGTAGAACTTCGGCGTAAATCACATAAAGAGAGACATTTGTCGACGCGTTTCGAACCAACCAGTGTGGCTCATCGTCAGGACAAGTTGAAGAAACAGATCCAGCTTTGCATGCTAAATAGTCTGAGCAGAGCCTCCAACGACTATCTTGATCAACGGCTAATTTTGACTTAGGGACTGTAGTAAAAAAGTCAAAATGATAATTTAAAGGGAGTTAGTTAGATTATATAAAAGAAATAATTATAGATGTTGATTACGTTATTAGTTTAATAAAAATAGTGACTTGTATGGGAATTAGTTAGATTAAGGACCTGACTTTTATATATATCTATCTATCTATATATATATATATATATATATATATATATATATATATATATATATATATATATATATATATATATATATATAATAAATATATAAATAAAAGTTAGTTAGATTAAGGACCTCACTTATCTCTCTCTCTCTCTCTATATATATATATATAAAAAGTTAGATGAAAGGTATGATTTAAAAATAAATTGAGGGGAATTAGTTATGATAAAGACCAATATAAAGTTAACATTAAATATATAAATAAAGTTAGTTGAAAGGTATAATTTAAAAATAAATTTAGGGGAATTAGTTATAATAAAGACATATATATATATATATATATATATATATATATATATATATATATATATAAAAGAGGTAGGTTAGTTATAATTACTAGAAACTTAAAAAAGAAGAAATAATATTATTTTATATGGTGATCACTTATTGGTTGGTTAATTTTATTTTTTTTTAATGGAAATTAGTTTGATAAAGGAACTTATTTTCATAAATATATTAGTAAGATAATTTAAGGTGATGGTTATTATATATTACTAATATGATCTAAAAAATAAAACTGAATAAAACTAATTAAGAATGTGGAAAAAAAAACAATAATTAATTAATAATATTTACGATCATATTTATATAATAGTTACGATCATAATCATTAAAATCTATCAGGAAGAAGTAAATAGAAAGAGCGTCTAAAAATAAGGAAAAGGACCGGAAAAGGCTTGAAAACCCCCCCTCCTTTTTCATCTTCTTTGCTTTCGTTAGGGTTTGTCCTTCTTGTTTTCAAAACCCCCCCTCCTTTTTCATCTTCTTTGCTTTCGTTAGGGTTTGTCCTTCTTGTTTTCAGGCCTTTTCCAGTCCTTTTCCTTCTTTTTAGACGCTCTTTCTATTTACTTCTTCCTGATAGATTTTAATGATTATGATTGTAACTATTATATAAGTATGATCGTAAATATTATTAATTAATTATTGTTTTTTTTTTTCCACATTCTTAATTAGTTTTATTCAGTTTTATTTTTTAGTTATTTTTCCATCTTATTTTATCAGATTAGTAATATATAATAACCATCACCTTAAATTATCTTATTAATATATTTATGAAAAGAAGTTCGTTTATCGAACTAATTTCCATTAAATTAAAAAAAAAAATAAAAATTTAACCAACCAATTAGTAATTGTTATAGACATTTTTGTGCCTTACAGCATTGAGCATGAAATGTCAATAATCCAAGGGATCCAAATTTCCTAAATGAGTTGTTCCTACCCCTAAAGGAACAAGGTCAACCAATGACAGCTTCTCCTAGAAGTTCTCCACCAAAAACCACTCAGAAATGGTCAAATTAGGATCAATTCAATAGCTCCACTAGCTGTCTGCGCTGAAATGCAAAGTCTGCACTGGCTACTTGCACTGCAACGTAGGTAGAAGCACTACCAGGGTGCGCTGAGCGGGAATTTCCAAATGGCAAGTTCATTCAGCGAGGTGTAAAGACCCTGGAAGCTTCCAGAATCTTCCTCAATGACACTTGCCTCAATGAATTTGACTAGTGATGAGTAAGAGGTTCTCAACCTCCAAGTGGAAGCAAGAAATGACAGAGAGAAGCCACAAGTCAAAACATGAGCTGACTCATCCTCTCTGCTCAAATCTATATATGGATCTCTCACCCAGAGGTTCAGAAGGCTGGAATTTTGTTATTGCAAAGAATTGCTGTTGGTTTGAGACTGGAATCATTGGGTGCTTAATGCTTTGAAACAAATTGCCGAGTTTCAATTCGGAAAAGTATCCAATTCAGGATGCTTTGAGGGAGGACTAAGATCTATCACAAAGGATCATCAAATCCAGTGATTGGATCAAAGCAACAACTGTCTACTTTGCATCTGAGAATAGAAGATGCAGTTCGATTGTTGCTGTTGAGTCTATGAAACAAAAAATGATAGAGACACAAATAAAATGACTAAACAGATCTCCCCAGTGGAGTCGCCAATTTGTTTCATAAGAAAAACCCGGCAACATTAAGCACCCAATTTGCTTTTGTTGTTGGGAAAAGTATCTAATTCGGAATGCCCCTATCCCACTCTAAGAGGTGATAGTGCCTTAGCAACAAACAAGGAAAGCTATCTGAGTATTCTTCTTTATGAGATGCAAATAGAGAAAGAAGGATTGACATTTTTTGTGGGGAAAAATGCCTATGTAGGACGATCCTATCCACCTAAGGTGTGACAGTGCCTTAGCAACAAATAGAAACAACTATTCTAGTATTCTTCCTTTATGAATTAAGAATGAAGAGAGATGGATGGACTAACTGGTGTCTTCCGTTTGTCCCTCGATCTGGTTTCTCTTCTCTTTGAGAGTTCCCAGCTACTTGCCTTCTCGCTTGCCCAACTTCAACAGGTCCCTGCGAGATCACAAGAAGAGAACAATACACAAAGACATAGGTTCATATTCATAACTAGTTTAGGATTAGAAATAAACTAAACATACTAATGCAATCATACATCAAAGATACATCAGTATATAGGAGAAACCAAGATAGCTTTATTGATGAATAACAACGTTCAGGAGGAGATACAACCAAGAGAGTTCCAATCCAGCATCTCCTTCCCAGCAAATGAAATTCCTATCTTCACCTCCCTTCAAAGCATTAAGCACCCAATGATTCCAGTCTCAAACCAACAGCAATTCTTTGTAATAACAAAATTCCAGCCTCCTGGATCTCATGGAGAAGAGATCCATATATAGATGTTTGGAGAAAGGATGAGTCAGCTTGAGATCTGACTAGTGTCCTCTCCCTCTGTCAGTTCTTGCTTCCACTTGGAGACTAAGAGCCTCTTACTCATCACTAGTCGAATTCATTGAGGCAAGTGTCATTGGAGAAGATTCTGGAAGCTTCCAGGGTCTTGACACCTCGTTGAATGAACTTGCCATTTGTCAATTCCCGCTCAGCGCACCCTGGTAGCGCTTCTACCTGCGTTGAAGTGCAGGTAGCTAGTGCAGACTTTGCATTTCAGCGCAGACAGCTAGTGGAGCCACTGAATTGATCCTGAATTGACTTTTTTTTGCGCAGTTTCTGGTGGAGAACTTCTGTGAATCGCTGTGGTTTGTTAGCCTTGTTCCTCTAGGGGTTGGAACAACATGTTTAGGGACGTTGGATCCCTTAGATTATGGACATTTCATGCTTATAGTTGTAAGGCACAAAAATGTCTATAACAGTTTCCCCCTAAAGTATGAGGCTGTTTATCGGGTGAAATGCTTTATTAGGAGGATCCGAAGTTCATCCAATGCTGGGAGGAGACCTGTAATAAGATACAATACAATACATTATTTTTCATACTTCTTTCATGATTTAGCTGAGGCGGGCATTCCCATGCTCAGCTTTATAAATTGATTTTTTTGTACATAGAACAGACAATCGTCTGATGGTAGACTGATAATTTTGATGAAATTATCATCCTTTGGGTAGGATGATTATCTGCTGCAATGATGTACATGTCAATGTCTTTATCTCTCCTGAATATATATCGCAGCCCGGATGGATGAAACTAGATCCGGGGTCTTCAAACTCGTTCGATCTTCACTCTAAGTACAAGTCGATCCATGTGAGAAATGTTCTGAAGTCGAACATGGAAAGACATCGCTTGATTACTGGTCAATGAGGTAAACTGTTAACAAGCGCGAGAGGACTCACCGATAATGATAATGACCCTCAAGGTACTGCAGTACAATTCACGTGGTATGAATAAAGGACTTGGCGTCAAACACCACGCAAAATCTTTCGGTCGAAGGTCATTGATGTATACCTATCGCCGGAAGTGAGAAACTTGCCATTGAGGCATGCAAGCTTCAAAGTACTGAAGGGGGTGTTCCTAGATCAACTTCTTGGATAATGAGCTGATGTCGACAAGAAGCGATCTGTCAAAGGAGGGCCTTAATGAATCCCACATCAATGACACGGAACGGAGCTAATGATTTTGATGGAGGTGAAAATGATCTGATGACATATGATTCAGGGTGGCGGTCATGAAAGGATGAAGGATAATGTACGACAGTGGATGGGACACGGTTGACTTCTCTGAACAACTTCTCTTGAACATATGGCGACACTTATGTGATGGATCGGTAGCATTAACACAAATATGGATGGTATGGTGAGACCATAGTGATGTGACCGGTGAATGAAACAACCCAACCCGATTGTGGTACAGAGGAAAAGTGTCATGTTCAAGAGCGACTTGCTACCATCAAAGTTTTCTTGAGTTTCTCCCAATTTTCCCCAGTCATTGCTGACCAGTACCTCTTTATTTTTGTCAAGCTTGAGGAGGATAACATATGCTTTTTCTATAACTTGCCCTTCGGGCAAGCCCATCGCTATGTTTTAACGAGCCTAGCGATAGTGAAACTCGTTCTCGTCTAAAGACAAGTTTGTCGCTATTTAATGATTTTAACGAGTCTAACGACAAAGATAACTCGGTCCTTTTCGATTTTAGAGAGTCTGAAAAGGTATGTAAATTCAACTTCTAAAAGTCCTTTTTCGTCATCTAATCCCTTAAGTTTGAAAAGATATAAAACAATACAGAAGGGATGAGTTTTCGATAGTTTTAACGAGCCGAATAAAACAAGTGCTCGATCTTTTTGTGCAATAATCCCTCAGGTCCAAAAAGATTAAAATCTAGAGGAGGGATAGCACTTCCGGTCGCTTTAACGAGCTGGAAGGCCAAAACTCGGAAATCTTTTCATATTTTACGAGTCAGATGAAAAGAGCTTAAAGAAGACTCGTCTTTTGAGGAACGAGTGATAAAACGGGTTAGCAGCTGATTCCAGGTAAAGGTTGGAATTTTCCAATCACGGCAGTGTCACAAGGATGGCTAGTGAAATCACTCTTCGCAGCTGTTCCTCAAAATGGGTAAACAATCAAATGGAGGTGAATGATCGGCCAATGGAAAACTGGAGGTGACGGTGCAAACATGACCAAGGCTTTAATGGCTGAAGAACTACATTCACGGTGGTTATTTACCGGGGGATAGTTCATTTTTTAACGAGCTTAAACGCGGGTGGAAACATTTGCTCGGTCTTATGTTTACTTTTTAACGAGCATGAACTATGTGCTAAAACTGCTCGGATCTTGCGTTTATTTTTTAACGAGCATGAACTGTGTGCTAAAACTGCTTGATTTTATGTTTATTTTTTAACGAGCATGAACTATACGATAAAACTGCTCGATTAATCCAATCATATGATAAGAATGTCTCATTGAAGATGCTATTTTTTATGGAGCTTAGATCTTACAAAGCTTTGCTCGGATCCTTTCGTTATGCAAGTTCAGAAACGACTAATCCTACGAGTTTAAAGGGTTAGACCTACAGGTTTAAAGGGAGGACCTAAAAATTTAAAAAATAAATAGCGCCCCTTGCTTGCACTCAAAAAGGTTTGCATGCCCCCAGGCATAAAGTATGATTTCAAGGTTACCCCTCAATTTGCAGATAAAACAATCGTTCTACCAGGAAAGGCCTACCTCTTTCAAGTTACCCAAATATTGTTCTATTAATCTTCCAAACAAAACACTTCTTCGGCAATGTCTACCGAAATAGACAAAGGTGAGAGACTCCGTTTGTCAACTCACATAACTTTGACAAAAGAATCTTATTCTAGAACAACCCCTCTGCCATGCCGGACAGGGTACGGACTAGTGATATTCTCCTGCGGAAACCTACCCTATACCCAAATTTTTCCTGCCAAAGCAGACCAGGACGCATGCCCCCTGGGTTCCAGTCATATCCTTCTGAATTACTCGTGCTCATCGGGAGGATGGACCGTGGGTTGAGACATTTCTTGCGTGAAGAGACCATTTAGGGAAGGTATATGACTATTTGCCTTGCGTGATCCGGGAAATGAAAGCTGGTTCACGAGCTTGACCACTCTTCCTTCGTGCGGAAAACACATTACTCTAAAGAGTGAGGAGACGATGGCTCCCATGCAATATATATAGTATCGTCCAAGGAGTAGGTTATAATCCAAGGGTCCTTGAATGACCATCACGTTCATTTGAATGGTCTTCCCTTTCAATGTGATTGGCACATTGGGAAGAATCCCTAAAGGTCGACTGGTTCCTTTATCAAAGCCTGTCAGATTTCTCATTTTAGGCAAAAGCACTGGCGAACCAAGCGCTTTCCAAGCAATAGAGGAAAGGATACTCACAGATGCCCCCTCATCAATGATGGTGCCAGCCATTACCATTCTGTATATTTGAACGAAAATTCTGAATGGTATGCTTGCTGGCAACTGGAGTCTGCCTAGTTGGTTCCAGTCGAAGGATACAACTAGGTTTCTTGGTGGTGAGACCGAATAGACGGCCGGGTATGACTCTGACGAAGTTCCTTCCTGCGATAAAGGAATGGGAAAATTGCCCCCTTGTTCGTCGAAGTCTGTGTTGATGAAGAGAATTTGGACGGTGTCGTCTTTATTCTCTTCTGTGATGGTATCATTCGAAGGTAGAACCTCTGAAGGCAAGACCGGGTCAACTGCCACCTCGACCTTTTGACTTTCGTCAGGTATGGATTCGGATGGTTCATCCTCAATGCTAGGTGCTTCGGTTGACCACCTGAGCGGGCCAGCCGGGATCTCAACTGGTGAAGGACTTGGCAGGAGTTTTTGATATCCAGGAGGAAGTCGCGCTGGTAAAACCCGACGATCTTCCAAAACTCTTTTAGCCTCGTCTAAGAAGTGACAGCGGTGGATGGCATGGTCGCCTTCACACAGTTTGCAGGGAAATCTAGCTTTCCCTCTCTCTCCTGTGGCTTCACTTTCACTAGTTGACGGTGTGCTGTCAACATGGCTATCAGAGGTTGATGCCACCGAATTGTGCAAACGGGGAGACCAGTCCCTTAGTATCCGAGGGATGCAGGGACAATCTCTGTGGAAGTGGTCTCCCTTGCATATGACACATGGCGATTTAGGCCTAGTCAGTGATGTGTGTGGATTTTTGTCAGACGACACTTGTTTGCCCCCAGTCGCTTTTGGCTCCTTCTTCTTCTTTTCCTTCTTCTCCTTAGGAACTTGGTTTTTTGTTTTACCAGTTCCGTCAAGCGAAGAGGAAGGAGGAGAGGAAAAATTAGATGAAGTAGAAGGCTGGTGGGTAACTATGGTCTGGTCTAACTGTTGATTCGACTGTTCAGGAATAGTGGTGTTCTGAACGACATTGGTTGAAAAGAGCCAGACCGGCAAGCCAATTGTCAGTCCTGGAAGCGACAATGTGGCCATATGGGGCACACCAACATCTCCCCAAGAGGAGAAGGGACTAGGATTTCCACCAAGGGGAATTTCTTGGTTGGTGTGCTCCATTTTCTCAACCTAGAGATCAATGCAGGAAGAAGGGGTGATTGTTTTGTTTAAAATAAATTTTAATGACGCTTAGACACAACTTGCTTTTTCAATTTTAAAGAGTCTAGAAAAAGCTAAAGATGACTCTAGTCTCCTTAGATGTTTTAACGAGCCCGAAGTGACAAATGCTCGGATGGACTTTTTCCGTTATAGAGTCTGAAAAAGGCCAAAAGGAACTGCTCTGGAGTTCTAGGTAGAGGGTGTGCCAAACTTTTCGCAAAACCGCAGAATACTTTTTAGGGTACGGGCGGATGATCTTCCTGAATGCTGTGTTCAGTGCATTGGGATCAGTAGGGCGGCTGACACGGCTTCCTAAGGATAAAGGTTTTATGCCTATAGGGGTCTCCCAATATATACTCGACGGTACGTGGGAGCACAATCCATACTGGCGCTATCGTCCCTCAGGAGGAATCACCCACCATCAGTGAGATCGACAGTCACCAGGCTTTACGACGCCGGAACACGTATCTAGCCTAGACCTCTATGTTGTGCGTTAAGTTATAAAGCGTTGTTAAGTTCATTCAATTTATTTTAGGTTGATCCTTTTAGAAGTTTGCCTTTTTGGATCACCACGAGATGTATGATACAATTCCTAAATGCAGTCTAAAGATGACAAGCAATCTTTTTTATCTTTTCAACAATGAAAATCCTAGCTACAAGGGGAAAAGAAAGACACCATATTTTCTCAAAGAGCAATCAGCACACTCTAATGCACTTTTCCTAAATCAAGCATGCAAACTATCAAGATGCAAATGCACAATGTAGGTGTTTGTTTTCCACTTTCTTAATATTGATGACTAAAAAGAAAGATTTTTTGTACAACTTTGAATTTGCTTTTAAATGACAAATACAAACAAGTTTACTTTTTTGAAATCAGAAAGGGTAGAAGAGAATACAACACCTTACGACTTTCGAAATAAACGCTTGTTTCGAAACTTAAAAGAGACAAACTCAAACCAAAAGCAAAAGTAAATGTATAATTAACTGTAAACAGCCGATGAACTCTCTCCTAAGATCACAATCAACAGATCTGAATCAAGGGCTACAGGATGATTATTTCACTCTTGCAAAGGAAAACTGTAAATGACACCACAAACAAATAAAAACACTCACAACATTTTTGTACAAAAGGAGGCGGAATTTAAGCAGAGAAAAGGAGTTATCAGACAGGTACCTATGCTGGTTACAGGCTGCAAAAATCAGAGATCAAAACAAGGCAAAACAGAGCAGAGAACCCCAGCTGCACAAGGCCTAACTGGATCAACGCACCCTCAACATAGAGGTTTTGACATTCAGTGCAGGTAGCCTTCACAGGACCTGCGTTGAAATGTAGAACCTCTTCATAGAGTCTGCGCTGAAGGAGAAACGAGAGTTCCTCACTGGGTTCTGGGTCACAGTTTGCTGATTAATCTACGGTTTCAAACCAAATAAAAGCAACAAGCAAGGTACAATCAAAGGGATGCTTTGAGGGAGGACTAAGATCTATCACAAAGGATCATCAAATCATTTGTGAGTCCATTGTTCAGATCATAGACAAATCCAGTGATTGGATCAAAGCAGCAGCTGTCTACTTTGCATCTGAGAATAACAGATGCAGTTCGATTGTTGCTGTTGAGTCTATGAAACAAACAATGATAGAGACACAAATAAAATGACTAAACAGATCTCCCCAGCAGAGTCACCAATTTGTTTCATAAGAAAAACCCGGCAACATTAAGCACCCAATTTGCTTTTGTTGTTGGGAAAAGTATCCAATTCGGAATGCCCCTATCCCACTCTAAGAGGTGATAGTGCCTTAGCAACAAACAAGGAAAGCTATCCGAGTATTCTTCTTTATGAGATGCAAATAGAGAAAGAAGGATCTAACTAACCAGTGTCTTCCGCTAGTTTGTCGATCCAATCACTCTCTCTTTCGTTCGCGTCCCGCTACCTGCTCTTTCACTGGTCCAGCTTCACACAGTTGCTGCAAGATCACAAGAGAGGAAAACTACACGAAAGACATAGATTCACATTCATAACTAGTTTAGGAACAGATGTAAACTAAATATGCAAATATAACAAAACATCATTGAAATACAAGCATATAGGAGAAACTCAAACAACTTTATTGATATGATAAACAAGGTTCAATAGGAGATACAACCAAGTGAGTCCCGATCCAGCATCTACCTCCCAGCAAAAGAATCCCTTCCTCTCCTCCAACAAAGCATAAATCACCCAATGTACTAATCTCAATCTCAAACCAACAGCAATTCTCTGCAAAGTACAAAATTCCAGCCTCCTGAACCTCTGGGTGAGAGATCCATATATAGATGTGAGCAGAGAGGATAAGTCAGCTCATGTTTTGACTTGTGGCTTCTCTCTGTCAGTTCTTGCTTCCACTTGGAGGTTGAGAACCTCTTACTCATCACTAGTCGAATTCATTGAGGCAAGTGTCATTGAGGAAGATTCTGGAAGCTTCCAGGGTCTTTACACCTCGCTGAATGAACTTTCCATTTGGCAATTCCCACTCAGCGCACCCTGGTAGTGCTTCTACCTGCGTTGCAGTGTAAGTAGCCAGTGCAGACTTTGCATTTCAGCGCAGACAGCTAGTGGAGCTATTGAATTGATCCTGATTTGACCATTTCTGAGTGGTTTTTTGGTGGAGAAATCTGGGAGAAGCTGTCATTGGTTGACCTTGTTCCTTTAGGGGTAGGAACAACTCATTTAGGGACTTTGGATCCCTTGGATTATTGACATTTCATGCTCAATGCTGTAAGGCACAAAAATGTCTATAACAGTTGCCCCCTAAAGTATGAGGCCGTTTATCGGGTGAAATTCTTTATTAGGAGGATCTGAAGTTCTTCTAATGCTGGGAGGAGACCTGTAATAAGATACAATACAATAAATTATTTTTCATACTTCTTTCATGATCTAGCTGAGGCGGGCATTCCCATGCTCAGCTTTCTAAATTCATTTTTCTGTAAATTTGTTCTTTCATGAGACTGCAGAAATCAGTCTCCAAATGAATTGAAAATGTCTTGGTGCACTTTGGGTTGTTCTATCACTTGTCTTAAATGGGATGTTTGTATTCAAGTCATTCAGGTTATTATTATTTTTAGTTACTATATGATGTCCAACTGTGTGGGGCCTTCTACATGGGTAAATTGCATGGGTATTATGGACAATTGAGTCCTCAATTATTTTTTGTGCTCACTACAGGGTCTTTAACATTTGTTACTGTTTGATATGATGAGCATTAAATATCATCTGCCATTCTTTGTGCTTTGCCTTTCACTACAGGGTCTTTAACATTCAATATTGTTTGATACACTGAGCATTAAATCTCATCTGCCCTTCACCATAAACCATAAAAAATAAAGCTTTCTTTATATATAACTTATTTGAATGAAAAAAGGGAGAGAGCTATTGTTTTTGTTGAAAATGCAACAGGATGATGGAGATTAGTGAAAAGAAGTCGCCTTCACTAAGTGGGCCCGCAGGCTATTTTTGGCGCAAAGTCTATTTTTAGACATATGGATCATGGTCTATGAGTTGCAGGATGATATTTATGGATGATTGGTCATGTTGGTAAAAATAGATGGACCTATATTTTTGGACATATGGGCGGAGTCTATTTTTAGACTGCCAGTCAAAAAATAGAACAGTCAAATATTATTAGCCCTTAATAATATTTGGACTATATACATTATCTTATCCTCTTGCAGCACTTCAGTTCGAGCTACGGATGTGGCACATGCAACTGCAAGAAGGAAATACGCTTTTCATATGGGTTAGTTGAGCTATTGCATGATGGACTTCAGTTAGAACTCAAGTGATTGAGTTTGGTGGAGTTGATTGAGGAGTTGATGGAATTGTGTTCAGTTTGACGTAATTGAACTAGTTGTATTTAGTCTAACTGCCAAATACACTAGTGATGAGTGATGTGAATTAATTATTAATTAATTCACTAATTATTAACTCATAAATCAATTAAAGAATACATCAGTTAACTCAGTGCATGGACAATTCAGTGGAGACAAGTGTTAGAGGTGGGTGAAAGGGTGAGACTACTATCAGTTGTGACTATAGCTGTGCATGAGATTTTCACAATCATTGATTGAGATTTCCAATGACGATTGCGCAGTACAATCCAAGGGAATTTGAACTTGGATAGCATCTATTCTCAACTTGGATTGCGCAGTAGAGGCAGGCAAACAGTGGAGGAGATTTGAACCCGTGACTTGTTCAGATCTGAGCTAGTTTGTGTGTAGCATGTGGAGATAGTACTGAGTACTTATGAGGAGTATTGTACTATGTATTTTTACATGTTCTCTATCATTATAATATATAGATAGTTGGGGGTTTTCAGTTGTATGCTTTCCCCATTACATACTGTGTTGATATGTGCGATTGATGTTTCAATATGCGCATGTGATTGTTTTTTTAATTCCGCAAATTGATGATCAATGGTAGAGGAGGTTATGTATTATGCATGCATTCCTAAAATAGTGTATAATCAGGATAATCTCTTTGAATAAGTGTTATATTATTAAAATTTCTACATGGTATCAGAGCGAAGTTGATCATCAGATCTATCATTGAGGAAGTGATTACATTTTATTTCTTCAGGCAGAGTCTGTAATCGGGCTAGGTAGCCTCTGGATTAATCCTTCTTTTGGAAGGTGAGATATCCGGTAAATGCCCATATAGTCAATATCTGTATGAGAAATACTTTGTTCTCACGAATTTTAGATCATAAGTGGTTGAGTTTTGAGCTGGTGGAATTCGAATTTGCAGCAGTGTTTTCTTGGTGTCAAAGTTGAAATGTCTTTCAACGGATTGCGATTGGAGTATGCCCTTGAAGGCAGCTCGAGTTATATTGCATGGAAAGACAGGATGGAGGCGGTGTTAGATGACAATGGGTTGAAGGAGTTCATAGATGCTGAATTCCCAAAGCCTACTGATGCTGCTCAAGTTGAGGCTTGGCAAAAGAACACAGTAAAGTGTCGAAGGATTCTATTGGAGGGCATGAAGGATCACATTGTATCCAGCCTGCATGGAAAGGCTTCTCCATACTTGATGTGGAAAGTGTTGATATATTTATTCCAAAGCAAGAGCGACCAAAGGAAGTTGGCACTCAAGGATAAACTCAGAAACATTAAGTGTGAGTAAGGAGACAGTATGCCCAAGTATCTCATGAAGTTCACCCAATGCCGGGATGAGCTGGGAAGTGTGGGGGTGACTGTTGATGATGAGGACTTGGTGAGCTTAGCTCTCCTTGGTATTCCGAAGAGTTTTCATTCCTATCAGGACTCTGTCAATGGTCAGGAGAAATTTCCGGGATGGGAGAAACTTTGGTCAGATCTCGTGCAATAGGAGATTAGGCAGAATACCAGTGATGGATCTTCATCAAAGGCATCTGATGAAGAAAATTGCGCTTTGGCTGCCAAAGCAAAGAAGGGAAAGAACAAGAAAGCTTCTCATTCTAGTGTGAAAGGCAAGAAGCAGGACATCTCCAAGGTGAAGTGCTTTCACTTTCACCAGCATGGACATTATGCCACAAATTGTCCAAAGAAGAATAAAAATAAGCAAGTTGTTGGATCTGCAGCGGGAGAGGCCTTAGCCTCGTAGTTTGAGTTGGATTTTTTGTTGATCGCGTGCTTGGTATCAAGTGTGATGGGATCGGTATGGTTCTTGGACAGTGGTGCGTCTTTTCACATGAGAGGAGATCGAGATTTATTTTCTGGTCTGGATGAGAAAGATCTTGGGGTGCACATCGAGATGGGCGATGATGGTAGATAAAGTGCGACTGGTATCAGTACCATTTCCTTTGAGAGGGAGTCTGGTAAACCCTTCATATTGAAGGAAGTGATGCATGTTCCAGGATTGAAGAAGAATCTTATCTCTGTGGCAATGTTAGAAGACAAGGGATATGATGTTGTCTTCAGGGAGGGAAAGGCTTTCCTGCGCAGTAAGACAACTGGAGAAACATGAAAGATAGGGGTTCGAGTCAAGAACCTTTATCAATTGCATGTAGATGGCTACACAACAATGGCATGCTAGGTAGAAGTAGTGGTGAGCCGGGATGATGGCGAGCTGTGGCACCGGAGATTGGGCCACCTTCACCATGGAGCTTTAAAGACACTGCAGCAGATTTCTATTGGGCTTCCTAAAGGCACTCTTGCGCAGTCAGATCAGTGCAAGGGGTGTACTTTGGGAAAATTTGTGAAAGCCATGTTTCACGAGAAGGATAGTTGTGCCACGACGATCCTTGAGAGAATTCACACAGATGTGTGTGGACCTTTCTCAGTAGTTCGACAACAAAGCACAAGTACTATGTGATCTTTGTTGATGATTTCTCTCGAAAGTGCTGGATCTTCTTCATGTAGAAGAAGAGCGAGACATACTCAAAGTTCTGTGGGTTCAAAGCACTGGTCGAGAAGGAATCAAGGAAGAAGGTGAAGGCTTTTAGGAGCGAAAATGGTGGTGAATTCATCTTTGGCGAGTTCAAGGACTTCTACAGTGCATAAGGGATTCGAAGAGAGCTCATAGCTCCCCATAAGCCACAACAAAACGGGGTTGCTAAGCGGAAGAACAGAACGATCGTGGGTGCTGCACGGGCGATGCTGCATGATCAGGGCCTACCCCTTCACATGTGGGCGGAGGCATGCAATACTGCAGTATATGTGCAGAACTGTTGTCCTCACAAGATACTTGGCATGAGTACATTCGAGGAGGCTTATTCTGGTAAGAGGCCTGATATTTCCCATTTGAGGATTTTTGTTTCTCCTGTTTACATGCATGTGACGAAGGATGCTAGGAAGAAGCTAGAGCCGACCGCAGAGGTTGGGATATTTGTGGGGTACACTGATACGGCCCACAACTATCGTGTGTATTTTCCAGACAGTCGCAAGACTGTTGTGCGACGAGATATCAAATTTCAGGAGGAGAAATCCATGAAGTGTTTGCTTGAGAGGGAGCCACACTTGCATGCAGATGAGGAGCTATTAGTTCCTAAGGATGAGCTTCAGGATGTGGATCAGCCACAAGATGAAGTTCATGGAGTGGAAGAGACCACTCATGCAACGCCAACCATCAGAGGGTGAAAGCACACTATAGAAGCTGAGCGACTGGCTCGAGATGCAGAGAAGGTTGTAGGACCACCTACAACACAACGCAGACAGAGACAATCACTTGATCGGTACACTGGATACATGGCTCTTGTGAGAAAATGTGTCATGACTGAGCCATCCTCTTTCGAGGAAGATGTGGAGGATCCCGCATGGGTAGATGCCATGGTGGAAGAGAATGATTCGATTGTCAGAAAGAGTGCATGGGAGATTGTTCCAAGACCGGAGGGGAAATCAGTGGTGGGTTCAAGATGGATCTACAAAGTGAAGCAGGCAGCTGACATGAGTGTGGAAAAGTACAAGGCAAGATTTGTTGCCCGAGGCTTTTGATAGATAGAGGGGATCGATTATGAGGAGACCTTTGCACCTGTCACAAGGTATTTTTCCATACGGACAATTCTTGCTCTCTTAGCGTAGATGGGGTGGCACATCCATTAGATGGATATGAAGACTACATTCCTCAATGGAGTCATTGAGGAGGAGGTGTACATAGAGCAGCCCTAAGGTTTCGAGATCTTCAGCAGTGAGTCACATGTGTGCAGGCTCAAGAGAGTGCTGTATGGGTTGAAACAAGCACCTCGTGCTTGGTACACATGGATAGACAGTTATTTCACCGTACTTGGATTCTCCAAGAGTGAGGCGGATCCTAACCTATACCAGATTGTGGTGGAGGATGAGTTTCTGATCATTGTACTTTATGTAGATGATTTCATTTTGAGGGGAAATGAGCTATTCATACTTTCATGCAAGGAGGATCTTGCTAGAGAGTTTGAGATGAAGCACTTGGGCCTCCTTCATTATTTCCTGGGATTAGAAATTTGGCAGCGTAGTGATGGACTATTTGTTTCTCAGGGTAAGTATGCCCGGGAGATACTGGAGAAGTTCAACATGCATGGCTGCAATCCTGTTGATACTCCTATTCCTGGAGGTTGGAGGAAGGAGGATGCTACTTCAGCGGAGGTAGCAGATGCCACTGTTTATCGATAGTTGGTGGGGTCGCTTATGTATCTGGTCAATACATGACCTAATATATGCTATGATGTTAACCATATTTCACAAGCTATGGTTAAGCCAACCAAGCTCTTTTGGAAGACATGCAAGAATGTATTGCGTTATCTTAGAGGCACATCGGGATATGGATTGTGGTACAAACAGGAGGATGAGGTGAAGCTATGTGGCTTCACGGATGCAGATTGGGCAAGGAGCCCATTGGACAGAAAGAGAACATCTGGAGGGATCTTCAGTATCAGGTCGATAGCAGTTTCTTGGTACAACAAGAAGCAGAGATCTGTGGCACTCAGTTCATCAGAGGTCAAGTATATGGCAGCAAGTTTGGCTTTATGCGAGGCTATATGGATGAGGAAGATCCTGGTCAGGTTGTTCGGGTCACACTTGGAGCCTGCTGTGATTTATTGTGATAACCAGAGTTGCATTAAACTCTTAGCTAATCCAGTATTTCATGATAGATCCAAGCACATCGACATCAGGTACCATCATATCAGAGACTGTGTGCAACGGAGAATCATGTTACTTTCATACATTCCCACGGAGGATCAGGATGCTGATATCTTGATGAAGGCGCTCACCAGGAGCAAATTCGAATACCACAGAGGCAGGATAGGGGTTGCAGATAATCCATATCTTGTTGAGAGGGAGTGTTGAAAATGAAATGAGATGATGGAGCTTAGTGAAAAGAAGTCACCTTCACTAAGTGGGCTCGCAGGTTATTTTTGGCGCAAAGTCAATTTTTAGACTATGTCTATTTTTAGACATATGGATCATGGTCTATGAGTTGCAGGATGCTATTTATGGATGATTGGTCATGTTGGTAAAAATAGATGGACCTCTATTTTTAGACATATGGGCGGAGTCTATTTTTAGACTGCCAGTCAAAAAATAGAACAGTCGAATATTATTAGCTCTTAATAATATTTGGACTATAAACATTATCTTATCCTCTTGCAGCACTTCAGTTCGAGCTACGGATGTGGCACATGCAACTGCCAGAAGGAAATACGCTTTTCCTATGGTTGTTGAGCTATTGCATGATGGTCTTCAATTAGAACTCAAGTGATTGAGTTTGGTGGAGTTGATGGAGTTGTGTTCAGTTTGACTTAGTTGAACTAGTTGTATTTAGTCTAACTGCCAAATACACTAGTGATGAGTGATGTGAATTAATTCACTAATTATTAACTCATAAATCAACTAAAGAATACATCAGTTAACTCAGTGCATGGATAGTTCAGTGGAGACAAGTGTTAGAGGTGGGTAAAAGGGTGAGACTACTATCAGTTGTGACTATAGTTGTGCATGAGATTTGCGCAATCATTGATTGAGATTTCCAATGAGGATTACGTAGTACAAGCCAAGGGAATTCGAACTTGGATAGCATCTATTCTCAACTTGGATTGCGCAGTAGAGGCAGGCAAACAATGGAGGAGATTTGAACCCGTGACTTGTTCAGATCTGAGCTAGTTTATGTGTAGCATGTGGAGATAGTACTGAGTACTTATGAGGAGTATTGTACTATGTATTGTTACATGTTCTCTATCATTATAATATACAGATAGTTGGGGGTTTTCAGCTGTATGATTTCCCCATTACATATTATGTTGATATGTGTGGTTGATGTTTCAATGTGCGCATGCGATTGTTTTTTTAATTCCGCAAATTAATGATCAATGGTAGAGGAGGTTATGTATTATGCATGCATTCCACAAATAGTGTATAATTAGGATAATCTCTGTGAATAAGTGTTATATTATTCAAATTTCTACAGTTTCAATTTCTCTAGTGTGGCATACACCAAACTGTGAAACACATCATTTTTATTTTAATAGAACAAGCATGTAGTTCATTGAATTAAAGATCGAATTATATCAGAGCTACAAATCAGAACACCCATTTTTAAAAATCCCCCTATCAAGGAACAACATGGAAATATGCTTATTTCCATTAGAATCGAGTGTCAAGGCTATGGTACGCAGCTTAATGTTATGAACATTGTAGCCTGTTTACATTAGATTGCCATTGTGAACTAATGGCATTCTAGGACTGGGTGTCTTCCTTGTGTACAATCTGAAACAAGTTCTTCGTTAGATATATAAAATTTTCTGATAATACAACATTCAATAATCATGTGATTCTAGATCTTATGAGTAGTAATAATGGGATACATAGGATTGAGAATTGACCATGGTTGGTATTGTCTAATCTCAGTAATTAGGCAAGGAAGACTGCAACTGAAGAAGGTGATGATAGCAATCTGCAGTAGAAGGCCTCTGATTTTGGTCTTGTTCCAAGCATCTATTCTGTAAATTCCTCAACAACTCAGACACATTCAGCCCACTTGTATTGCTAAGGTGTCCAGGACTCCACACATCAACTTTAACCCCATGAACACAACTAGACATCTCAGGAGCATGGTTCAAGCCACTAAGATTATGAGGGTAAATCTGAGGTGCACCAATGGCATCCTCAAAATCTATTATAAACCACTCATCTGATTCAATGTTCTTCATTACATTATCCCACCTAAGATCCCTGTTTGGGTTTGGTGTTTGGTGTTTGGGTTTGTTCGTAGTTTTTAATTTTTATCTTTTTTCTTTAATTTAAAATCAACGCCTATAAATGTAATTTTAAGGATTGCCATAATTCTTCACTTGGTTTGGTGTTTGGGTTTTTTCATAGTTTTTAATTTTTATCTTTTATCTTTCTTCTTTAATTTAAAATCAATGATTATAAATGTAATTTTAAGGATTTGCATAACTCATGAATTAATCAATGATTTTGTGGTTCATTTTTAATTAAATATTTTTTATATCAATTTATTTCAATGGTGAGATATTTTTGGATTCATTGTTTTATATTGTCTCTAAAGAGACAAAAGTGATCTTTAAATAAATTTTTTATCGTCTCTAGAGAGACAATAGCTAGTATTAAAGACATATTTTCTCTAATCCAAGTGTTGTCATTAGAGAGACAAAAATGAAATTGTCTCCAATGAGACAAAAATGAAATTGTCTGCTAAGAGACAATAATGGTTGTGCTATATACTCCCTTTATAGAGACAATATTTTTTAAGACAATAATCTTTAAAACAATATACTTTAAGACAATATTTTTTAAGGCAATAATATTTAAAACACTATTTTTTATGACAATAATATTTAAGACAATAATTTTCGAGACACCCGTTTAAAGGCAATATTTAAGACAATACACAAATTTTTTTGTCTTAAGTTAAGACAATTTACCCAAAAATTGTCTCAAATATTGTCTTAAAACCCTCCTTTATGTAGTAGTGTAAACTAACTGTATATCAACACACAGTCAATCCTAGATAAATTGATAATCTTGCACTACATTTATTCTTTCCCATACTTGCCATGCAATAATAATGTACTTGTGTAGATCAAAAAGAAAGTGAAATCATGAACCATGACATATTTGTGCATATACTACACTGAAGAAATATTTAACTCCATGTACTACACTGAAGAAATATGAAGCAAGATATCACATAAATATCTATAAATATGTAACAATAGGTACACTTAAATTTAATTAGATACATTTAAATGAATATATACATTAAATTTAATTTTGATTGATAATTTTTTATTTAATTTGTTTATTTAATTAATTATTCAATTAACTACTTATTAGGAGATATCACAACCCGACCATAAAATAATTAAAACAAAGTAACCAGGTAGGTAGATTTTGCTCATACATAAATAAGAATTACAATATACCAGCGTCCATCTTCTTCTATTTATAAGTAAATAGAGTATTTGGCTCTAAAATAACTATATATCAACACATAGTCAGTCTTAGATAAACAGATAATCTTCGACTACATTTATTCTTTCCCGTACCTGGCATGCAATAATAATGTACATTACCAAAACCTTGAATTGATATGAGAATGCCTTATAAGTAGACTATTTGGCTCTAAACTAACTATATATCAACACATAGTCAGTCTTAGATAAACAGATAATATTCGACTGGATTTATTCTTTCCCATACTTGCCATGCAATGAAAATGTAATTAACCCTAAGGAAAGGAAATTCATGACATATTTAATGCCAAAATTATTAACGATGACATATTTGTGCATATAGTGCAGTAGTGAAGCAAAAGAGAAGCATAAATTTTAGAGAGGAGAACAAAAGCCACTTAGTATAAGTTGGTCTAGTTAAGTTGTCATTACCTAGTGTCATAAGTTGCTCTAAAACGTTATCGGGCTGTTGTTGCCGCCGTGTTCATTGTTGCTGTTGGTGTTGTTACTATTGTTGACGACGGGATTGATCATGGTGTTGTTAATGACAGGGGTGTTGTTGTCGACGACGGGATTGATCTTGGTGTTGTTGCTACTGTTCACGGTGATGTCGCTGTTGTTGCCGCTGTTGTTGCTGTTCATGGTTGTTATCGGGAAATCTAGTGCCTATGTAGAGCCGCTAGTCCCACTAAGACTGGTAGCTAACTTAGAAACAAACAAACTAAAACTACTCTCGTTTTCCTTTATGATAAGTAGATAAGAGGGGAACATAGGACACCAACCTCAATCTTGCGCTTGGTTCCTCGCTTGATTCCTCTCCCTTCTAATAGATCTTTGCCACTCGCTTCCTCGTCAACCCAGATTCAAAGAGCACCTATGGAATCAAAGCAGCATAACACTATCCAAGAACAGAGATCTACTAGCATAAACAATATAGAACCAGATGTAAATTGACCACACACAAGCATATATCATCAAACATACAAGAATATGGAGGAAAACTTGAATAGCTTTATTAATATCAAGAAAGAGCAAAGAGGATTACAACCAATTGTTCTGACCCAGCATCCTCTCAGCAAGAAGCCCTTCTTCACCTCATAAAAAGCTTAGATCACCAAACATTATGATGCTACAGCAATAAACCAACAACACTTCCTTACAAGATACAAAATTCCAGCCTGTGGATCTCTGGGATGAGGGATCCATATATAGATGTTTGCAAGGGGGGTGAGTTAGCTTCTGGGATCTAATTAGTGTCCTCTCTCTGATAGTTCTTGATTCCACTTGGAGAATGATGATCTCTTACTCATCCTTGGGCGAATTCAGAGAGGCAAGTGTCATAGGAGAAGTTTCTGGAAGATTCCATGATCTTCCACCTTGCATACTGCCTCTGCCATTTGTCCACTCTCACCCATCACACCCCATAGAAGGGCTTTTCAGTATGCATCGCACCCCCCGTGTGCATTTAGGTGGGATGCATCGCACTTTGACCATGGAGCAGGTGAGATGGTCCAGTTTTGACCAGTTCTGAGTAGGTTTTCATGGAGAACTTGTAGGAGATGATGTAATCAACTGACCTTGTTCTTTTAGGGGAACAACACTTTTAGGGACTTAGGAGCCCTTGGTTTATGGACATATATGATTGGGGTTGCAGTGCCCAAAAATGTCTATAACAGTTGCCCCCTAAAGCATGAGGTCGTTAATCTTTTGATGTCGGGTGAAATGCTTTGTCATGAGGATCCAAAGTTTTTCAAGTTGGAAGGCGACCTGTAATAAGATACAATACAATACATTATCTTTATAATATTTTTCATGGCCTGGATGAGTCGGGCATTCCCATGCTAAGCTTTATAAATTCATTTTCATGTACATAGGGAAAACAACCGTCTATGTGCAGACTGATGATTCTGGTAGAGCCATCATCCCTTAGCTTGGATGATTATCTGTGCAGCAATGATGTACATTTGATTTCTTTATTTCCCCGAATATATATCACAGTACGGATAGATGAAACTAGATCCGGGGTCTTCAATCTCGTTCGATCTTCACTCAAAGTACAATTCGATCCATGTGAGAGATGTTCTGGAGTCAAACATGAAAAGACATCGCTTGATTACCAGCCAGTGATGTAAGCTGTTAACAGGCGCAAGAGGAATCACTGATAATGATGATGACCCTCAAGTTACTACAGTACAATTCGCATGGTGTGAAAAGGGACTTGGCATCGAACACCATGCAAAATCTTTCGGTCGAAGGCCAATGATGTAAGCCTATCGCCGGAAGTGAGAAACTTGCCATTGAGGCATGCAAGCTTCAAAGTACTGAAAGGGTTGTTCCTAGATCGACTTCTTGGATAATGAGCTGATGTCGAAAAGAAGCGGTCCGTCATAGGAGGGCCTTAATGAATCCAACATCTACAACACGGAATGGAGCAAATGATTTTAATGGAGGTGAAAACGATCTGATGACATAAGGTTCAGGGTGGCGGTCATGAAAGAATGGAGCGTGAATGTATTGCAGTGGATGAGACACAGGTGAATTCTCTGAGCGACTTCTCTTGAACATACCGGTGACACTGACATGATGGATTAGTAGCGTTAACCCCAAATGTGGATGGTGTGATGGAACAATGGCGATGTGACCGGTGAACGGAACAACCCAACCTGACTCGGATGCGGAGTGAAAGTGTCATGCTCAAGAGCAACTTGCTACCAATAAAGTTTCTTCAAGTTTTCCTCCCAATTTTCCCCAGTCATTGTTGACCAATACCTCTTTATTTTTGTCAAGCTTGAGGAGGATAACATATGCTTGTTCTATAATTTGCCCTTCGTGAAAACCCATCGCTATGTTTTAATGAGTCTAGCGATAGTGAAACTCGTTCTTGTCTGTATGGACAAGTTTGTCGCTATTAGGTTTTAACGAGTTTAACGACAAAGATAACTCGATCCTTTTCAATTTTAGAGAGTCTAAAAGGGACGTAAAGGAAACTCCAATAATCCTTTTTCGTCGTATAATCCCTTAGGCCTGAAAAAGTTTAAAACAATACGAAAGGGATGAATTTTCGGTAATTTTAACAAGACAAACAATACAAGCGCTCGATCTTTTTGTGTAATAATCCCTCAGGTCCAAAAAGATTAAAATCTAGAGGAGGGATAGCATGTTCAGTCACTTTAACGAGCTAGAGAGGCCAATTGCTCAACAATCTTTTCATATTTTACGAGTCAGATGAAAAGAGATTAAAGGAGACTCGTTTCTCGAGGAACGAGTGATAAATTCAGGTAGCAGCTAATTCCAGGTAAGGTTTGGAATTTTCCAATCACGACAGTGTCACAAGGATGGCTAACAGGATCACTCTTCGCAGCTGTTCCTCAAAAATGGTGAACAATCAAATGGAGGTGAATGATCGGCCAAAACAGAGTGGAGGTGATGATGAAAACACGACCAAGGCTTCAGAGGCTGATGATAATACATTCACAATGGTTATTTACCAAAAATTGGTTCATTTTTTAATGAGCTTAAACTCCTGGGGAAACATTTTCTTAGTGCTTATGTTTAATTTTTAACGAGCTTGAACTCCACGTAAAAACTGCTCGATCTAGTCGTATAATAAGGATGTCTCATTTAAGATGGCATTTTTTCAAAGCTTTGCTCCACATCCTTTCTTTATGCAAGTTAGGAAAGGACCAATCCTATGAGTTTAAAGGGTTAGAGGACCTATAAATTTAAAAAAAAAAAATGGTCGCTCGTCGCTTGCATGCCAAAAGGTTTGAATGCCCCCAGGTGTAGCGAAAAATTTCCAGGTTACCAAATATTGTTCTATCCATACTTCAGATAAAACACCTCCTCGGCGATGTCTACCGAAATAGACAAAGGTGAGTGGTAGAAACTGCCTCCACTCACATAACATTGATGGAGGAATCTTATTCCAGTTTAAACTCATAAACTAGTCATATATCCTTCACGGAAACCTACCCTATACCCAAGTTTTTCTTGCCGAAACAGACCAGGGTGCATGCCCCTTGGGTTTCAATCATGTCCTCCTGAATCAGTCGCGCTCATCAAGTGGACGGATTGGGGATTGATGAGACATTCCTTGTGTGAAAAGACCATTCAGGGATGGTATTTGACAATTAGCTATGTGTGAGCCGGGAAATGACAGTTGGTCTACGAGCTTGACCACTCTGCCTTCATGCGGAAAACACATTACTCTAAAGAGTGAGGAGACAATGGCTCCCATGCTATAAATATAGTCGTGCCCAAGGAGTAGATTATAATCCAGGGGTCCTTGGACTACCATTACATTCATGTGAACGGTTTTCCTTCTCAACGTTATGGGCACATTGGGAAGGATCCCTAACGGTCGACTGGTTCCTTTATCGAAGCCTGTCAGATTTCTCATCTCAGGCAGAAGTGATGGCGAACCAAGTGCTTCCCAAGCTATTGAGGAAAGGATACTCACAGACGCCCTTTCATCTATGATGGTACCGGCCATGACGATTTTGTATATTTGAGAAATGATTCGAAATGGTACACTAGACGGTAAATGGGGTCTACCTAGTAGGTTCCAATCGAAGGAAATAACTAGGTTGCTTGTAGGTGGGACCGAATAGATGGCCGGATATGACTTTGACGAACTTCCTTCTTGCGGTAAAGGAATGGGTAGACTGCCCCTACGTTCATCGAAGTCTGTGTTTACGAAGAGAATTTGAATGGTGTCGTTCTTATCCTCCTCGGTAATTGTATCATCCAAATATGGATCTTCTAAAGGCAAGACCGGGTCAATTGCCGTCTCGACCTTTTGACTTTCATCTGGTATAGATTCAGAGGGCTCATCTTCAATGATAGATGTTTCAGCCGACCACAATGGTGTGTCGGCCGAATTTTCAACTAGTGACGGACTTGGCAAGAGTTTCTTATATCCAGGAGGAAGCCGTAATGGTGAAATAGACGGTCATACAAAAATCTTTTAGCCTCGTCTACGAAGGGACAACGGTGGACGGCGTGATCGCCTTCACACATTTTACAAGGAAATTTGCAACTCCTTTTCTATCTAGAGACTTCGTTTTCACTAGTTGATGGTGTATTCTCAACATGATCGTCAGAGGTTGACGACACCGGATTGTGAAAATGAGGAGACTAGTCCCTTAAGATCTGAGGGATGCAAGGACAATCTCGATGATAGTGGTCTCCTTTGCAAATGACACATGGCGATTTAGGCCTGGACGGTGCAATGTATGGATTTTCGCTAGACGATGCCTGGTTGCCCCTTTTCGCCTTTGGCTCCTTCTTCTTCTTCTCTTTCTTCTACTTCTCCTTCTTCTCAGTTACTTGATTTTTGGCTTTACCAGCTTCATCAAGCGAAGAGGAAGGAGGAGAAGGAGAATTGGACGAAGTAGAAGGTTGGGGGGTAACTTTGATATAATTTAGTTGCTGACTTGATTGCTCAAGAATTACGGTATTTTGAATGACAGAGGTTGAGAAGAGCCATACGAGCAAGCCAATCGTCAATCCTGGAAGTGACAATGTGGCCATATGAAGTGCACCAACATCTCCCCAAGAGGAGAAAGGACTAGGATTTCCCCCGAGGGGGAGCCCTTGGTTGGTGGACTCCATTTTTCTCAACCTAAGACCAACGTAGGAAAGGTGATATTCCGATTAAAATAAATTTTAGACGCTTTGACACAACTTGTTTTTTCAATTTTTAAGAGTCGAGAAAAACAAAAGATGACTCTAGTCGCCTTCGATTTTTAATGAGCCTGAAGTGACAAGTGCTCAGATGGACCTTTTCATTTAAGGAGTCTAAAAAGGAAAGAAAGGGACTGCTCTGGAAATCTAGACAGAGGGATTACCAAACCAATTGCAAAACTGCAGAATACGTTTTACAATATGGTAGTCAATCTTCCCGAATGTTGTGTTCAGTTCATTGCGATCGATAGGGCGGCAGACACGACTTCCTATGGATAAAGGATATAGCCTATTGTGGTCTCCCAATATATACTTGACGGTACGTGGGAGCACAAGTCCATATTGGCACTTGTCGTCTCAAAGTGGAAGAATCACCCAACCAACAATGAAAACAACAGTTACCAGGTTTTAAGACGCCGGAACACGTCTCTAGCCTAGACTTCTAAATGTTGTGTGTTAGGTTCCAAAGCGTTTTTAGATTCATTAAATTTATTTTACAGTTGATCTTGCTTAAGAAATTTTCCTTTCAAGTTCACCGCGTGATGTAGATATACAATTCCTAAAATGCAATCTAAGATGATAAACAATCGTTTAATCTTATTTTTGCAATGAAAATCCTAGCTACTAAAGAAAGAGAGATGATATTCTTTCAACATAGAGCAGAGAGCACACACTATATGCACTGTCCTAAATCAAACCAACAAGCAGTCTAAATGCAAATGCACATGCATGTATTTGTTTTCAGCCTTCTTAATGTGTGAATGATAAAAAGAAAGCTAAGCGCAAATCTGAATTACTTTTCAAAGCGACATTACTCACAAGTTTCTTTTCAAGAAAAAATGAAGACAATGACGACACTTTGCGATTTGGAATTGAAAACTTGCTTTCGACACTTGAAAAACTACTAATTCAAATCAAATACAAGAGTAACAGTGTAATCGACTATCAATAACAATTGGATTCTCTTCTATGACTGAAAACGACACTTGCGACACTTCCAAATCAAGAAACGACAGTTCAATTACGCTACTTCTTTGTAAAGGAGAACTGAAAATGGCTCACAATACATAAAAACATTTATAGTTCTTTGCACAATGGAGGCGGAATAATGGTAAGGAAGGGGGTTTCCAACAGAGGTATACTAACTACAGACAACAAAACTCCTGAATAGAGCCCAAAAGAGTGAAGACAAACCAAAGTATGGAGGCAAAATTAGCCTTTTCTGATCAGCGCACCTGTTACACAGGGATTCCAGTATGCATCCCACCTACAGCACACAGGAAATGTGATTCATACTGAGATCCTTGAAGAGAGGGTGCGAATGTACAGTGTGAGACTTTTAAACCAGTTCTTGATCACAGTTTGCAGCACAGTTCAGGGATTTAGGTCGAGTAAGTGATAACCAGTAAACAAATCACAGGGGTAGATCTAAGGAGGTTACTAGAGCCACCACAAGGGCAATTAGGATGTTTACAAATCAGTTGTTCAGTTCATAAACAAAACCTAGAGATAGACTGAAGCAGCATTGATCTACTTTGCACTTGCATAGCAAATGCAGTTCGAAGGCTAGCTGGCTTGACTTCAGGCTCCGTCTGTAAGTTTATAAAACTAAAAAATATAGAGAAGTAAACAAACTATTCGCTCCCCAATGGAGTTGCCATTTTGTTATTGGGAAATCTAGTGTCTATGCAGAGCTGCTAGTCCCACTAAGACTGGTAGCTATCATAGAAACAAACAAACCAAAACTACTTTCGTTTTCCTTTATGATAAGTAGATAAGAGGGGAATAAAGGACACCAACCTCAATCTTGCGCTTGGTTCCTCGCTTGATTCCTCTCCCTTCTGATAGATCTTTGCCACTCGCTTCCTCGTCAACCCAGCTTCAAAGAGCACCTGTGGAATCAAAGCAGCATAACACTATCCAAGAACAGATATCTACTAGCATAAACAATATAGGACCAGATGTATATTGACCACACACAAGCATATATCATCAAACATACAAGAATCTGGAGGAAAACTTGAATAGCTTTATTAATATCAAGAAAGAGCAAAGAGGATTACAACCAATTGTTCTGACCCAGCATCATCCTCTCAGCAAAAAGCCCTTCTTCACCTCATAAAAATCTTAGATCACCCAAAACTATGATGTTACAGCAAGAAACCAACAACACTTCCTTACAAGATACAAAATTCCAGCCTCTGGATCTCTGGGATGAGGGATCCATATATAGATGTTTGCAAGGGGGATGAGTCAAATTTTGGGATCTGATTAGTGTCCTCTCTCTAATATTTCTTGATCCACTTGGAGAATGATGATCTCTTACTCATCCCTGAGCGAATTCAGAGAGGCAAGTGTCACAGGAGAAGTTTCTGGAAGATTCCATGATCTTCCACCTTGCATACTACCTCTGCCATTTGTCCACTCTCACCCATCACACCCCATAGAAGGGATTTTCAGTATGCATCACACCCCCCGTGTGCATTTAGGTGGGATGCATCGCACTTTGACCATGGAGCAGGTGAGATGGTCCAGTTTTGACCAGTTCTGAGTAGTTTTTCATGAAGAACTTCTGGGAGATGATGTAATCAGCTGACCTTGTTATTTTAGGGGATAGAAAAACACTTTTAGGGACTTAGGAGCCCTTGGTTTATGGACATATATGATTGGGGTTGCAGTGCCCAAAAATGTCTATAACAATGGTGATGTCACTGTTGTTGCTGGGTTTCCCAACGAAATGCTTGTCAATGGGGTTCTTATGGAAAAAATTGTTCATGTTGTTGGCTTCGAAGGCAACAAGTTTCCCACTTGTTGAATTGAGGCTTCTGTGATCCATAATATTTATAAGTAGAACTTCGGCGTAAATCACATAAAGAGAGACATTTGTCGACGCGTTTCGAACCAACCAGTGTGGCTCATCGTCAGGACAAGTTGAAGAAACAGATCCAGCTTTGCATGCTAAATAGTCTGAGCAGAGCCTCCAACGACTATCTTGATCAACGGCTAATTTTGACTTAGGGACTGTAGTCAAAAAGTCAAAATGATAATTTAAAGGGAGTTAGTTAGATTATATAAGAAAGAAATAATTATAGATGTTGATTACGTTATTAGTTTAATAAAAATCGTGACTTGTATGGGAATTAGTTAGATTAAGGACCTGACTTATATATAGATATATATATATATATTAAATATATTAAATAAATATATAAATAAAAGTTAGTTAGATTAAGGACCTGACATATATAGATATATATATGTATATATATAAAATAAATATATAAATAAAAGTTAGTTGACAGGTATAATTTAAAAATAAATTTAGGGGAATTAGTTATAATAAAGAAATATATATATCTATCTATATATATATATATATATATATATATATATATAAGAGGTAGGTTAGTTATAATTACTAGAAACTTAAAAAAGAAGAAATAATATTATTTTATATGGTGATCACTTATTGGTTGGTTAAATTTTTTATTTATTTTTAATGGAAATTAGTTCGATAAAGGAACTTATTTTCATAAATATATTAGTAAGATAATTTAAGGTGATGGTTATTATATATTACTAATATGATAAAATAAGATGGAAAAATAACTAAAAAATAAAACTGAATAAAACTAATTAAGAATGTGGAAAAAAAACAATAATTAATTAATAATATTTACGATCATATTTATATAATAGTTACGATCATAATCATTAAATTCTATTAGGAAGAAGTAAATAGAAAGAGCGTCTAAAAATAAGGAAAAGGACCGGAAAAGGACCGGAAAAGGCTTGAAAACCCCCCCTCATTTTTCATCTTCTTTGCTTTCGTTAGGGTTTGTCCTTCTTGTTTTCAAAACCCCCCCTCCTTTTTCATCTTCTTTGCTTTCGTTAGGGTTTGTCCTTCTTGTTTTCAGGCCTTTTCTGGTCCTTTTCCTTCTTTTTAGATACTCTTTCTATTTACTTCTTCCTGATAGATTTTAATGATTATGATTGTAACTATTATATAAATATGATCGTAAATATTATTAATTAATTATTGTTTTTTTTTTCCACATTCTTAATTAGTTTTATTCAGTTTTATTTTTTAGTTATTTTTCCATCTTATTTTATCAGATTAGTAATATATAATAACCATCACCTTAAATTATCTTATTAATATATTTATGAAAATAAGTTCCTTTATCGAACTAATTTCCATTAAATTAAAAAAAAATAAAAAAAATTTAACCAACCAATAAGTAATTGTTATAGACATTTTTGTGCCTTACAACATTGAGCATGAAATGTCAATAATCCAAGGGATCCAAAGTTCCTAAATGATTTGTTCCTACCCCTAAAGGAACAAGGTCAACCAATGACAGCTTCTCCCAGAAGTTCTCCACCAAAAACCACTCAGAAATGGTCAAATCAGGATCAATTCAATAGCTCCACTAGCTGTCTGCGCTAAAATGCAAAGTCTGCACTGGCTACTTGCACTGCAACGCAGGTAGAAGCACTACCAGGGTGCGCTGAGCGGGAATTTCCAAATGGCAAGTTCATTCAGCGAGGTGTAAAGACCCTGGAAGCTTCCAGAATCTTCCTCAATGACACTTGCCTCAATGAATTCGACTAGTGATGAGTAAGAGGTTCTCAACCTCCAAGTGGAAGCAAGAAATGACAGAGAGAAGCCACAAGTCAAAACATGAGCTGACTCATCCTCTCTGCTCAAATCTATATATGGATCTCTCACCCAGAGGTTCAGAAGGCTGGAATTTTGTTATTGCAAAGAATTGCTGTTGGTTTGAGACTGGAATCATTGGGTGCTTAATGCTTTGAAACAAATTGCCGGGTATCAATTCGGAAAAGTATCCAATTCAGGATGCTTTTAGGGAGGACTAAGATCTATCACAAAGGATCATCAAATCATTTGTGAGTCCATTGTTCAGATCATAGACAAATCCAGTGATTGGATCAAAGCAGCAGCTGTCTACTTTGCATCTGAGAATAGCAGATGCAGTTCGATTGTTGCTGTTGAGTCTATGAAACAAACAATGATAGAGACACAAATAAAATGACTAAACAGATCTCCCCAGTGGAGTTGCAAATTTGTTTCATAAGAAAAACTCGACAACATTAAGCACCCAATTTGCTTTTGTTGTTGGGAAAAGTATCCAATTCGGAATGCCCCTATCCCACTCTAAGAGGTGATAGTGCCTTAGCAACAAACAAGGAAAGCTATCTAAGTATTCTTCTTTATGAGATGAAAATAGAGAAAGAAGGATTGACATTTGTTGTGGGGAAAAATGCCTATGCAAGACGATCCTATCCACCTAAGGTGTGACAGTGCCTTAGCAACAAACATAAACAACTATTCTAGTATTCTTCATTTATGAATTAAGAATGAAGAGAGATGGATGGACTAATCGGTGTCTTTCGTTTGTCCCTCGATCCGGTTTCTCTTCTCTTTGAGAGTTCCCAGCTACTTGCCTTCTCGCTCGCCCAACTTCAACAGGTCCCTGCAAGATCACAAGAAGAGAACACTACACAAAGACATAGGTTCATATTCATAACTAGTTCAAGATTAGAAATAAACTAAACATACTAATGCAATCATACATCAAAGATACATCAGTATATAGGAGAAACCAAGATAGCTTTATTGATGAATAACAAGGTTCAGGAGGAGATACAAACAAGAGAGTTCCAATCCAGCATCTCCTTCCCAGCAAATGAAATTCCTATCTTCACCTCCCTTCAAAGCATTAAGCACCCAATGATTCCAGTCTCAAACCAACAGCAATTCTTTGCAATAACAAAATTCCAGCCTCCTGGATCTCATGGAGGAGAGATCCATATATAGATGTTTGGAGAGAGGATGAGTCAGCTTGAGATCTGACTAGTGTCCTCTCCCTCTGTCAGTTCTTGCTTCCACTTGGAGACTAAGAGCCTCTTACTCATCACTAGTCGAATTCATTGAGGCAAGCGTCATTGGAGAAGATTCTGGAAGCTTCCAGGGTCTTGACACCTCGTTGAATGAACTTGCCATTTGTCAATTCCCGCTCAGCGCACCCTGGTAGCGCTTCTACCTGCGTTGTAGTGCAGGTAGCCAGTGCAGAATTTGCATTTCAGCATAGACAGCTAGTGGAGCCACTGAATTGATCCTGAATTGACTTGTTTTTGAGCAGTTTCTGGTGGAGAACTTCTGTGAATTGCTGTGGTTTGTTAGCCTTGTTCCTCTAGGGGTAGGAACAACATGTTTAGGGACTTTGGATCCCTTAGATTATGGACATTTCATGCTTATAGCTGTAAGGCACAAAAATGTCTATAACAGTTGCCCCCTAAAGTATGAGGTTGTTTATCGGGTGAAATGCTTTATTAGGAGGATCCGAAGTTCATCCAATGCTGGGAGGAGACCTGTAATAAGATACAATACAATACATTATTTTTCATACTGCTTTCATGATTTAGCTGAGGCGGGCATTCCCATGCTCAGCTTTATAAATTCATTTTTCTTTACATAGAACAGACAATCGTCTGATGGTAGACTGATAATTTTGATGAAATTATCATCCTTTGGATAGGATGATTATCTGCTGCAATGATGTACATGTCAATGTCTTTATCTTTCCCGAATATATATCGCATCCCGGATGGATGAAACTAGATCCGGGGTCTTCAAACTCGTTCGATCTTCACTCTAAGTACAAGTCGATCCATGTGAGAAATGTTCTGAAGTCGAACATGGAAAGACATCGCTTGATTACTGGTCAATGAGGTAAACCGTTAACAAGCGCGAGAGGAATCACCGATAATGATAATGACCCTCAAGGTACTGCAGTACAATTCACGTGGTGTGAATAAAGGACTTGGCGTCGAACACCATGCAAAATCTTTCGGTCGAAGGTCATTGATGTATACCTGTCGCCGGAAGTGAGAAACTTGCCATTGAGGCATGCAAGCTTCAAAGTACTGAAGGGGGTGTTCCTAGATCAACTTCTTGGATAATGAGCTGATGTCGACAAGAAGCGATCCGTCAAAGGAGGGCCTTAATGAATCCCACATCAATGACACGGAACGGAGCTAATGATTTTGATGGAGGTGAAAATGATCTGATGACATATGATTCAGGGTGGCGGTCATGAAAGGATGAAGGATAATGTACGACAGTGGATGGGACATGGTTGACTTCTCTTGAACATATGGCGACACTTATGTGATGGATCAGTAGCATTACCCCAAATATGGATGGTATGGTGAGACCAAAGTGATGTGACCGGTGAATGAAACAACCCAACCCGATTGTGGTACAGAGGAAAAGTGTCATGTTCAAGAGCGACTTGCTACCATCAAAGTTTTCTTGAGTTTCTCCCAATTTTCCCCAGTCATTGCTGACCAGTACCTCTTTATTTTTGTCAAGCTTGAGGAGGATAACATATGCTTGTTCTATAACTTGCCCTTCGGGCAAGCCCATCGCTATGTTTTAACGAGCCTAGCGATAGTGAAACACGTTCTCGTCTAAAGACAAGTTTGTCGCTATTTAATGATTTTAACGAGTCTAACGACAAAGATAACTCGGTCCTTTTCAATTTTAGAGAGTCTAAAAAGGTACGTAAATTCAACTCCGAAAAGTCCTTTTTCGTCATCTAATCCCTTAAGTCCGAAAAAGTATAAAACAATACAGAAGGGATGAGTTTTCGATAGTTTTAATGAGCCGAACAAAACAAGCGCTCGATCTTTTTGTGCAATAATCCCACAGGTCCAAAAAGATTAAAATCTAGAGGAGGGATAGAACTTCCGGTCGCTTTAACGAGCTGGAAGGCCAAAACTCGGAAATCTTTTCATATTTTACGAGTCAGATGAAAAGAGCTTAAAGAAGACTCGTCTTTTGAGGAACGAGTGATAAAACGGGTTAGCAGCTGATTCCAGGTAAAGGTTGGAATTTTCCAATCACGGCAGTGTCACAAGGATGGCTAGTGAAATCACTCTTCGCAGCTGTTCCTCAAAATGGGTAAACAATCAAATGGAGGTGAATGATCGGCCAATGGAAAACTGGAGGTGACGGTGCAAACACGACCAAGGCTTTAATGGCTGAAGAACTACATTCACGGTGGTTATTTACCGGGGGATAGTTCATTTTTTAACGAGCTTAAACGCGGGTGGAAAAATTTGCTCGGTCGTATGTTTACTTTTTAACGAGCATGAACTATGTGCTAAAACTGCTCGGATCTTGCGTTTATTTTTTAACGAGCATGAACTGTGTGCTAAAACTGCTCGATTTTATGTTTATTTTTCAACGAGCATGAACTATACGATAAAACTGCTCGATTAATCCAGTCATATGATAAGAATGTCTCATTGAAGATGCTATTTTTTATGGATCTTAGATCTTACAAAGCTTTGCTCTAATCCTTTCGTTATGCAAGTTCAGAAACGACTAATCCTACGAGTTTAAAGGGTTAGACCTACAGGTTTAAAGGGAGGACCTAAAAATTTAAAAAATAAATAGCGCCCCTTGCTTGCACTCAAAAAGGTTTGCATACCCCCAGGCATAAAGTATGATTTCAAGGTTACCCTTCAATTTGCAGATAAAACAATCGTTCTACCAGGAAAGGCCTACCTCTTTCAAGTTACCCAAATATTGTTCTATTAATCTTCCAAACAAAACACTTCTTCGGCAATGTCTACCGAAATAGACAAAGGTGAGAGACTCCGTCTGTCAACTCACATAACTTTGACAAAAGAATCTTATTCTAGAACAACCCCTCTGCCATGCCGGACGGGGTACGGACTAGTCATATTCTCCAGCGGAAACCTACCCTATACCCAAAGTTTTCCTGCCGAAGCAGACCAGGACGCATGCCCCCTGGGTTCCAGTCATATCCTTCTGAATTACTCGTGCTCATCGGGAGGATGGACCGTGGGTTGAGACATTTCTTGCGTGAAGAGACCATTTAGGGAAGGTATATGACTATTTGCCATGCGTGATCCGGGAAATGAAAGCTGGTTCACGAGCTTGACCACTCTTCCTTCGTGCGGAAAACACATTACTCTAAAGAGTGAGGAGACGATGGCTCCCATGCAATATATATAGTATCGTCCAAGGAGTAGGTTATAATCCAAGGGTCCTTGAACGACCATCACGTTCATTTGAACGGTCTTCCCTTTCAATGTGATTGGCACATTGGGAAGAATCCCTAAAGGTCGACTGGTTCCTTTATCAAAGCCTGTCAGATTTCTCATTTTAGGCAAAAGCGCTGGCGAACCAAGCGCTTTCCAAGCAATAGAGGAAAGGATACTCACAGATGCCCCCTCATCAATGATGGTGCTAGCCATTACCATTTGTATATTTGAACGACAATTCTGAATGGTATGCTTGCTGGCAACTGGGGTCTGCCTAGTTGGTTCCAGTCGAAGGATACAACTAGGTTTCTTGGTGGTGAGACCGAATAGACGGCCGGGTATGACTCTGACGAAGTTCCTTCCTGCGATAAAGGAATGAGAAAATTGCCCCCTTGTTCGTCGGAGTCTGTGTTGATGAAGAGAATTTGGACGGTGTCATCTTTATTCTCTTCTGTGATGGTATCATTCGACGATAGAACCTCTGAAGGCAAGACCGGGTCAACTGCTGCCTCGACCTTTTGACTTTTGTCAGGTATGGATTCGGATGATTCATCCTCAATGCTAGGTGCTTCGGCTGACCACCTGAGCGGGCCAGCCGAGTTCTCAACTGGTGAAGGACTTGGCAGGAGTTTTTGATATCCAGGAGGAAGTCGCGCTGGTAAAACCGGGCGATCTTCCAAAACTCTTTTAGCCTCGTCTAAGAAGGGACAGTGGTGGATGGCATGGTCGCCTTCACACAGTTTGCAGGGAAATCTAGCTTTCCCTCTCTGTCCTGTGGCTTCACTTTCACTAGTTGACGGTGTGCTGCCAACATGGCTATCAGAGGTTGACGCCACCGAATTGTGCAAACGGGGAGACCAGTCCCTTAGTATCCGAGGGATGCAGGGACAATCTCTGTGGAAGTGGTCTCCCTTGCATATGACACATGGCGATTTAGGCCTAGTCAGTGCTGTATGTGGATTTTTGTCAGACGACACTTGTTTGCCCCCAGTCCCTTTTGGCTCCTTCTTCTTCTTTTCCTTCTTCTCCTTAGGAACTTGGCTTTTTGTTTTACCAGTTCCGTCAAGCGAAGAGGAAGGCGGAGAGGAAAAATTAGATGAAGTAGAAGGCTCGTGGGTAACTCTGGTCTGGTCTAACTGTTGATTTGACTGTTCAGGAATAGTGGTGTTCTGAACGACATTGGTTGAAAAGAGCCAGACCGGCAAGCCAATTGTCAGTCTTGGAAGCGACAATGTGGCCATATGGGGCGCACCAACATCTCCCCAAGAGGAGAAGGGACTAGGATTTCCACCAAGGGGAATTCCTTGGTTGGTGTGCTCCATTTTCTCAACCTAAAGAACAATGCAGGAAGAAGGGGTGATTGTTCCGTTTAAAATAAATTTTAACGACGTTTAGACACAACTTGCTTTTTCAATTTTAAAGAGTCTAGAAAAAGCTAAAGATGACTCTAGTCTCCTTCGCTGTTTTAACGAGCCCGAAGTGACAAATGCTCGGATGGACTTTTTCCGTTATAGATTCTGAAAAAGGCCAAAAGGAACTACTCTGGAGTTCTAGGTAGAGGGTGTGCCAAACTTTTCGCAAAACCGCAGAATACTTTTTAGGGTACGGGCGGTCGATCTTCCTAAATGCTGTGTTCAGTGCATTGCGATCAGTAGGGCGGCCGACACGGCTTCCTAAGGATAAAGGTTTTATGCCTATAGGGGTCTCCCAATATATACTCAACGGTACGTGGGAGCACAATCCATACTGGCGCTATCGTCCCTCAGGAGGAATCACCCACCATCAGCGAGATCGACAGTCACCAGGCTTTACGATGCTGGAACACGTCTCTAGCCTAGACCTCTATGTTGTGTGTAAAGTTATAAAGCGTTGTTAAGTTCATTCAATTTATTTTAGGTTGATCCTTTTAGAAGTTTGCCTTTTTGGATCACCACGAGATGTATGATACAATTCCTAAATGCAGTCTAAAGATGATAAGCAAGCTTTTTTATCTTTTCAACAATGAAAATCCTAGCTACAAGGGGAAAAGAAAGACACCATATTTTCTCAAAGAGAAATCAGCACACTCTAATGCACTTTTCCTAAATCAAGCATGCAAACTATCAAGATGCAAATGCACAATGCAGGTGTTTGTTTTCCGCTTTCTTAACATTGATGCCTAAAAAGAAAGTTTTTTTGTACAACTTTGAAATTGCTTTTAAATGACAAATACAAACAAGTTTACTTTTTCGAAATCAGAAAGGGTAGAAGAGAATACAACACTTTACGACTTTCGAAATAAACGCCTGTTTCGAAACTTAAAAGAGACAAACTCAAACCAAAAGCAAAAGTAAATGTATAATTAACTGTAAATATCCAATGAAATCTCTCCTAAGATCACAATCAACAGATCTGAATCAAGGGCTACATGATGATTATTTCACTCTTGCAAAGGAAAACTGTAAATGATGCCACAAACACATAAAAACACTGACAGTCTTTTTGTACAAAGGAGGTGGAATTTAAGCAGAGAAAAGGAGTTTTCAGACAGGTACCTATGCTGGTTACAGGCTGCAAAAATCAGAGATCAAAACAAGGAAAAACAGAGCAGAGAACCCCAGCTGCACAAGGCCTAACTGGATCAACGCACCCTCAACACAGAGGTTTTGACATTCAGCGCAGGTATCCTTCACAGGACCTGCGTTGAAATGCAGAACCTCTTCACAGAGTCTGCGCTGAAGGAGAAACGAGAGTTCCTCACTGGGTTCTGGGTCACAGTTTGCTGATTAATCTACGGTTTCAGGCCAAATAAAAGCAACAAGCAAGGTACAATCAAAGGGATGCTTTGAGGGAGGACTAAGATCTATCACAAAGGATCATCAAATCATTTTTGAGTCCATTGTTCAGATCATAGACAAATCCAGTGATTGGATCAAAGCAACAGCTGTCTACTTTGCATCTGAGAATAACAGATGCAGTTCGATTGTTGTTGTTGAGTCTATGAAATAAACAATGATAGAGACACAAATAAAATGACTAAATAGATCTCCCCAGCGGAGTCGCCAATTTGTTTCATAAGAAAAACCTGGCAACATTAAGCACCCAATTTTCTTTTGTTGTTGGGAAAAGTATCCAATTCGGAATGCCCCTATCCCACTCTAAGAGGTGATAGTGCCTTAGCAACAAACAAGGAAAGATATCTGAGTATTCTTCTTTATGAGATGCAAATAGAGAAAGAAGGATGTAACTAACCAGTGTCTTCCGCTAGTTTGTCGATCCAATCACTCTCTCTTTCGTTCGCTTCCCGCTGCCTGCTCTTTCACTGGTCCAGCTTCACACAGTTGTTGCAAGATCACAAGAGAGGAAAACTACACGAAAGACATAGATTCACATTCATAACTAGTTTAGGATCAAATGTAAACTAAATATGCAAATATAACAAAACATCATTGAAATACAAGCATATAGGAGAAACTCAAACAACTTTATTGATATGATAAACAAGGTTCAAGAGGAGATACAACCAAGTGAGTCCCGATCCAACATCTACCTCCCAGCAAAAGAATCCCTTCCTCTCCTCCAACAAAGCATAAATCACCCAATGTACTAATCTCAATCTCAAACCAACAGCAATTCTCTGCAAAGTACAAAATTCCAGCCTCCTGAACCTCTGGGTGAGAGATCCATATATAGATGTGAGCAGAGAGGATGAGTCAGCTCATGTTTTGACTTGTGGCTTCTCTCTGTCAGTTCTTGCTTCCACTTGGAGGTTGAGAACCTCTTACTCATCACTAGTCCAATTCATTGAGGCAAGTGTCATTGAGGAAGATTTTGGAAGCTTCCAGGGTCTTTACACCTTGCTGAATGAACTTGCCATTTGGCGATTCCCGCTCAGCACACCCTGGTAGTGCTTCTACCTGCGTTGCAGTTCAAGTAGCCAGTGCAGACTTTGCATTTCAGTGCAGACAGCTAGTGGAGTTATTGAATTGATCCTGATTTGACCATTTCTGAGTGGTTTTTTGGTGGAGAAATTCTGGGAGAAGCTGTGATTGGTTGAACTTGTTCCTTTAGGGGTAGGAACAACTCATTTAGGGACTTTGGATCCCTTGGATTATTGACATTTCATGCTCAATGCTGTAAGGCACAAAAATGTCTATAACAGTTGCCCCCTAAAGTATGAGGCCGTTTATCGGGTGAAATGCTTTATTAGGAGGATCCGAAGTTCTTCTAATGCTGGGAGGAGACCTGTAATAAGATACAATACAATACATTATTTTTCATACTTCTTTCATGATCTAGCTGAGGCGGGCATTCCCATGCTCAACTTTCTAAATTCATTTTTCTGTACATAGAACAGACAATCGTCTGGTGGTAGACTGATGATTTTGATGAAATCATCATCCTTTTTGGTAGGATGATTATCTGCTGCAATGATGTACATGTCAATGTCTTTATTTTTCCTGAATATATATCGCAGCCCGGATGGATGAAACTAGATTCGGGGTCTTCAATCTCGTCTGATCTTCACTCTAAGTACAAGTCGATCCATGTGAGAAATGTTCTGAAGTCGAACATGGAAAGACATGGCTTGATTACCAGTCAATGATGTAAACTATTAACAAGCGCGAGAGGAATCACTGATAATGATAATGACCCTCAAGGTACTGCAGTACAATTCACGTGGTGTAAATAAAGGGCTTGGCGTCGAACACCACGCAAAATCTTCTGGTCGAAGGTCATTGATGTATACCTATCGCCAGAAGTGAGAAACTTGCCATTGAGGCATGCAAGCTTCAAAGTACTGAAGGGGGTGTTCCTAGATCAACTTCTTGGATAATGAGCTGATGTCGACAAGAAGCGATTCATTAAAGGAGGGCCTTAATGTATCCCACATCAGTGACACAGAACGGAGCAAATGATTTTGATGGAGGTGAAAACGATCTGATGATATATGGTTCAGGGTGGCGGTCATGAAAGGATGAAGGACAATGTATGGTAGTGGATGGGACATGGTTGACTCTTCTGGATGACTTCTCTTGAACATATCGGCGACACTTGTGTGATGGATCAGTAGCATTTACCCCAAAGATGGATGGTATGGCGAGACGATGGTGATGTGACCGGTGAATGAAACAACCTAACCCGACTCAGGCACGGAGTGGAAGTGTCATGTTTAAGAGCGAATCGCTACCAATAAAAGCTCTTTGAGTTTCTTCCCAATTTTCCCCACTCATTTCTGACCAGTACCTCTTTATTTTTGTCAAGCTTGAGGAGGATAACATATGCTTGTTCTATAATTTGCCCTTCGGGCAAACCCATCACTATGTTTTAACGAGCCTAGTGATAGTGAAACTCGTTCTCGTCTAAAGACAAATTTGTCGCTATTAATGTTTTTTAACGAGTCTAACGACAAAGATAACTTGGTCCTTTTCATTTTTAGATAGTCTGAAAAGGTACGTAAAGATAACTCCGGAAGTTCCTTTTTCGTCATCTAATCCCTTAAGTCCGAAAAAGTATAAAACCATACAGAAGGGATGATTTTTCGATAGTTTTAACGAGCCGAACAAAACAAGCGCTCGATCTTTTTGTGCAATAATTCCTCAGGTCCAAAAAGATTAAAATCTAGAGGAGGGATATCACTTCCGGTCGCTTTAACGAGCTGGAAGGCCAAAACTCGGCAATCTTTTCATATTTTACGAGTTAGATGAAAAGAGCTTAAAGAAGACTCGTCTTTTGAGGAATGAGTGATAAAACGGGTTAGCAGCTGATTCCAGGTAAAGGTTGGAATTTTCCAATCACGGCAGTGTCACAAGGATGGCTAGTGAAATCACTCTTCGCAGCTGTTCCTCAAAATGGGTAAACACTCAAATGGAGGTGAATGATCGGCCAATGGAAAAGTGGAGGTGACGGTGCAAACACGACCAAGGCTTTAATGGTTGAAGAACTACATTCACGGTGGTTATTTACCCGGGGATAGTTCATTTTTTAACGAGCTTAAACGCGGGTGGAAACATTTTCTCGGTCCGGGTTTATTTTTTAACGAGCTTGAACCATGTGCTAAAACTGCTCAACGATAAGTTTGCATGCCCCCAACATAATAACCCAAATCGAGGTGCATGCCCCCCAAGCTTCATTACATTCAACTTGGTGGTTATAATGAAGGTTTACCTTTGAGATTTCAAAAGGGGATTTGTTTCATTTTTTTTTTTTAAATGAGGTTGACACAGTAAAAGAACTATCCTCATGACTCCTTGTTTCATTTTTTAACGAGGTTCACACGAGATAAGAACTTTCCTCGAAGTCCAGATCCATTAGATATAGAAGGTTTCATATTCCACTATGGCCACTTCCGCCAGATTACTCGAAGGCGTTAGGGAAAGGTACCCATTAAGGCAGGGTCTTTTAGGAGACCTACCTTGATATTTTGGAGCAAATGATTGCTTCCATGGATCATTGGAATGCTTCCCGTAACTTGTGAAATGTTGGAGAGAAATGTTTGTTGGTCAACGATTGTAATTCCTCCTTGGAAGGGAAATGCAATCTTCCTGAAGTTGGTCGACACAACTGTGGCCATGGCATATATCCAGGGTCTTCCCAATAGGATGTTGTAATCAAGGTTTTCGTCGATTACTTCAACATCAATTTCTACTGTTTTCCCTCCTAGTTCAACTTTCAAGTTATTTATGATACCATATGGTGTATATGTCCTTCCTTCGAATGCTTTTAATGTCGTCGAATATCGCGACAAGGTTGGAGATCCTAAAGTTTTCCAGCAACTCATTGACTTAATGCATGTAGATGCCCCCTCATCAATAATTGTTCGATGAACAATTTTGTTGAGGGCATTCACTTGAATTAGGAAAGCTAGTTGAGCTGGTAACTGAGGGTCATATCCTTTATGATAAAAGGCCACAAGATTGGAATCCATTGGGCCAATCCCACCTATTGTTGATAATAAAGCTTTCTCTTGGGAGGGGCAATTTTGTGGTACCTCAAGTGTCGACATAGCGGACGACGATTGGGCCAGGTCCTCTATTATATTATAATTCTGTGCTATTTTTGCACAAGGATTAAATGTCAATTTGTGCACTACTCCCTTTGGCGACTTTATCATTTGTTCAGGAAGGATGGGTGGCACAACTTTGGTCAAAGTTGTTGTCGAACTACTAGGTTGTTCAATAGCCTTGTTATTCGACACCTGTGGATTCCCTTAATCTTTATTCCTTGCCAAAGCATCATTTTGCTGCTTTGATATAGACAACATAAGCACTTGGGATCAGGAAGAATTTTGATTAGCAACCAGTTTGGTTCCCGGGTTTGGAAACGGATCAGTCAATACTGCTGAGGTTTTTGAACTCTTAAAGAGTTTCTTAACTTCAGCTATATGTGGACAATCTCTCGTCCAATGATCCTCATCGCATATATGACACCCCGCAGGGGGTTTCCTTTTTCTCCCTTTCTTTTTCTTCTTGCCCCTGGTTGCTTCAGTTGTTTGCCCTTGTTGGCCGACATGGCATTTACGTCCGAGGCAATAATTTCGTCTTTTGCATTTTGATCTGAAATCTTACGGGCCTTCTTGGATGTGGCCTTTGTCGATTTTGCGTTAGTCGTGCCAATCACACCATCGCCGGCATGAGAGTCATTGTTTAATTTAGGAGGAGGAGGAATTGAGAATTCCGGTCTAGGGACGTCAGGTATTTTGTTGTAGAGCATGCCAGACTGAGTATAGACCAAGTCCAGATATTGCGCACGAGCGATAACTTGCTATTCCGTTACGACTCCCCCCTTCGCCACATCTTTCGTGATGGCAAGAAGTAATGACTTGATAAACCATTCAGCTAATAGCTGATCGGGAACGTACATTTTTACCATCTTACGACGACGTCGCCACTCATGTATATGATCAGATATGTGAGTGGACGTTGTTTGTTTGAAGTTGGTTAGGATTTCCGTTCCCGTTTCATACCTTATCGGTAACTGAAAATGGGTTAAAAAGGTTGTGGCTAGGGTACTGAAGTTGTCGAATGAAGCTCTAGGCAATTCGATATACCATTTTGCTGCGGGACCAGTTAACGTCCTCTGAAAAAGACGAAGCCTAATCGAATCATTGTTTAGGGTGTTTGATGAGAAAACAAATTCAAACAAATTGATGACACTTGCCTCAATGAATTCGACTAGTGATGAGTAAGAGGTTCTCAACCTCCAAGTGGAAGCAAGAACTGACAGAGAGAAGCCACAAGTCAAAACATGAGCTGACTCATTCTCTCTGCTCACATCTATATATGGATCTCTCACCCAGAGGTTCAGGAGGCTAGAATTTTGTACTTTGTAGAGAATTGTTGTTGGTTTGAGATTGAGATTAGTACATTGGGTGATTTATGCTTTGTTGGAGGAGAGGAAGGGATTCTTTTGCTGGGAGGTAGATGCTGGATCAGGACTCACTTGGTTGTATCTCCTCTTGAACCATGTTTATCATATCAATAAAGTTGTTTGAGTTTCTCCTATATGCTTGTATTTCAATGATGTTTTGTTATATTTGCATATTTAGTTTACATCTGATCCTAAACTAGTTATGAATGTGAATCTATGTCTTTCGTGTAGTTTTCCTCTCTTGTGATCTTGCAGCAACTGTGTGAAGCTGGACCAGTGAAAGAGCAGGCAGCGGGAAGCGAACGAAAGAGAGAGTGATTGGATCGACAAACTAGCGGAAGAAACTGGTTAGTTAGATCCTTCTTTCTCTATTTGCATCTCATAAAGAAGAATACTCAGATAGCTTTCCTTGTTTGTTTCTAAGGCACTATCACCTCTTAGAGTGGGATAGGGGCATTCCGAATTGGATACTTTTCCCAACAACAGTAATCACCATATAAAATCATATTATTTCTTATTTTTTAAGTTTCTAGTAATTATAACTAACTAACCTACCTCTTATATATTTTTATATATATATTGGTCTTTATTATAACTAATTCCCCTTAATTTATTTTTAAATTATACCTTTCAACTAACTTTTATTTATATATTTAATATTAACTTTATATTGGTCTTTATCATAACTAATTCCCCTCAATTTATTTTTAAATCATACGTTTCATCTAACTTTTATTTATATATTTATTTAATCTATCTATATATATATATCTATATATATATATATATATATATATATATATAAAGTCAGGTCCTTAATCTAACTAACTTTTATTTATATATTTATTTAATATATTTAATATATATATATATATATATATATATATATATATATATATATATATATATATATATATATATATATATATATATATATATATATGTACATATATGTACATATATATATACATATATATACATATATACATATATATACATATATATACATATACATATATATATATATATATATATATATACATATATATATATATACATATATATACATATATATATACATATATATATACATATACATATATATATATATATATATATATACATATATATATATATATATATATATATATATATATATATATATATATAAGCTAGGTCCTTAATCTAACTAATTCCCATACAAGTCACGATTTTTATTAAACTAATAACGTAATCAACATCTATAATTATTTCTTTTATATAATCTAACTAAATCCCTTTAAATTATCATTTTGACTTTTTTACTACAGTCCCTAAGTCAAAATTAGCCGTTGATCAAGATAGCCGTTAGAGGCTTTGCTTAGACTATTTAGCATGCAAAGCTGGATCTGTTTCTTCAACTTGTCCTGACGATGAGCCACACTGGTTGGTTCGAAACACGTTGACAAATGTCTCTCTTTATGTGATTTACGCCGAAGTTCTACTTATAAAGATTCCCACTTTTACAAAAAAACAGCTTCAGTTCAACAATACATAACGTGGACATTGATAAGTTACTGTGAATCAAGGCTTAACGTGGACATAGAATATGAGAAAATCAATGATATCCATACCTAGAACTGGAGTAGGGCAAATTCCGTAAGCAAGAGGTGAGAAATACAATTGCATAGCCTGTCTTATATAGAAGTAGGCGAACTCCAAACTTGGATTTGAAAAACATCTACACTCCCAACCAGGGTCAAGTTTTGAAGTTAACATGTATTAAATTTACATGAATGACATCATCAATCATGCAAAGACCAGCGTCACGAGGATGACATGTTGTGGACGCCCTGTTGGGCATACGAGTTATTCTTTTTGAGATTGAAGTGTTTATTCAAAAATGTGATTTCTTTAGTATTTGGACCTATTGACCTTTACTTTTATTATGGGACCCACTCACCTTTTAGCATAATCTTGCAAGCAACCCTTTTTTTTGGTGGAATTTTACCATGTGAATTTAGGTATCACATGTCGCTTTGTAATTCGGAAGGAAAATATAGTGTGGTTATATGAAAATCTTGTCAATGTGGTATACTTTTTAATTATTATTAATCATAAGGTAATCTTGCAATGAATTTAGGTATCACATGTAGCTCTATACTCTGAAGGAAACATATGTGTGGTATATTTTTTAATTATTATTAATAATGAGGTTTTTTTTTTTTTAATGTAAGATAATAATATGTTTGTTTATGTAAGATAGGTTTTGGTAATCTTGTTAATAAATGTTTGTTTGTTTGTTTGTTTTTGTTTTGTTTTTTTTTGTTTTTACTTTTTGAGAATTTATTTCAATAGAATCACTCGATTAATTATTTTCCTAGAAATGTATTTTTGTGGTTAATATTATTAAAAATGTATATAGTTTTTGATACATGAGGTTAATATTATTAAAAATGTATATAGTTTTATCTAGTATCAAGTGCTTTCATGTAATAATATTAGTTGGATTCATAATAAGATTACTATTATAGATATTCAGTGGTTATTGAAGATATCTTTAAGGAAAAATAAATGAGTTCAAAATTGGAGGATTTACCTCTCAAATTAGTTGTGATGAATATCTCATACTACTTTATAAACCATTCATTTGAACTTAAGTTGGGATGGTGGAGAACCTATGGCCTGCCTAATTATATTTTGTTTCAAGTTGAAAAGAGGTTTCATAAATCCTTTCCTTGGACCCCTACAATTTTGTTTTTTAGGAAGGAGTTTGAGATTGTAAGTGTTGTAGTCATTTTTAAAATTTCATGAATAACGCTAGCCTTGATGATCTCATCCACAAATTAAGGCATTGTGTTATGTAAGCTTATCTATGATTTGTAATTATTAGCACAAGACACCATTAAAATCATGTCAATAGTTGGCATCTTCAATATACAAGTCTCAATAAAATCTATTCACATGTTGGAAGTAAATCCAAGGATTATAGAAAGACAAATGTGATGGGATAGATGATCAAATTCATGTATACTTTGCAAAGAAAAGGTTGCAAGATATTTCAAATATTAACAAGGTGTCACAGTCATAAGATAACCTTGCACTTGTTGAACCACACATGGTATGTTGAAGGAGAATGGTAGTTTTAAAAACCATTGGAAAAGCCTCCATGTACCACTCATAAATTGTTATGTTCTTGACCTGTGAGAAATTCCAGAATACCAAATATGCAAAGAAATACAACCCAGAACATAGGACAAAATGAGAAAAAAAAAGTATTTTATTATTAAGAGATGAAAGTAGTGTTCACTTGCCTCTTCGAGGAGGCAATCTCCAACATAGCATAGCTCAATTACAAAATAAGACTCGACATATCTCAATGGGGAGTCTCTATCCTTTATATAGGATTCATAAATACAATACCATGGGTCATTACCATGGTTCTCTCAATACCATCTATCTAATACCATGGCCCGTTTGCAACTAACTGTGGTCCCTTTATTAAATGCAGGTCAACAACTTACAATTATTAATACGAGCTTTATTGGCTCTTTGAATAACTATAACTATGACTCGACCCTATTACATAAATAAAGGGGTTAGGGTTGGACCCTAACATAAATCCCAATGAGGTTTCTTGCAATCCTTATACAATGGTTGGAAAAGTAATTAGTGATGACTTGATTTTCAACCAAAATAAATAAATAAGGGGAATTTATCTAAATGACAAGGGAGCATTAATCCCAACTAATTATGTCCAATGGAATTTCATGTTCATGGTTTGAAAATATCATCTAGAAAGTTATTATTCATGGAATTCCATTAAAATTTACAAGCGTAGAACCTGCCAAAATTTGGAGCACCATTTCAAATATCAAGCATTATCCACTACCCCAAAGTTGTAAAATATTCACATATGCTTGTTTTTCTACTTTCATTTTCCATTTTGAATTAGTTGTAGGATTAATAACATTCCCTATGGCTTCCAAAGAAATATGTTGTTCCTTCTAAAACCCATTTCTCACAACCCTAAAGATGAGAGCCTAATTCACCATGAACTATATATTTTCACAACCTACGTTACTAGGGAAACACCATACAAGATTTTCCATGTAACGTTTGGAAAATGCTAGGATGCTTGTGATTGAATTCCCACCTAGGATTGTGTCTCTCTATGTGCCAAAATTGATAATCTTTCTCAGCAAGCCATGATGTCCCTTGATTATTCTTGAATTACTTTTCCTATAACTACTACATTTATTTATCAGATGTCAATCTATATAAGAATGTTGCACACTTGGACAATGAAAATCCTTCATCGCAATATTTAAAACCATAAAAAAATTCAAGTAAAACACCTATTGCCTCATTGCCTCCAAAAAGGAGTCCCTCTTCTTGAAATTATCTTTCCTTTCCAAATCCTTCTAGAGAAGAAATTTTGGTGATTTCTCTCATACTAGAATATGATGATGATGATACTATAGATGAAGCTACCTTGGGAATGATGGAAAATATTCTTTGCTAATTCCCCAATTAAAAACACACTATGAGAAACATAAATACCATGCTTATATACATGTTAGGGATTTATTTAGTAGATAAATATAGTGCATAAACACTACTGCTTGGATTTATATCTTGAGCATATCATATTATCCTTAATAGTGGAAGTAATGTTTCTTGAATATTTTACTTAAAAAATGAAATTGCAATGGACACCAATGGTGATAATTCTATCAAAACATTATAGAGTATCTTAAGAAATCCTACTTAGCTTATAGGTCTCTACTAACATGCAAATATTTTATGATTGGATCATTGCTTTCTATTTAGACTAAGAAGTTTATGATTAACAGCTTTCCAAGATCTATAAAACCACAAAGTTAAAATAAATTACTCATGAAGATCACAAAGTATGCTACCCTAATTGAGAATATAGATTGTTCACTTTATCTCTTAGCAAATGCAAAGATGTATGTTAATTTTGTTGCTAGAGACAAATCCCTAATTCATAGATCTAATTATAACTAGAATTGTGATACCTTCTCCATAAATTTCTAAAGAATCTTAACTATGCCTTAAAAATGTATCTCCAAGCATTAATGTTGTAGAAGATATTACTTATTGATTTTGGGCTTGGGATGAGAGAGATAAAAGAGAGATTGACAATTATCAAAGTAAACACTCACTTTTCCATACATAATGTCCCTTTTTTACCTTGCACCATGTACCATTTTTTTATAATAATATTATAAAGCTTGTCATGTGCATAAATAGGGCATATATCAAAAGGTATAATGGACCAATGAGTTTCATTCATAGGGCATATCTTCAAAAGTATAGAAAATCAATGGATAAAAGTTTTACCTGATGTAACATGAATATCTTACTTTTATCTCCTCAAGTTTTCACTCTCTAAAACATCACAAAATGGAAAAATGACTTATTCACTTCCTAAAACTAATTTTTGCTCCACTTTGAAATGTCAATAGTATTCCCTAGGTTCTTTTGCACACTTTGAATCTCTTTGAGCTTAGATGTTTTTCAATTATACTCAAGTCACCCCTACTTGTAAAATTGGGTGAGCTAACTCATACTACATGGCTTAGTCAACTTGACATAATCTTATTTCATATGTCCTCATTATGTTGGAGTTAGCACAAGCAACATATATCAACATATACCGTTGGAAATGTCCAAGAATAGTCATTTGAACCATATATCCTATGCTCCGATTTTAACTAGGTATTTAGAGTAAAAATGAATTCAAAGATAAGATATCCAATCTAGGCATCAAAAGTCCAACAACAATATTTCCAACAATATTCATCTTACAATATTTATCTTCAACATCTATAGTCTTCCCATATATTTCACATTAATTAAAATAATATTTCCAGTAATCTTTGTTGGAGAAATGACATGAACCCACGATGTTCACAATTTCTATCTTGATGACCGGGCTTAAATGGATATCAGGCACATTAATGTCAACTAAAGAGAAACCCCTGAACATGAAATACTTTAGGATAGTTTTTTTGGGATTTTTACCCATAACATTAGGAATTGCCCATGGTAAAAGTAGGTTGTTTGTTTGATTTGAGCCTAATGTAAAACTATAAATAAGTATGCAATGTTCTATGATAGGTATGGCTAATAAGTGAACCATGTGAAACAAACATTCCAAAGATTAACTCTTTTTGTCAATTTACAACAAGTGCACCAAGGGCGTGGTTTTGTCAAGGCTTCTAAGGGTAACAGTATTGGGCCCTTTGGGCCTAATAAAGGATTACAGGTGCTTAACATTGAGTTCGTGATTTAGGCCTTATGCCTTGTCCTCAAGCCTTTGGGAATTAACAAAATCACTATCGGAACTATTAAAAATGGTGCTTGAATTTCTTAGTAATTTTTTCTAGCATTGAATCCATAATAAGTGAATCTCACCAAATTGGTCACCCAACTAAAACTGGAATCTCAACTAAAACCTATGAATGCCATATTTACGTCAGGAAATGATTTCAGAGCGATAATAAGGTCACAATATTGTATCTCTCATGCAATGGAATTAAGAATGATGGCTTAATGTTTTATTGATGCATATATCATAGTTAATGGAGTAGGTAGACTACATTACTCCTCTAATGGGCTTCCTGATATGTCTGTAAAATTGATAATGGATATAATCCTATTTAATGTGCACAAACTCGAAGTAAATCAATTTACATAGAGAATTAAATAAATAAAATATTCCAAATACTTCATATAGGCTTATTCCAATTTATGATTAGCTAGAGGATTAATCCATAAGCAATGGGATCCATACTGAGAGATTTAAGGTTACTGATATCGTCCAATGAATCACATTATGTAAAAAAGATCATTGATTTTGTGTTGCATAGTTTTCTCCTCTGTAAGCTCTAATTCATTTAATGGCGTTCACAAATTCTGAGATAGAATTAGAGGATACTTTCTATATAGTGTAACAATGTCAAAGGAACGATTATTCATTCTCTACAAATTTATTAGTTATGGAGGTTGGTATGAAACTATTTTTTTCTACCATATTAGGATTTTGATGCATTTTCTAAAGGGGAAGGAGATAATTTTAGCCTACTAGTTGATCAGTAGCCCTAGAATAATGGCATTTAATATCTAGAAGAATTCTAGTAATCTTGACAAAGTCTAACGGTCAATGGAATTTAGAAACATATCTATTTTTTTTATTGTTTGGATCAAGAAGCACAAAAATAAAAAGTGAAGGATCCCTCTGCTACTCTTGAGTGTACTTTCAACAGTGATATTCCAACACCTACCATTCACAATCCTATACATAATAACGATTTAACTTTTTCTAGGGATAAAGGTAATATTATAAAATTAAAATAAGAAATAACTCAATTAGAAATACTAGAGAAACATGTGAAAGGGGAAAATGGGAATCTCAAAGAAAACTATCATAAGATACTAAAGTGAATGTATTATTGGTATCACAAAAACTCTAGGCTAAAGAAGACAAATAAAGTACTCGAACAAAAAAACAAGGTTTTAAAGACAAAGATGTTAATGAAGAATCCAATGTGGTCCATTTCCATGATAAAGAAAGGAGCCATAAGTAACTTGGATATTTTGATCCAAGCTGCTAAAACTATCTTCTGAATTGCAGTATTATCCAATTTTTTAAAAACTTTCTAACTTGCATGTGGGCTTGCAACACCCTAAGAACCAGAAAATGTTGATAGAAAAAAATGACCTCAACAACATCAAGGAGTGATCTAGGTGGCTCCAGAGAGACACACAAGACAAACAGGGCTTATGAATGCTCGTAAATCAAAGTGCTCAGAATGACTTCGACCTAGGACCAGAGCGTAGATCTCGTTGTCCTGATCACGGAGGTGTGAATGGTTCTTCAATTCGAGCTCGTATGAGGGAGAACGGGCCAATCAAAGTTTTGGTCAAAGTTGGGGTGTGGGCTAGGTTTAAGTGTCCTACAATTTGACCGATGCCGAGGCATAAACCTAGCTCTCAAAATTAGTCGAAATTATGGCCTCGTTAATTTTCCCAATGACTCTTATTTTCTAAAAATTTAAAAACAACCCGCTCATTATAAATATTAAAAAAAAAATCATAAATGAGGTGGCGGGCCACCACCCCGCCACCCCAAAATTTCATAACAAATATATTTAAAAAATAACATTAAATTATATATTAATTATTTAAATATAGTCTCAACTATCTTATGTACCGAATTAGTGTTTATATTAATAAAATATATTCTAAAACTAAAATAAAAGGATAAAAATTTATATATTAATAATTTATTTTAATATCAATGTTAAAGATAAAAGTGCAATAAGTATAATTCTACATAAATTTTCAAATTGAAGTATATAAATTTCTAATATTAAAAATCATGTAGTCTAACAAGGCGGAGGAGTTGCCTGGAAAGTTATGGAAATTCCGATTATATTTAGAGAAAATCCAGCAAGGATTTTTTAAATCCAAATTATAATTGTTAAACTTCAAAATTTTAGGTGTCTTAGACGTTTTTGATGGTGCTGAATCCATTTCCACGGATTCAAACACTGCCTCTACAAGATTTTTTGAATATTTTTGGGCGGATTCCGGCCACTTTTGGCCACCCGGTCAATTCCTCCGCCTCATTAGATGACTCCATTAAAAATTCTAAAATATGTTGATAAATTATAACTACTAACTTGTATTTTTTTAAGTCTATTAATAGTTTATGGGATTTTAGATACACAGTGATGGATGTATACGACAATAATATAGCCTCACTATTTCCAAACTTAAAAAAAAAAATTCATATAATATTAAATTAATAAATAATTTTATGAAAAGTACTTTAAAAACTTAAATTCAACTTCCGAAGTGAAAATTTAAACTTATAGTGTGAGTTCTCACCATTAACAGAAAGGATCGCATCCATTCATTTAAGCATAATGTGCATTCCACAAATAATATTCGTCCATCACTATCATAAAAAATAATAACAAATAAATAAAAAAATAGAATTTAATAAAATAACATTTTTGCGTCACGTACTATCATGAATTTCATGTTTTCATGTTTTCACGTACTCTATTTGTTGTTGGGAAAAGTATCCAATACGGAATGACCCTATCCCACTCTAAGGGTGATAGTACCTCAGCAACAATCAAAGCAAAGCTATTTGAGATTACTTCTTTATGAGATGTAAGAGAGGGGAGAAAGAGATCCACTAACCGATGTCTTCCGCTAATGATTGATCCAATCTTCTCTCCTTACTGCTTGCTCCCAGCTCCTTGCTCTTTCACTGGCCCAGCTACACTAAGATCCTGCAAAATGGCAAGAGAGGGAAACTACAAGAAGCATACATTCATAACTGATTCAAGGATTAGAATAAATCAAATACACAAGTATAACAATACACCATTGAGACACATGCATATAGAAGAACCTCAAATGCTTTATTAATGGAAGAAGTAAAGTTCAGGAAGTGATACAACCATAAGAGGCCCAATCCAGCATCGCCTCCCAGCAGAAAGAAATCTCCTCTTCACCTCCTTCAAAGCAAATCACCCAATAGTTCTATACTCAAACCAACAACAATTCTTTACATTCACAAGATTCCAGCCTCCTTAGACCTCATGAGAGAGCTCTATATATAGGAGTTTTTGAGAAAGGATGAGTCAGCTTGAGCTTGGCATGAAGCTGACTAGTGTCCTCTCCCACTTCAGTTATTCTTCAGTTCTTGAGTCCACTTGGAGGTTCTTGCTTCCACTTGGAGATCTAGACCCTCTTACTCATCACCAGTCGAATTCCTTGATCCAAGTGTCATTTTGGAAGCTTCCTGGGCATTGACACCTTGAGGAATGACTGTGCCACTTGGCCAAACTCGCCCAGCGCAGGTAGCCTTCTTTGCAGTTGACATTCAAAGTAGGTACACAGTGGAGCAGTTGACATTCAGCGCAGATGCTCAGTGGAGCAGTTGACATGATCCAGAATTGCCTTGTTTTTGAGTGTTTTGAGGTGGAGAACTGATATTCAGTGTTGTGGTTTGCTGACCTTGTTCCTCTAGGGGTAGGAACAACATGTTTAGGGACTTTGGATCCCTTAGATTATGGACATTTCATGCTTCATGCTGTAAGGCACAAAAATGTCTATAACAGCTTCCCCCTAAAGTATGAGGTCGTTTATCGGGTGAAATGCTTTATCAGGAGGATCCGAAGTTCATTCAATCGCTGAGAGGTGACCTGTAATAAAATACAATACAATACATTATTTTTCATTCTGCTTTCATGATCTAGCTGAGGCGGGCATTCCCATGCTCAGCTTTATAAATTCATTTTGGTACATAGAACAGACGATCGTCTGATAGTAGACTGATAATTCTCTGCTGAAATTATCATCCTTTGAGTAGGATGATCATCTGCTGCAATGATGTACATGTCAAATGTCTTTATATTTCTTGAATATATATCACAGCCCGGATGGATGAAACTAGATCCGGGGTCTTCAAACTCGTTCGATCTTCACTCTAAGTACAAGTCGATCCATGTGAGAATTGCGCTGAAGTCGAACATGGAAAGACATCGCTTGATTACCGGTCAATGATGTAAACCGTTAACAAGCGCGAGAGGAATCACCGATAATGATAATGACCCTCAAGGTACAGCAGTACAATTCACGTGGTGTGAATAAAGGACTTGGCGTCGAACACCACGCGAAATCTTTCGGTCGAAGGTCATTGATGTATACCTATCGCCGGAAGTGAGAAACTTGCCATTGAGGCATGCAAGCTTTAAAGTACTGAGGGGGTTGTTCCTAGATCAACTTCTTGGATAATGAGCTGAAGTTGACAAGAAGCGATCCGTCAAAGGAGGGCCTTAATGAATCCCACATCAGTGACACAGAACGGAGCTAATGATTTTAGTGGAGGTGAAAACAATCTGTGACATATGATTCAGGGCGGCGATCATGGGTGGATGAAGGATAATGTATGGCAGTGGATGGGACACAGTTGACTCTTTCTGAACAACATCTCTTGAACATATAACGACACTGATGCGATGGATCAGTAGCATTACCCCAAATGTGGATGGTTTGGCGAAGACCATGGTGATGAGACCGGTGAATGAAACAACCCAACCCGATGTGATACGGAGGAAAAGTGTCATGTTCAGGAGCGACTTGCTACCATTAAAGCTTTGAGGTTCTCCCAATTTTTCCCCAGTCATTTCTGACCAGTACCTCTTTATTTTTGTCAAGCTTGAGGAGGATAACATATGCTTGTTCTATAACCTGCCCTTCGGGCAAGCCCATCGCTATGTTTTAACGAGCCTAGCGATGGGGAAACTTGTTCTCGTCTAAAGACAAGTTTGTCGCTACTTAATCATTTTAACGAGTCTAACGACAAGGAAAACTCGGTCCTTTTCATTTTTAGAGAGTCTAAAAAGGTACAGAAAGTTAACTCCAAAATTCCTTTTTCGTCATCTAATCCCTTAAGTCCGAAAAAGTATAAAACAATACAGAAGGGATGATTTTTCGATAATTTTAACGAGCTGAATAAAACAAGCGCTCGACCTTTTTGTGCAATAATCCCTCAGGTCCAAAAAGATTAAAATCTAGAGGAGGGATAGCTCTTCCGGTCATTTTAACGAGCTGGAAGGCCAAAACTCGGAAAACTTTTCATATTTTACGAGTCAGATGAAAAGAGCTCAAAGAAGACTCGTCTTTTGAGGAACGAGTGATAAACAGGGATAGCAGCAGATTCCAGGTACAAGTTGGAATTTTCCAATCACGGCAGTGTCACAAGGATGGCTAGGTGAAATCACTCTTCGCAGCTGTTCCCCAAAATGGGTAAACAATCATATGGAGGTGAACGATCGGCCAAATGGAATGGAGGTGACAGGTGCAAACACGACCAAGGCTTTTTATGGCTAATAAATTTACGATCACAGTGGTTATTTACCGGGATAGGTTAATTTTTTATTTAACGAGCTTGAATGCGCCAAAACACTGCTCAATCTTATGTTTATTTTTTAACGAGCATGAACTATGTGCTAAAACTGCTCGGATCTCTCTTTTCTATTTTTTAACGAGCATAAATTCCGCGGTAAAACTGCTCGAAAATACCAGTCATAAGATAAGAAATGTCTCCTGTAAGATCCCATTTTTTATAGAGCTCGCGCCTTACATAAGCTATGCTCCCTCTCATCCTTTCTTTATGCAAGTTCGGAAACGGCTAATCCCAAAAACAAATAAATAACTGCTCTTAGCTTGCACTCCAAAAGGTTTGCATGCCCCCAGGTATAAAATGCAATTTCAAGGCTGCCCCTACTTATCCGTCAAAACATTTGTTTTAAAGGGTGAGGCTTGCCTCTTTCTGGTTACCCAAAGATTGTTTTGTTAACTTCTTCAAACGAAAACATTTCCTCGGCACTGTCTACCGAAGTAGACAATGGTGAATGACCTTTGTCAAATAAGTAACCTTGACAAAAGAATCCTATTCTAGAACAACCCCTCTTCCATCCACGGACGGGGTACGGACTAGTCATATTCTTTCGCGGAAATTCTACCTTATACCCAGGGTTTCCTCTGCCCGAAGCAGACCAGGATGCATGCCCCCTGGGTTCCAGTCCCATCTTTCCGAATCACTCGCACTCATCGGGAAGGAGGACTGGGGGTGGAGACATTTCTTGATTGAATAGACCATTCAGGGTTGGTATGTGACTATTTGCAATGCGTGATCCCGGAAATGAAAGTTTGTCTACGATCTTGACCATATTTCCTTCGTGTGGAAAACACATTACTCTAAAGAGTGAGGAGACTATTGCTCCCATGCAATATATATAGTCTCGTCCAAGGAGTAGGTTATAATCCAAGGGTCCTTGAACGACCATCACGTTCATTTGAACGGTCTTCCCTTTCAATGTAACAGGCACATTGGGGAGGATCCCTAATGGTCGACTGGTTCCTTTATGAAAACCCGAGAGATTTCTTATCTTAGGCAAAAGCTCCGGGGAACCCAGTGCTTTCCAAGCAATAGAGGAAAGGATACTCACAGATGCCCCTTCATCAATGATAGTGCCGGCCATTACCATTCTATAAATTTAGACTATGATTCTGAATGGTACACTGGCTGACAACTGGGGTCTGCCTAGTTGGTTCCAATCAAAGGACACAACCAGGTTGCTTGGTGGTGGGACCGAATACACGGCCGGATATGACCCTGACGATGTTCCTTCCTGCGATAAAGGAATGGGCGCATTGCCCTGATGCTCATCATAGTCGGTGTTGATGAAAAGAATCTGGATGGTGTCATCCTTATTCTCTTCAGTGAGGGTGTCATTTGAAGATGAATCTTCAGTGACGGTGTCATTTGAAGATGAAACCTCCGAAGGCAGAACCGGGTCAACTGCCGTTTCGACCTTTGGACTTTCGTTCGGTCTGGATTCAGTAGGTTCATTTTCAATGACTGATGCTTCAGCTGACCACTTGAGCGGGCTAGCTGTATTTTCAACCAACGAAGGACTTGGCATGAGTTTTTTGTATCCAGGAGGAAGTCTCAACGGTGAAACCGGGCGATCTTCCAAAACTCTTTTTGCTTCGTCTAAGAAGGGACAACGGTGGATGGCGTGATCGCCTTCACACAGCCTGCAGGGGGATCTTGCTCCCCCTCTATGTCTTGAACCTTCACTTTCGCTAGTTGATGGTAAGCATTCAACATGGCTATCAGAGGTTGATGCTCCCGAATTGTGCAAACGAGGGGACCAGTCCCTTAGTATCCGGGGAATACAGGGAAAATCTCTATGGAAGTGGTCTCCTTTACATATGACACATGGCGATTTAGGCCCGGTCTGTGCTGTGTGTGGATTTTTGTTAGAGGTCTTTTGCTTGCCCTCAGTCGCCTTAGGCTCCTTCTCCTTCTTCTCTCTCTTCTTCTTCTCCTTCTTCTCCATGGGAGCTTGGCATTTGCCGGCTCTACCTTGCGAAGATGAAGGATTGGAGGAAGAGTTATAAGAAGTAGAAGGCTGGTTGGCAGCTCTAGACTGATCTAACTGTTGACTCGACTGTTCAGGAACTATGGTGTTCTGAACTACATTGGTTGAGAATAGCCAAATTGGCAGGCCAATTGTCAGTCCTGGAAGCGACAATGTGGCCATGTGGGGCGCACCAACTTCTCCCCAAGAGGAGAAAGGACTAGGATTTCCATCATGAGGAATTCCTTGGTTGGGGCATTCCATGTTCTCAACCTAAAGATCAATGCAGGAATAGGAGGTGATTATGTTCCGTTTAAAATAAATTTTATAACGATGCTTTAGACACAACTTGCTTTTTCACTTTTTAAGAGTCGAGAAAAAGCTAAAGATGACTCTAGTCTCCTTCGATGTTTTAACGAGCTCGAAGTGACAAATGCTCGGATGGACTTTTTCAGTTATAGAGTTTGAAAAAGGCCAAAAGAAACTACTCTAGAGTTCTAGGCAGAGGGTGTGCCAAACTTTTCGCAAAACCACAGAATACGTTTTACGGTATGAGTGGTCGATCTTCGTGAATGCTGTGTTCATTGCATTGCGATCAGTAGGGCGGCCGACACGGCTTCCTATGGATAAAGGCTTTGTTCCTATAGGGGTCTCCCAATATATACGCGACGGTACGTGGGAGCACAAGTCTGTATTGATACTTATCGCTTCACCGTGGAGGAATCACCCAACCACTCAACGCTAAGATATCACATTTAACGACGCCGGAACACGTCTCTAGCTTAGACCTCTATGTGTTTGCGTTATGTTTCAATGCGTTGTTATGTAAATTCAATTTATTTTAAGGTTGATCTTGTTTAGCCGTTTTCCTTTATGGATCACCACGATATGTATAGTACAACTCCTAAATGCAGTCTAAGATGATAAGCAAGCTTTTCAATCTTTCAACTTTGAAAATCTTAACTACTGAGGGAAAAGAAAGACATCATCTTTTCACACAGATCATAGAGCACACACTAATGCACTTTTTCCTAAATCAACATGCAAGCTGTCAAAATGCACATGCACAATGCAGGTATTTCTTTTCTCTTTCTTAATGTTGGTGTAATACAAAAAGAAAGCTGTTGTATAACTTTGAATTCGATTTCAAGTGAAAGCAAACAAGCTTGTCCAAAATCAAAAGACACCTTAAGATTTACTTGTTTCGACACTAGAAATATATAAATTCAAACCATATGATGAAAGCAAAAGCTCAATCAGCTATGAACAACAAACAAACTAACTCTTAAGATCAAAACGACACTTATCACAGGTCTAGATCTAAGAGGCCACAGCAAGACTAGTTCACTTTCGTTACGGGAAACTGTAAATGATATAAGAAATACACAAAGAACGAATACAGTTTCTTTATACAACCGAGGCAGAATAGTGGCAAGGAAAGTTGGTTTCAGATAGGCACATTGACTGACAACAGGCTGCAAAAACAAGGATGAAAACAGGGCAATAAACAGCAGGGAACCCCAGTAGCACTAGGCAAAAATGGTTCAGCGCAGGTGGTACACTGTCAGTTTGACATTCAGTGCAGGTAGCCCTTTCGGGATCTGCGCTGAAATGCAGACTGCCTTCACAGTGCCTGCACTGAAGAGATAAACTTTCGTTTTTCTCAGTTTCCGGGTCACAGATTGCTAAAAAATTCACAGTTTTTGGCCAAATCAGAAGCTATCAATCAAGTACACACTAAGGGATGAAAAGGAGGATGAAAAGCTATCACTAAGAGCTGTTCAGAGTCCTTGTGGATCAGCTCTTCAAATCATAAACATGCCCAGAAACTGAGCTAGAGTAGCTGCCCTCTACTTTGCATTTGAAAGCCCCAAATGCAGTTCGATTCGGTACTCCCTGTGTTTATGAAATGAATAGCAAAAACACAAACAACCAACAAGATACGATCCCCAGTGGAGTCTCCAGTTTGTTGTTGGGAAAAGTATCCAATACGGAATGACCCTATCCCACTCTAAGGGTGATAGTACCTCAGCAACAATCAAAGCAAAGCTATTTGAGATTACTTCTTTATGAGATGTAAGAGAGGGGAGAAAGAGATCCACTAATCGATGTCTTCCGCTAATGATTGATCCAATCTTCTCTCCTTACTGCTTGCTCCTAGCTCCTTGCTCTTTCACTGGCCCAGCTACACCAAGATCCTGCAAAATGGCAAGAGAGGGAAACTACAAGAAGCATACATTCATAACTGATTCAAGGATTAGAATAAATCAAATACAAAAGTATAACAATACACCATTGAGACACATGCATATAGAAGAACCTCAAATGCTTTATTAATGGAAGAAGTAAAGTTCAGGAAGTGATACAACCATAAGAGGCCCAATCCAGCATCACCTCCCAGCAGAAAGAAATATCCTCTTCACCTCCTTCAAAGAAAATCACCCAATAGTTCTATACTCAAACCAACAACAATTCTTTACATTCACAAGATTCCAGCCTCCTTAGACCTCATGAGAGAGCTCTATATATAGGAGTTTTGGAGAAAGGATGAGTCAGCTTGAGCTTGGCATGAAGCTGACTAGTGTCCTCTCCCACTTCAGTTATTCTTCAGTTCTTGTGTCCAATTGGAGGTTCTTGCTTCCACTTGGAGATCTAGACCCTCTTACTCATCACCAGTCGAATTCCTTGATCCAAGTGTCATTTTGGAAGCTTCCTGGGCATTGACACCTTGAGGAATGACTGTGCCACTTGGCCAAACTCGCCCAGCGCAGGTAGCCTTCTTTGCAGTTGACATTCAGCGCAGGTACACAGTGGAGCAGTTGACATTCAGTGCAGATGCTCAGTGGAGCAGTTGACATGATCTAGAATTGCCTTGTTTTTGAGTGTTTTGAGGTGGAGAACTGATATTCAGTGCTGTGGTTTGCTGACCTTGTTCCTCTAGGGGTAGGAACAACATGTTTAGGGACTTTGGATCCCTTAGATTATGGAAATTTCATGCTTCATGCTGTAAGGCACAAAAATGTCTATAACACTATTGAACCCATGTATTAATGGGGTGGGCGAGCCACCAGCAGTGGACCGGCCCACGCCCCAACGTCCTCCACCATGTCATATTACGTGTCGTTACATTTTTGTTGCATAATGGCATAGACCATTTTTGAGAAAGACTTGCTATTCTATTGTAAAGTGGTATTGCTAAGAAAAGGCCCCATGCTTATTTTATTTTATCTAGAATTTTGTCCAAAATTTTATGAGTCTTTTCTAGGGAAAGTCCCATCTCCCCTCATAACAAAGCACGAATACACTAATTCTTCAATGGATTTCACCCCAAGATAAGGTAAATACAAACTTGATTGATAATAGTAGGATGATTGTACCACCTCCTTCCTTTCCTATTCCCCTTTTTTTTTAACACAAAATCTCCTTTCTATCGTCAAACTCCAAAATTTGACAAACCCCTTGTCAAATGCTAAAACCAATAAAATTTTTCAAAACTATAAACATGGTTTAGTCCATAACCCGCCATCTTTCATGCTTCCACACTGAGATTTTTGAGCGAAAACCTATCTAGATGGAAAGAGAATCAATTTTCAGGTAAAGACTTAGATCTTCATACGCTAATCAAGAGTCTGTGGACCCAATAATTATGCCCTTGCGAGTGATCAATGGATCATGTGCGACATTGAATTTGATGTTAGAGGTTTCAAATGTATAGGCATAAGACTATATTCGACAATGATAAACCTCTACACCAATCCAACCACATAATGCAACATACTATATAACAAAAAAAGACATAGCATTACTTTATTTAATTATGGTGACCCACCACAAAATCTTTTGATGAAATATAATTTACTCGATTCCACAAAAACACAGTGTCTTTGCCTCTATGACTAATGTGTGAGTGATCTTGATGTAGCAAGATCAATTTATCTAATGTAATAAAAAAAATACTTTGGCGTGCACCTGAAGAGGACCATGGTTGGCTCCTTGACCAATGCTATAGTAAAAATAATCTTGTCTCTGCTATTAAGAGTGATGACAACTTTAGCTCTCGTAATGAATTGATGGTCAATGCCAGAACCGAAGCCTATGAAACTTGCTCGGCTCCTTCTTGCACTTAGAGGGCTGTGGTGACAGTGCAATGCCCATGCTATGTCCACTTCCTTTCACCTCAAACAGATATGGGGACGCTCAACTCCTTTCTCTACTCAGACAGTTGTTTGTGATAGTGTTTTGGCAATATGACCAATGCTTAGGCTATATCAACTAATCAGCATGCGACCTCGGTGTTCATTTTAACACACAAAAATTAGATGGCTCGGTGTTCATTTTAACACACAAAATTACCCTCCTTGCGACCTTGATTGCTACTGAGAAACATCACCCTTCAGATCAGCAATGCGACTGTTTGGTTATGAGTGCCTCGAATTCCCTTCTACCAGTGGTATAGTCCTATGCGATTCATTCGATGGGTCTGCACGATTTTCGGCTGACCTCATTGCTCTAGTGATTTGAATACTCCCTTTCGTTGTGAGGTGCCTCCTGGAAGGTGAAACGGTGGATCAGACCATTTTTGACCTGATCCACTATTCAACAATGTCGGTAGAGTGTTTTGATGCAATCTATGCCTATGTCTATTGGTTCTATCTTCAATGGCCCTCAGATTCACTTGCTAAAGAAAAAATATTCTGCCCTCTCTCCCTGTTTAACTCGGTCCCCTTTGATGAAAGTGTTATCACCAAAAATTGAGCATCTAGCCTAATTTACTAGATGGATCAAAGTACACCATGTAAAGTCAATTTTACCATAGAAAAATTGCTTTCATTGTGAGAAATTACTTAATAAAACACCTTTGTTAAGTAATTTATAATTAAACCCATGAAGAATAATTAAATAAATCACTATGTATTCTATTTTATTCTAGGAATAATGAATTTAACCATTGTTCAATTATTATTCCTTGTCATATTTGACCCAATTATGAAAAATCAAAAGATAAATTATAAATTATCTTATTTTTCTCTAGGAATAATTAATTAATCACTAATTAATTATTATTCCTTGTCAAATTTGACTAAATCCCTTAGGAATAATTAAATAAATCATTGCTTATTTATTATTCCTTAACCAATTTCTTGAGATGATAAATAAATCATTTATTTATTTATTATTTCTAAATAAAAGTTTAAATACGTTTTCCCTCATAACCAAATATAATAAAATATTCCAAGTGGTTATTCCAAGAATGAGGTTAATAATATTTTATTATTGCTCATTATTCAAGGATAACTCAATATTTTGTTATAAATAGAGGGGTTTTCCATTCATTATTCACTTTGGATTATTTTCGTTGTTGTACTCATTGCTGTAACTCTTATTATTTTCATTTCCGCACACCATTTCTCTGCATTTGAGTTCCCATTAAGCTCAAACATTTTATTTGTTGGGTTTTCACGTTATAGAGGAGAGAGACTCTACACAAGCTGGAGACGTTTTAGGATAGACAAGAACCCATCCCATAGAGGGGGACTGGTAGAATTTATTTGTTCCCTTCACAGGTGTTATAATAAAATATATTCTTTGTATATCTGGTTTCCATTGGATGATTGGATTTATTACTGTTTCTTTTTGCTGTATAACTATGATTGTGTCATAGGTCAGGACTTTGCTAGGTTTTGCTTCTATCATTTGCTGCAAATCTACAATGTTTAGTAGCCATTTATATTGTTCAGAATGTTTGTCATCCGCAGTATTATGTCGGTTCTTTTCATACAACTTTGAGATGAAAACACTACAACAAAATTGGCAACTCCATTGGTTTTTTACTTCATATCCAAAAACTTGCGTGACCTTAGTTTTCAGGTTAGGGTTTCTTATTTGTTCAGACTCTTAATGTTATTTACTAGCTTTCTAACACTAGATATGTCAAATTTGTAGCTTTTGCTAGTTTTCTGGTCTTTTTTGCATGTCACAGGAACGAGCTGCGACATAGACGTAGTTTTTTATGAGATTTTCCCACCGGGAATCAAGGATCAAAAATCACACTTTTTAGTCCAAAAGGTGCGATCTCGAGTCTAGAGTGCATATTTCACCCCAAAAACTGTGAGACCCCTAAAAATAGGTTAGTACCAGCGATTTTAGGGTTTCTGGGTTTTTATGAGATCTGTTTCTGGATTTTGTCAAGAGCTGTGTGTTGGGTTGTTTGACCTTTGTCTAATCCTACTTAGGCCTTGATATACTCTGATTTACTCGTCAAAGTGGAATTTATCCCCTTAGGGCTTCTAGTACGCTTCCACCTTTATGGGAGGAGTTTAGCTAAGTAAGAAGTCTGAGTTTCTCCAGCACTTTTAGCCATATTTTCCAGATCTATACCCTTTTCTTTCAGATCCCCAAGGATAGGTTGTTTCCATCCATGGTTTCATATTAAACCTTGTTTGGTAATTGGCCTTAGGGTCCCATAGGTTGCCCTAGGATTTACACCCATCTCCCTATCTTTTTGTAGTGATATTCCTTTCTGGTTTTTTGTTGTTGCTATACCACTTTCCAGTAACATAGTGTCATTTCATTCCAGTCACACTGACACTTAGATCCCTTGAACTTTTTAGTGTGTTTTCAGTTGATTTCGCCACCAACCAACACAGTGTTTGCAAATTCAGTTTAGGTGGGGTTTAGTTAATGGTTTTGCTGTTCATTTACTATTGTTAATTTTAGTTTATTTTCAACAATATTTTTTCTTTTTTACAAACATGATCTGGGCTTAATGAATAAATACACTTGCACACACAAGCACACATTAAGTGAAGGGTGGTTGGTTTACACCCCCAAGCCAAGATTGAACATAATAAATTTATCTCCCCTCGTCGAGACAAAGTCATATTGTTGATCTCCCTTCACCATTTTCATATCACATGTATCTTACCACCATTGTGCCACCAAGGCATTTGTCACAGAGACTCTTATAGCTTCATCCCCATTTTCCACTCGGGCATATTACTCCTCCCCACTGGGTTCGAGTTCATAGCCCTCTGAGTCCCCATACCAACTCTTCTCTTGGTTCATTTGATTCCGAGCCTCCTTCACCACATATTGTCACCATGTTTGGACCCAGAACTGGTGTAGGAACCCAACCTAGCGTTGGCTTCAGTTCTACCCTAGTGATCACATCTAGAGGAGCAATCTTGTGAACCATTCAGAAAACTCCCATACTCCCTTTTATGGCTGGCTTAAGTCTCCTGGATTTTAGCTAGTTGATAAACGACCCAATACACCACGATGCTGGTTGGCAAAAGTATCTATGTTATTTTTTCTCTTTTAATTAAATTGATTAATTAAAAAAAACATTACATATGACATGAGTTATGGTTTTTTGAGCATATGGTATTAGTAAACCATGCTGACTAAGCTTCCCTCAAATATCCCAAAGTTTGAGGGTAGTTCTGAAGAGGATCTTACCGATCATGTTCGCTCCTTCCACATGTAGTGCTCATCCAACTCCATTACCGATGACTTCTTTCGTTTTTCGTTGTTCCAACGCACGCTCACTAGAGATGCTACAAAATGGTATGTAGACTAGCCCGCCACATTTCATTCCATTTTCGTGACGCTTGCTAATTGTTCCTCTCATATTTCTAGCTACCTCTTTGATATGACACTGGTAAAAAGATATTGACCTCATTTCATCAGTACTCTTCCACTCACCTTTCCGACCATGTTTAAGAGTTGCGTAGAAGGAGGAGCACATGTCGTGCCCCTCACTTTGAAGACCGTGTCTATCTAGATTGGTTTCTCACGAGCCTTTTAGCACTCATTGGAAAAGATGCCGTGTCCCATTTTCCTCAGTCTGAGGAAGAAGATCTCCATACCGCTCTGAGATATGACCTGATTTATGTGCAATCTGGTTCTGCCCATACCATCATTCCAAACCTTCCCCATCCTGGAGGTTCCAATGCACTGAGGGAATCTCACGTTGCCGATGTATGGTTGGAACCCTTTCACATCCTTCCCCATACACTCAACAAAGTTATGGCCATCCATAGGGGGGCACCAGTTCCTCCAACACTTATGCCCCTCCTGCTAGCAAAATGTTTTCAGGGCCCCAACCTATCTACCAAACCATTGCCCCTCCTTATGAACAGTCGAGCACTCCAGCCCCTCAAGCATTAACACCATAGCCACCCATTCATCCTTAGCCCCCGCAGCTACTGCCCCCTTAGGGTCAGGTGTTTGCACAATAGAGTGCAACCAATCCACAAAATTTGAAGAAAAAATAATAAGGGGAAGGGTAACAATGGTAACAAGGGTAACCAGGGTAATCAAGGTAATCAACCTAGTGAATCCCAGGGGAACTAGCCTAACACCATCAACCAGAAACAAGGAAGCCAACCCAAGCAAAACAAGGCTATTCACACGAACAAGCCTTGTGCATGTTGTGGTGTACATGGCCATTATACACAAGTGTGCTATCTTACCCCAGATGCGCCAAATGTGGGAAGCTCAAGCAACTTCTAGAGGCCAACAATTGCCTTAGAATCCTACACCATCTCAACCGACAATGCTTACATATCCTTTCCCTCAACAAGGATTTGTTTCTTCTCAACCTCACCTAGGTCAAGCAGCTCACCCTCCTTAACCTTCTAGTCCTAGTGACTACCAGATCCTCATGGTGAGCTTTGATGAGGTTAATCCCTCCGATATCAACTTACAAACTCGATCGCATCAATATGATAAGCCATCAACTTCGTCTGCCATTGAGTCCAAAGCCAAAGCTTCTACTGAGCCTCTTACGAGGTCAAATGTTCCATTACAGTTCCCTCAACCTAAAGCTGAGGTAATTCCCAAGATGCCAAAGGGACCATTATGCCGCAACACGGCTTATAACCGAGTTGCCCATATATACAGTATAGTAGATGACTTGGCACAATCACCTGCCGCCATATCGACGCTGGTGTTAGAGTCGGTCTGGTCAGTCCTCCGTCAGAGACCAAAACTCTTTATGCATGTCATTTTTAGGTGTCCCGCTCCATTCACTCAGCTGCATTCTGCTAGGGGCATGCCATAATCTAACGGAAAAGGTCATGCTAGTCATTTCCCCTCATGTTTGATTCCTGTTTGCTTAGGTCTTTCGTCAATAATCACTAAAGTCCATGATAGTCAGGGTCTGGTCCTTTAATGGACAAAAGTCATTTTTGGTCATTAGGTCTAGGGATTAATTAGTTTGGTATTTAAATATGTCCAGTAAAGCCATGCGGGCCAGAGTGATTTCCTTTCAAAGTAATGATTCAGAGAGTTTCATCGTCATATTGATAAACTTCGACTCTTCTTCAAAACTCTATTTTGAAGAAAAGTCAAACAGTGTCATTGGTGACAAAATTTTCAAAAGTCTCAAAAGTTTATTTCTTCAGGTGCAGTCATGGTTGCCGTGGCCAAATTCATTGTCATGCAATCCCTGCAAAGAGTGTCGAAAATTTCATCATTTGAGCCAAAATTTTAAAGGAAAATTGAAAATCAGGGTTGTTTTAAAGTCAGTGAAAAAGTTTCAAACATGAAATTAGAAAAGTGGGTTTTTTGAAAAAGCAAAATTTAAATCATGACCTTCAAGTCTTTATACATAAGTTTCCACCAAAATCGAAGTTATTGTGCAAATCGAGAGCTTAGGGAGACATTGCAAAATCCCTGGGTGTGCATCGTAGCGTTTGGAGCAAGTTTGGAGGAGGATTCAGGGGCGCGGCGCATATAGACTAGGGCGCAGTGCACACACAGGGCGCGACGCACACAGAGCCCGCCCGCAGTGCAATTTTATAATTGGCACGGTGCACACCCAGAGCGTGGCGCACTAGGTTTTGTGCGCGGTGCACATAGAAAAAGCGCCCAAAAACTTTCAAAACTCCCTCAAATCATTTGTGGATGCCCATCAACTCGAGAGGTAGTCTCTATAACATCAATGGTTCCTCAAATTATGTAAATGATATAGTGTTTTATGCCTATGATTGAAATGCAACAAAACTCATAAAGCAACCACAAGAAACAAAAAGGGCAATTTTTGCTAGGGTTGTGTTGTTGATGCCAAGGTCCCATTTTCCCTCCCTCACCATTTTTCCTCATTCCCCTATGCCATTTTTTCCCATTCTCATTTCCCTAAAACACTACCAAAACCTATCCCATTTCCCCTCCTCTTATTGGTCAATGCAAACTCCAAACCCTACCTTATAAAAACCCCAAACCCTACCTTGTCAATACAAACCCAAAATCCTACCTTATTAAATACCCAAACCCCCTACATATCCCTAAACAAAAATCCTATTCCCATCACATTACCCCCTCCTAAAACTCCCTTTGTTTCATTGTTCCCCTTGGTGGAAGATATCACAAACAACACCCAGCTTCACCATCATCAAAGGGCAGCCTAAATACAATATATAAACAGCAGTCATGGCATATGAGGGTTCATCAGAGTATGAGGTGGAAACTCACAGTGATACAACTTTAGGAGAACAGGCTCCCAGGAGACATCACAGGAGTGGCAAACATGTTATGGATGAGCCAAACACCCTCACTGAATTGCAGGCATGCCCTCTTGCTATGTCATGTTTCCAGCACCTAGCATGTAAATTTTGTCAAAGGGTGGCAAATGTTAGAGTTCATCATGGGTTGGCCCGTCTTTTTGTGCTTCACCTACATGGAGCAGTCTATCTTGGCCGGGGTCACCTTCACATTGACACCCGAAGCTATCTCAATGGCAACAGGCATACCAAATGTTGGAGAACAGTGGCATAAGAATAAGAAGGTGGATATGCATCATTATGAGCCTTAGATTAAGGCTAGTTGTTTGAGGTAGCTCACGAGAGTTTTCCCATTCAGATATTTGAGAGATGAATATGCTCCACTCATGAAATTGATCATGAAATACTTCAGTTGTGAGGGGAGGGTCTCCTGCCTGTATGCCTATCACATCAGGTTTCTCATGCACTTTACCAGGGTGCGGATGATGAACCTCCCACTTTTCATTTGCGGGAACACAGAGAGGATGAAAAATTTCATGCAGCATAAGACCCCTCAGCAACAGCTCAACAGTGTTTACCACTTTGCTCTTATCCAGAGTTTGGTGGATCATCAGTTGGAATTGCAGGGCATTGCTTGGGAGGACTTCATCTCTCGTGACTTCTTCAACATTCCACTGGTAGTATCAGAGGTAGAGCATGAGATAGGTGGTCCTTCTCATCAGTATGAGTGCCATGAGGCCGCTACTATGCCAGTATTCATCACCTATCAGAGAGGCAGTAGACATTTGTTTGTGGTTTTGTTTCTATCATTTGTTGCAGATCTACAATTTTTAGCAGCCATTTATATTATTGATACTGTTTATCATCCACAGTCTTAAGTGGGTTCTTTTCGTACATCTTTGAGAAGAAAACACTACAAGAGAAAGAATTCTAGAAAATGCGTGGAGCAAGGACCCTTGAAACCCTCAATCTTTGGAAGAGAAATGTGGCCTCCAAGTGATCAATCTCCAAGTTTGGCTATGGGTTCAACCTCAATCCTAGGATGAGATTGATTAAACAATTTATATTCTTCCTTGGGATCAAGTTTAGAAACTCGACCTTCCGACCTTTGCAATTTGACCTCTTTTACCTCCAATGAAATCAATCCATAATTATTTCAAGGAGACACTTTGGATCTATGATCAAGTTAAAAATTGCATCGAAAGGCAGGGTCTCGTCCTTAGATTTAAATAATCTAGTCTCTTTCCAATATAGATTACAAAAATATATTCATACCATTGATCTGGAAATGAAATGGATATAATCTGATATGATACTTGTGCTCATAATTTAGCCTTTGCACCCTTGGTGTTTGATCCACTAGAAGGAGATGAACTCTTCCGTTGGATTTCTATAGACCTGTAATCAAATTATAGTCAACATGGTAGTACTTCTTACAACAAATCTCATAGCCCTGCAATACAATTGAAAAGAGGCCCTCAAATCTGATAGGGGTTCGATCTAAACCCCGTAAACTTGAATGGATAAATATGGTAAAGTAGACCCAGGTCCAATCTAAAAATTTGGCAAAGTAATGTTTTCTCTTTTGTTTGCAATAAAATAATAACTCTCAAAATAATGCATAAAATTCTCCTTCCAATCAACCGAAAAATAGATCCAACTAGGATGATACGAAATACCATCGAAGATGGAAATGTTGGCTAGGGTGAGCATAAATTCCACCAAAGTTCCTTGCATGAAACCTCCAAATAACCCTGCAAATAATTTATAATTTTCCAATAAAACCCTTAGGCTGGTGGGATGCACAGCTCTGATACCACTATAATTTCCTAATCATCAAAATTTTAATCAGTTATGGTACATTGTAGGTGTTCTAATAAAATTCTTGCAGGAAAAACACCAAACACAATAAAGATCTGAGAATGCAGCATCTTATTTATGCAAATAAATATAAACAAAATTACATGCCCACAGAAGCACTACTAAAGCTCGTGCCTTGGCATGTATGGCTTCCCATCAACAGAGAAATTAAAGATGTTGAAGCACAATCTTAGATCCTCGATGGATCCACCAGAGAAATTACTCCCATGGTATTTCATTCCTTGGGATCAACTAGAAGTTGCATTGACAAGCTCTCAACAAAAGAAAAATAGATAAATAACTCTCGATGATTACATTGTTAGGCTCCTATCCCCTTTTATATGCTTCATTGAATCTCTAGAGGCTTATTTTATTGTTTTCACTCGAAAAATGAAGTAAAATACCATGGGTCAATGCCATGAGCAACTACCATGGTAAATATCATGGGTAGATTTTGTCCACTTTAACCATATCCACAAAAAAGAGAATATTACAAATCGAGCGCTTCTTATTTAGTCTAAGAAGTTTATGTTTATGAATTCCCCAAGATCCATAAAAGAAGAAACTTAATAGAAATTACTCACCAACACCACAAAGTATGTTATTTTTATTGAGAATATTAAGCACATGGAAATATGCTTGTTAAAGTGGATGTTAGAGAAATCCCTAATGCATAGGTCTAACAATAACAAGAATTGTGTTACCTTGTGGGTAATTTTCTTAAGAATCCTAACTATGTCTTAAAAATGTAGCTTAGGGAATTAAATTTAAACGATACTCCTTATTGATTTTGAGATTAGGATGAGAGACAGATAGGAGATATTGTCTATTCTAATAATAAACATCTTTTCACTTGTATATTTTCCATTCATAATGTCTCTTTTTCATAAATTAAATGGACAACCTTATTTCCATAATTGTTCATGACAAACCATCCTTCCAAGAGGCATTAAGGCCATTTCCAGACAGGTAAGGCCACCTACTAAGTTATAGATTCAAAATCCAACGACTCTGCTGTGAGCTCACCAAGATTTAGTACCTCTTACTCTTCTCTAAATTCTCCAACAAATCAATGTACAAATGAATTAGAATTGGGGGCAAGAAGCCCTTTTATAGGAAAAACTCTAGTTTTTTTTTGCCATTAGGAGTAAATGGTAGCTTGGTTTGACAAACCATTAGCACTGTTGGAATTCTCTCACCAATCTCTACAATGGGTCTCCATGTTTCTCGTAATTTGAAACTTCACCACAAAGCCATTTTTTTCATGAGGTCTCACTTTGGCGCATTAAATAAAATCTCTTAATATGAGTGACGTGTACTCTCATACCACTTGTCCTTTGAACTTTTATAATTATGAGTCAAGTTGTGGCATGAGTAATCACTATTTACTCATTCTATTATGGTGCGTTGTGGGCCTTTCCCATGTGGAAGCATCATATAGTCACCTTTCTTCAAAGCATTATAGATGAGTCACCCCTACATCTATGGAGTTTGTTCAAAGTCCCATTGAGTCCTGTTACAATATATTATCCATCTATGTGTCGCATTCATCCCATTTTTCTTATATTTGACCTCCATCTATCCTCATGTGCCTTTGAAAATCCTCCATCTGAGTAATTGACCATCCCTTATGGAATTGTGTCAGTCACTAAGAGGTCAACCTTGCATGTTATGCTCTTACAAGGTAAATAATAACTCCATGTGTCCCCATATCTTCCAATTATCATCCCCAGTCTTAGTCGTTATTAGCCAAAATACTATGATCCTTGTGCCTTTGTTGAGGATTCATAATTTCCTAAACTCTGGTGGGCCTGCTTTTGTTAACATCAACACATTTATTCCAGGAGAGTAGTCTAGAGGATGGTGTACCTTGGTTTCATCTTTCATCCTTTCTTGGTGCCTCTAATCAAGCAAAGTGAATCATTATTTCCCTTTTACTTGGTTTTTTCTCACATGCTAAAATTCAACTCATTATCACACGATCAAGAAACATACACTTGGTGGTATAGTGATCTAGCAGATTTTCCTAGATTTTCTGAGGTGTGTGTGAGATGTTCTAGACCTCATAAGGAGATGTCCCTTTACGTAGCCCATCACATACCTAGATGTCAAAAAATTATGATCTAGCCTCAGAAGAAGTTATTTTATTTGAATGGCTTTGTTTTTGCCGATTGCATAACTCACAACATGATCCTCTATTTAAAATGGTCCATTAAGATATTTAAATACCTCTCCTATTCATCAGGGCTTCTTTGGTTGTGATCTCCCCCCCTACACCCTTCACCACACCAATGTGGGGGAATTATGTCTCATGTCCTCATATCAACATACTTAATTGTATCAATCCTGGCCATTGTACTCGAGGAAATTATGTATATGGGGATCATTATCTCATTGTATCATTTTTTGCCCCATTGATGCCAGCATATCATGTATCATGTACTATGTACCTCAGACCTAGATTGTTAGCCACGCCATTATCATTTGTACTCGGTTATCTCATAGGTATGGGTATATCTCCCTCACCTTATTGAGATCTTGTACTCATCAATAAAGGAAACTTTTATCTCACAGGTAGGTTTCACCCCATCCAACTTCAATACTTCCTATTACTTGAGTGATCTCCGTCTCTCCCTATGACTTCCCTTCGTTGTTTTACGAAAGTGAAGCTACAACATATTTCCATCATAAGATGTGCTCCTCAAACTCTTATGTTGGGCAACAATGTGTTATCACCAAAAAATTATCACCTAGTCATGTATTACTAGGTTGCTCAAAATGCACCATGTAGGATAGGTTTTTACATATTAAAACATTATTTTACCTTAGGCAATAATTTAGTGAACCAATTTCCTAAAGTATGTTGTTGCATTCTAGACTACTACATGGAGGAGAATTTTAGGAAAAAATAAATGTTTTCTCTTAAAATTCTCAATATTATGCACTAGTAAAAATGGTAAAGGATTAGGGGTTCGTCTTTACGGTATTGATGGTTTCTTCGGGAAGTAGAGTGATGGAGGTTGACAAAAAATAATGTGATTTATGGCTATCAATGCTAAAAATAGAGGTGTGCATCGTGAGAGGAGCGATGGACGCACTTTCGAAGAATGTTAATGGGTGGTAACATAGTTTGAGTACTTTTCGGGGTCCCCATCGATTGTGTTTTAATATGTGTTTTTTTATTATTTTATTTATTTTGAACGCTACTTATATACATTGGTTGTTGTTATTAGCAAATTTTTGTGCTACATGGGCAACATGGATTAGATTCACTTGAAGGATTGTTGAAAAATGTGGCAAGAAATTCTCAATTTGATTTTGCCTTGATTAAATTGAGAAAATTTGAATTTCCAAATCAACAAACAACTTGGATTCAATTAGCTTGTACGGCATGGTTTGTGTCACCCATTTTACTCAATCAATTCGAGTTGGAGGAGTTAGAGTTCAGTTAAGCATTGTGATTTCTAATTTGTAGCAGTCAAAGTCAGTTATCTCAAGTTGTTTTCAGTTAAACTAGGTCTAACTGTTGGGGGATCTAGTGGAAGGCTAGTTGTGTAGTGAGACTTCAGTCAAATGCAATGATCATCTAGTTAAGTGATCAATCATCCCAAAATTGCTAGTGCATGTAAACAATTCGAGTTCCCCAGCTATGGTGGAGATTCCAAGGCAGTTTAATATTAGTTGTAGACTAGTCTTGAGTGTACAGGTGTTGCATGCAGTCACATGATCAACCTTAGGAATTGTGCAATCCGTTTTGAAAAAAACCTAAATAATAGGGGCCTAATTTCTCAAGGGATTGCACAAGGAAATAGGGGCTCAAGCAGAGGTAGAAATTGAAAAAGTTTGGGTTTGAGCTTCTTAGTGAGTAGAGGGATAGGTTATTCACTTACGGGTTGTGCACAGTTGAGTAAATCAATTGTAATACATCTATATTATAAGATTGATGCAAGAAGGCATTGGAGTTATTAGAAGATTGATTTCCCAAAGAAAAATATTGTGTGCATGTATTTTATTTCTTATTGCATGTCTGAATTTTTTGTTCTAAATTGTGAATTAACTTTTGTAGAGTAGTAGAGTAGGTATGTGTCTTATGATTTTGAAAAAAGTTCATGATGAGTTGCAAATCTACACCATAATTTCTGCATCGTATCATAGCAGGATTCACATTAGAGCATGAATTTCGAATTTGTTGCTCAGGAGGTTCGAATTTGCAGTTCAGTGTAGCAAGAACTCTTAGGAACTGAAAATATGACCTTCAACGGGCTGAGGCTAGAGTTTTCCTTGTAAGGCAACTCTAATTTCATTGACTGCAAGGATCACATGGAGGAGGTATTCAATGACAATGGATTTCTAGAATAAATAAAGAGAGATGTTACAAAACCAGTAGAATCTGATGCCCAAAACCTTGCTCAGTCAAAGAAAGTTGTAGCCAAAGTGTGGATAATAATATTGGAGGGAGTATGAGACCACATTGTCAGCAATCTCCATGGGAAAGAAAATCCTTATGGAATGTGGTAGGCACTCACAAATCTATTCTAGAATAGTAGTGACCACAAAAATTTGGTGCTCAAGGACAAACTTTGAAATATCAAGATGTAGAAGAATGACTTTACCCTGCAATATCTGAGGAGGTTCACACAAGTTCATGATGAGCTTGTAGGAGTTGGTGTTACTCTTTCAAAGGATGACTTGGTAAGAATATCCCTTTGGACCTTCCCAAGAGTTGGCATACCTATCAAGATTAAGTGAATAGGAGGGAGAAACTACCGAATTGGGAACACTTATGGTACTATTTGGTACAAGAGGAAATAAAGTAGAATACTAGAGATGGTACCTCATCCAAGGGCAAGGATGAAGAAAAATTTTCATTGGTTGGAAAGGGAAAGAAGGGAAAAGGGCAAGAAATCTCAAAACAAACCAAAATCCAACCAAGGGAGAAATAAGAAAGATTTGTCAAAAATTAAATCCTTCCATTGTCACGAATACGAGCACTATGCCATGAAGTGCCCACAGAAAGAGGCAAGTGAGAAGACCTTAGGAGGAGCAGTGGGTGAAGCCTTGGATTCATAATTCGACCTTGACGTTACCCTTATTGCATGCATGTCCAACATAGTGATGGGGAGCATGTGGTACTAGGACTCAGGTGCATTGTTCCACATGACAGGGTGTAGAGACTTTTCAGTGACTTGGACGAGAAAGATCTCCATATGTACATCAAGCTAGGGGACGATGGAAGGTATAACATGACCAGTATTGGTACAGTCAACTTTTAGAGGGAGTCAAGCTCCCCTCTCAGGCTCAAGGATGTCATGTTTGTTGTAGGCGTAAAGAAAAATCTCATCTCTGTTGCAGCTTTAGAAGGCCGTGGTTATGACGTGATCTTCAACAAAGGAAAAACATTCTTGAGACACATAGCCATGAGACAGGTGAAGAAGATCGAGGTTTGTGTGAAGAATCTATATATTTTAGATGTGGAAGATTGTGTTGCATTTAAAAGTAAGGAAGAGAAAGTGCAGGGCCATGATGTAGGTGAACTTTAGCACATAAGCCTTGGCCATTTGCATCATGGCACCTCGAATAGTATACAAAAAATATCCACTAGCCTCCCTAAAGGATCACTTGAGCAGCAAGATGTATGCAAAGGATGTACCTTGGGGAAGTACATAAAATTGAATTTCATGATCGGGACAACAAAGTGCATGCAATCCAAGAAAGGATCTAGTTTGATGTTTGTGGACCTTTCATTATAGCCTCCACTGCCCGACACAAATATTTTTTCCTTTTATTGATGAGTTCTCACATAAGTGTTGGATCTCTTCATGTGGAAGAAAAATGGGACATTCTCCAAGTTCATAGAATTCAAGGCACTATTTGAGAAAGAATCCAACAAGAAGGTGAAGGCTCTCTGGAGCAATAATAGAGGTGAGTGTGTGTTTAATGAATTTAAAAATTTATGTGCGAAAGAAGGCATTCGATGATAGTTGACAATACCGCACAACCCACATCAGACTGGGGTGGTTGAGAGAAATATCGATAGCATTTTGGGAGAAACAAGGGTGATGTTGCATGACCAAGGCCTACCTCTGCATTTGTGGGTTGAGACATGCAATACAACAATTTGTTTGCAAAACTGAAGTTCTCATCGATTCTTGGCATGATATTACACTGGAGGAGGCTTTCTCGGGAAGAAAGCCAGATGTGTCTCACTTCAAGATTTTTGGAGCCTTTGTTTACTGCCATTTCTCCAAAGAATCAAGATAGAAGCTTTAGTCAACAACAAAATTAGGGGTATTTGTGGGTTATACAAAAATTCCCCACAACTAACATGTGTACTTGCCATCACTCATAATGATAGTTATGTGAAGGGATGTAAACTTTGATGAGGATAAATCTATGTGGTGCTCTCTTGAGAGGGAGCTTTAGATGCCACCAAAAGATGAGATTTTAGCTCAAAAAGAGGAACCTCAAGAAGTTGTAGAGCAACCACAAATTGTGGAGCAAAGAGTGGAGATAGTCACTAAAGAAAAACCTCTAGAGAAGGTAGAAAAAGAACTAAGGAAGTTGATAGACTTGTGCAGGATGCGAGGGAGAATGTGGGATATCCTTCAAATTTGCATAAGAAAAGGAGGTTACCTAAAAGGTACACTAGCAACATGGCTCTTATGACTGAGCATATAGAGATTGAGCCATCCTATTTTGAGGAAGAAATAGAGAAACCTATATGGGTTGATGCAATGGTGGAGGAATATGAATCCATTGCAAAGAATCATGTTTGGGAAAAGATCCCAAGAACAACATATAAATCAATAGTGGGTTTGAGACGGATCTTCAAGGTGAAGTAGGCAACAAACGGAAGAATAGGGAAGTATAAGGCCAGATTTGTGGCCAAGGGGTACTCTCAAATTGAGGGAAGTGACTATGAGGAGACATTTTCTCTTGTAGTAAGGTACTCATCCATTAGATCAATTCTTTGTCTCGCTACACAGATGTGGTGAAATATCCAACAGATGTGTGTAAAAAAACATTTCTGAATGGGGTTATTAAGGAGGAGGTGTACATAGAGTAACAAAAATAGACATTTGATCAAGAGTCTCATGTGTGCAAACTCAAGTGAGCACTGTATGATCTCCAGCAAGCACCTCGTTCTTGGTACACCAAGATCAATAGTTATCTCACTGGTTTGGGCTTCACCATAAGTGAACCAGATGTAAACCTCATCACGTATGGATAGAAGGTAAATTTCTCGTTATTGTCTTACATGTTGATAATTTTATTTCAACTAGTGATGAGACATTGATCATATATTGCAAGGAGGACCTTGCAAGGGAATTTTAAATGAAGGACATGGGTCTTATGCACTACTTGTTGGCATTATGGTACAGGTTTGGAGCTATGGCACAGGTGTTGTCCTTGATGGCAACTCTATCTGGTGACAGATCTCAGTTTAGGCTTTCAAAATAAAGGAAAAGTCATATACGCAGGTTCATCTAGACAAAGTCGCATATACACGTGGGTTAGCCGTTTCGAAGGCGCGTATGTGTATACACGCACTTTCATGAAAGGAAAAGCGCGTGTATGTTTGAAAACTTACCTTTGGTCCGGGGTAGTTAGTCCTTGGTATTTGAACCTATGGTTTTGGACCATGGTATCTCATCAGAAGGGGTGATCCCAAAGTATTGGTCCCGTGGTATTGTGTTATTATGGTTTTGGATCGTGGTATTGAGAAAGGCCTAAGACTATAAAAGAGGAAGGAGATCATTTGGCAAAGCATCTTTGGAATCAATTGAATATCTAACATGTGCTAGATCTGAAACTTTTGTGATTGGGGTTATTGTGCAGATCTGGATCTGAATGAAGGAGGAACCTAAGCGCATAAAGAAGGATAAGATCTATTGATGGGTCATAATCTTTGAGGCTTGAATGATAGTATCTTTGTATGATTTTGATCTGTTCTTTGAGGTGCACACTTGATCTATAAATCTGAGAATCTAGGTTAACTTGTATTTTACTGTTTGAAAGAGTAAATTATCCTTTAAAGATCTGTACACAGGTTCAGCGAAGTGAAGGCGCGTATACATGCAGGTTCAGTGAAGGAAAACTGTGTATATGCAAGTTGCTCCACATACATAAGCGTATACACGTAGGTTTCAGGTTGTTTAAGTAGCGTATATGCATTTTATTGTGATCTAGCTACCTCTGTTTGTTGCTGCAGTGTTCTGGGTTCAGAATTTGGTATATGGTTACTGTTACTATGTTCTGGGTACAGCTATCAGAGAAGTGTTTATTGTGAATCAATTTTGTTCGGTGGAAAGAAGTTTGGTTGAAGCAAAAATCTTGATGATTGATTGATGTTCATGGATCCATTCTGAATATGAAACATGGTCCCTGGAAGAAAGAGAATGTTGTAGCCTTCAGTAGGACAGTACCTACGTACTAGTATCTTGGCTAGTACAAGAGCTAAGGGGGTTGTAGCTCCCTTCAAGGAGAATTTGGAAAACGATAGAGGGTTGTAGCTCTCTGCAGGTTGTAGCCTACGTACTGGTAAAGGACTGCACCACTACATTGTAAAAAGAAGTTTCTAATTAAAGGAAGATAGAGACGAATTGCAGCAGGTGGTTTTCACCCACATTGGGTTTCCACCTTATATCTTGTGTTCTTGTGTGTGAATGTCTTCTGTTCTGTTTTTGCTGGTCTGGTTACTGTTTATTTCGCTCAGATACACAGATTAATAATCAACATTTGAAAGATAAAGTAAATTATAATTTTGCATTGTATATGCGGGTTTCCTTCTACATAGTTGCGTATATGCGCGGGTTTGACTAGCTGAAGTAGCGTATATCTTCTGAATTTTAAAATGGACTATTTTGCTTGATAATACTGATTCACCCCCCCTCTCAGTATTATTTCCAACAATTGGTATCAGAGCAGGTCCTTCTGAAGAAGCTTGATCACTTGGAGGAACATCCATCATCATGAGCAACTACAAGAGAGAAGCATCAATCAGGCCACCGATTTTTGATGGGACAAACTTCCTATATTGGAAGGTAAGAGTTACTACCTAGCTTCAATCACTTGGTACAGAAGTCTGGGATATCATAGATACAGGGTACACTTTTCCTTCAGCAACTCCTATAGATACGGCTGAGAAGAAGAAATATGAAACAAATGCAAAGGCAGTCAATACCCTATTAGCATGCCTATCTCAATCAACAAAAGAAATATGGGACAAGATTGTTCTGAGCTATGAAGGAGATGAACAGGTAAAACAAGCAAAACTTCAAACCCTCACGATTCAGTATGAAAATCTCAGAATGCACAATGATGAAAGTGTGGCTAACTATTTCCTTCATGTAGATGAGATTGTTAATTGTATGAAAAACTTGGGTGAAGAAATAAAAGAGGCTGTTGTGGTTGAAAAAGTTCTAAGATCTTTGTCCCCTAGGTTTGAATCTAAAGTTTCTGCAATAGAAGAAAAGGAGAATCTTCGAAACCTTACCATGTCATAGCTACACGAGATTCTAACTGCTTATGAAATGAGGAAAGGAGGACCATCAGACAGAAGAGAAGCAACTTTCAAGGCTTCAGGCAAAGGAGACTACTATGAGATAGGACATGCGTCAGAAGAGGAAGAAGAATCAAATTTTGTCAAAAACCTTCAACGGGGTACTAGAAGATTCAGAGGTAAGTTAACTTTCAAATGCTTTGCTTGTGGGAGAGTCGGTCACTATGCTGCCAAATGTCCTCATAAGGATAAAATTAAAAAAGGGAAGGAACCTGTTAGATGGAACAAGAAATAGAATGTAACTAAGAAAAGTTACTACACTCATGAAGATTGTGATGGTCTTTCAAATAGTGATGAAGATGAACGAGGTAATAACTATAAACTTTTAATGGCTTTTGAAGATGATGATTACATGGATGCTATAGATGTGGATGGCTTTTATGAAGAGATTTCTAGACTCAAAACATGTTTAGAAGAAAAGAATGTGATCATTAATACTCTACAATTCCAACTTGATGAAAAGGAACACTTTCTTGAGAAGTTAGAATGCGAAATTGTTGGGCTTAGAAAAGAAATTGAGAAAACAAAGGCTATTAATCTTAAATTTGTTAAAGGATCTGAAACTCTGGATGAGATCATCAATGTACAGTGCTCTCCACTAATCAAGACAGGTCTGGGGTATAATGGAGAAGCATCTCAAGCATCCACCTCAAAGAGTTATCTTGATGCAGCAAGGAGGTATGAGCAAAATCCCAATGAAGATCACCAGGTAAAACAGGGACGAATTCCATCAAGAATAAACAAAGACTACCAGGTAAATCAAGGGCAATCCACCTTAAGGGTGAACAAAAGCTATAATCAGCCACATGTAAGATCTTCTCAAACTGCCTCAAGAATGGATGACAATAGAAATTACAATCATATGGCTGGTAGATTTGATAATCACAGAAGTTTCTTCAATGGGCAATGTTTCTCTTGCCATAACTTTGGCCACAAAGCAGCTCAATGTGTTGCTTATAAGACAATCATGACTAGAGAAGCTCAAAAACAAAGAATTATGATTGGGATTACGAAAAGGACCTATAACAAGTTTTCGGCCCTTGAAAATGAAATTGAATGTTCTATTTGTAATAACTTCGGTCATGAAGATTCTAAATGTAGGAGCAGGTTTTGACAGAAAAAGGAACAAGCCTCAAGCACCAAAACATGGAGAATAAAGGAACCACAACCAGAAAGATGTGGGATAGCTTTTTATGCAGAAGGAAAAGAAAATCAATGGTACATCGACAGTGGATGTTCGAAGCATATGACAGGTGATAAAGAAAAGCTTGAATCATATAGTGTTTTAGAAAAGGGAAAGAAAGTTTCTTTTGGAAATGATACCCCTGCAATCATAAAAGGAAGAGGCACTTCTCAGTTGAAAGAAAAGGTCAAAGATGGAAATGTTTTTTATGTTGATGGCTTGAAGCATAATCTACTGAGTGTAAATTAAATGTGTGATCAAGGAACCAACGTAATATTTCGATCAAATGGATGTAGTGTTCGTGATCTTGATATAGGAAAAATAGTGATCGAAGGGAGATGAACTCCAAATAATTTATACATATTTGAAGAAGGACAACAACAATGCTATTTGAGCAAGGATGATGAACACAGTTATGGCACCAGAGGTTGGGGCATCTAAGCTTTTCACAGATAAGGAAAGCATGAAAATACCAGGCTATTCGTGGTCTTCTATATATCAAGATTCCAGACAACACAATATGCAAATCATGTCAGTTTGGTAAGAAAACCAGAACTAACTTCCCTGAGTAGGAAGGATCATCTAGCAGGCCTCTTGAGCTAGTCCATACAGATGTATGTGGTCCATTTAGGACAAGGTCACCTCGAGGAGAAGAATACTTTATATTATTCATTGACGACTTCTCCAGGATGGTTTGGTTAGGACATATGAAGCACAAAGACGAAGCATTCAAAAAATTCAAATATTTTAAAGCCTTGGCTGAAAATGAATCGGATCACAAAATTAAGTGCCTCAGGTCTGACAGAGGTGGGGAGTTTACCTCAAATGATTTTTTCGCTTTCTGTGAAGAACATGGAATAAGAAGGGAATTCTCTACAGCTAGGACTCCTCAGCAAAATGGAGTGGTGGAAAGGATGAACATAACGGTTCAACAAATGGCTCGTGCTATGCTTGATGAATCTGGAACTCCCGCAACCTTCTGGGGTGAAGCTACATTTGCTGCAGTTGTGATTCTCAACAAAACAAATGTCCGAGTGGACAACACGCAAACCCCTCATGAGCTCTGGTATGGTGAAACTCCTTCAGTAAAGCATTTCAAAATTTTTGGAAGCAAATGCTATATTAAGAATAATGATGAACAACTTGGAAAACTTGAACCTAGAGCAGATGAAGGCATTCTCCTTGGTTATTCTCCCCACAGCAAAGCATATAAGTGTTACAATAAGAGACTTGGAAGAATTGTTGACAACATTGATGTAGTGATTGATGAAAAAGGATACATTCCTAGGCAAGTAAATTATGAAAATATCGAAGAGGATGGAGACTACCCTCCAAATCAGACTGATGATGAAGAAGAACCTCAAGGGGCACCAGAGGAATAGATAAGGATAGAAGAGAAGACTCCATCTAGGTATGTTCAAAAGAATCATCCAAAATCTCAAATTTTGGGGCAGAAAGAGGCAGGTATACAAACAAGAAGAACAATTGCAGAAGCCTCAAGCTATTTGGCTTTGCTCTCCTCCACTGAACCACAAAATGTAAAAGAGGCATGCAAAGATGAATGTTGGGTCAAGGAAATGGATGAAGAACTTGAGCAGATCGAAAAGAATAACACTTGGGAGTTGGTTCCTAGACCAAAATATAAGAATGTCATAGGGACAAAATGGATCTTTAAAAATAAGTTGAATGAAAATGGAGAAGTGATTAGAAACAAGGCCAGACTTGTTTGTAAAGGGTATGCTCAACAAGAAGGAATAGACTTTGAAGAAACATTTGCTCCTGTTGCTAGACTTGAGGCCATTCGAATGTTCCTTTCTCTCTCAAGCTTTCAGAAGTTCAAAGTATTTCAATTGGACGTGAAATAAGCCTTGCTGAATGGAGACTTAGAAGAAGAAGTGTACATTGAGCAACCAGATGGTTTCATCCTTGGGAATGATCCAAATCTTGTATGCAAACTAAAAAAGGCTCTCTATGGTCTTAAACGGGCTCCAAGGGCTTGGTACTACCGTTTGGACAAATATATTCATCAACAAGGATTCTCAAAAGGATCAGCAGATAGAAATCTTTATATAAAAATTGAAAATTACAAATTGCTAATACTTGTGTATGTAGATGATATTATCTTTGGCAGCAATGAAGAAGCTATGAGTCAAAGCTTTGCCTTGGTGATGCAGAAAGAATTCAAAATGTCTTTGCTTGGAGAACTGACATACTTTCTTGGATTACAAATCCAACAAAATGAAGGCGGTATATTTTTGTCTCAAACCAAGTATCTCATGCAGATCTTGAAGAAATATGGCATGGAGGATTCAAAACCAGTGTGTACCCCTATGGTTATAGGATGTAGCCTCAGTGCAAATGATGAATCTGCGCAATGCATCAACCAACCTATAGATCCATGATTGGAAGTCTTCTTTATTTGACAGGTACTCGACTAGACATCATGCATGCAGTGGGAATAGTTGGAAGATTTCAGGCAAATCCTAAAGAAACCCATCTTCAGGCAGTAAAGAGAATTTTCAAGTATCTTCAAGGAACTCAAAACTATGGCTTATGGTATCCTAGAGATACAGATATCACTCTACATGCCTATACAGATGCAGATTGGGCTGGAAGCGTGGATGATAGAAAGAGCACAAGTGGTGGAGCATTTTTTTATGGGTTCCAGATTAGTATCTTGGTTCAGCAAGAAACAGAGTTCGATTGCCTTATCTACAGGTGAAGTGGAATATGTGGCTGCCGCATCTTGTTGCACTCAACTTCTTTGGATGATGCAAACCTTGCAGGACTTTCAAATCACTTGTACTCCACATATCTCCATCGTATGTGATAATACAAGTGCAATCAGCATTTCAAAGAACCCAGTCATGCATTCAAAGACCAAGCACATACCGATCAAGTACCACTTTCTCTGGGAACAAGTGTCGGAACAAAATATCAAATTGGAGTATGTTCCTTCAAAAGAACAAGTTGCTGATATTCTCACCAAACCACTGCCTAGGGAGACATTTGAATACCTTAGACAGAAGCTAGGGGTAGTTGATGTATCATCTTGCTATTAAATCTTGTCTATTTTAGAGAAAAATGGGTGTACGCGAGTTTCATGAGGAGGATCCGCGTACATACGCAGGTTTATGCAGAGATAGTCGCATATATGGAGGTTTGATGAATACCAGTATGGACAGGCTCTCGTTGAAGATAGTTTGATATGGATCTGACAGGGTTAATCTGGCACAGGTTCAGGGGGAGCAGATAAACTTCTAATGATGCATTGTTGACATTACCTTAGAATCCTTTGGTTCTAGTTCAGTTTTTGTTGGTTTCACGTGGAACAAATACGGAGGAAGAATAGAAGGAAATGATAGTTGCTGATCTGAATGGTGATTGATAGATGCTGCTGCTATCAGTTATTGGTGTCTTTCATAAGCATTTCTGTAGATATTTCGTCTCTATATCATATATCTCTTTTATGATGTCAATGTCATGTAACGGCCTATCTTGGTTTCCCCACTATGCCTGGGATGAAGATGTAATGTATTTGGTTGTCATGTGTAAATTTCTGATGTATCCCCACTTGGTTGGGTGATGGATGTATGTATTAAGTCTTTTGGTGATAGGAAGGTCTTTTATGATGTATAAGTCTTGGTTCGTCTTGGAGAACATATTTTTGCAGATCTTGTCTACAGTCAAGGGGAGCATGGTCAGCACAGCAGGGCAGAGATTTCAGCATGCTCTCAAGGGGAGCACAACCCTTTGCCCTTGATGACAAAGGGGGAGAATGACTTTGAAGATCTTGCCTTGCCATCAAGTCCAAAGGGGGAGATTGTTGGCATTATGGTACGGGTTTGGAGCTATGGCATAGGTGTTGTCCTTGATGGCAACTCCATCTGGTGACAGATCTCAGTTCAGGCTTTCAAAATGAAGGAAAACTCATATACGCAGGTTCATCTAGACAAAGTCACGTATACACGTGGGTTAGCCGTTTCGAAGGCGCGTATGCGTATACATGCACTTTCACGCAAGGAAAAGCATGTATATGTTTGAAAACTTACCTTTGGTCCGGGGTAGTTAGTCCTTGGTATTTGAACCTATGGTTTTGGACCATGGTATCTCGTCAGAGGGGGTGATCCCAAAGTATTGGGCCCATGGTATTGTGTTATTATGGTTTTGGATCATGGTATTGAGAAAGGCCTAAGACTATAAAAGAGGAAGGAGATCATTTGGCAAAGCATCTTTGGAATCAATTGAATATCTAACATGTGCTAGATCTGAAACTTTTGTGATTGGGGTTATTGTGCAGATCTGGATCTGAATGAAGGAGGAACCTAAGTGCATAAAGAAGGATAAGATCTATTGATGGGTCATAATCTTTAAGGCTTGAATGATAGTATCTTTGTATGATTTTGATCTGTTCTGTGAGGCGCACGCTTGATCTATAAATCTGAGAATCTGGGTTAACATGTATTTGACTTTTTGAAAGAGTAAATTATCCTTTAAAGATCTGTACGCAGGTTCATCGAAGTGAAGGCGCGTATACACGCAGGTTCAGTGAAGGTAAATTATGTATACGCAAGTTTCTCCACATACAGAAGCGTATACACGCAGGTTTCAGGTTGTTTAAGTAGCGTATATGCTTTTCATTGTAATCTAGCTGCCTCTGTTTGTTGCTACAGTGTTCTGGATTCAGAATTTGGTATATGGTTATTGTTATAATGTTCTAGGAACAGCTATCAGAGAAGTGTTTATTGTGAATCATTTTTGTTCGATGGAAAGAAGTTTGGTTGAAGCAGAAATATTGATGATTGATTGATTTTCATGGATCCAGTCTGAAAATTTATGAAACGTGGTCCCTGGAAGAAAGAGAAGGTTGTAGCCATCAGTAGGACAGCACCTACATACTAGTATCTTGGCTAGTACAAGAGCTAAGGGGGTTGTAGCTCCCTTCTAGGAGAAGCTGGAAAACGAGAGAGCATTGTAGCTCTCTGCAAGTTGTAGCCTGCGTACTAGTAAAGGACTACACCAGTACATTGTAAAAAGAAGTTTCTAATTAAAGGAAGATAGAGACGAATTGCAGCAGGTGGTTTTCACCCACATTGGATTTCCACCTTATATATTGTGTTCTTGTGTGTGACTGTCTTCTGTTCTATTTTTGCTGGTCTGGTTACTGTTTATTTTACTCAGATACACAGATTAATTATCAACATCTGTAAGATAAAGTAAATTATAAGTTGGCATTGTATACGTGGGTTTCCTTCTACATAGTTGTGTATATACACGGGTTTGACGAGTTGAAGTAGCGTATATCTTCTGAATTTTACAAGGGAATATTTTGCTTGATAATACTGATTCACCCCCCCCACCTCTCAGTATTATTTCCAACACTACTTTCTTGGGTTGGAAGTATGACAATGTGATGGGTAGTTATTTGTCTCTCAAGGCATGTATGAAAATGAGATATTGCAGAGATTCTGCATGGAGAGTTGTAAACATGTTATCACCCTAAACTTTTCTAAAACTTGGATAGTTTACATTATAATGTTAAATGGTGCTTAAGTCACTTTTATGGTTTTTAGAGTCCAAGTCATAGGGTTAGAGTCTCATTTCCATCATCAAATAAAGTTCAACAACCTTGTTTTACACTTTATGGGTCCCATATCATGTTTTGAAAGTCATAAGTTTAGCCATTTAAAAAAATAAATTTTAAACTAGCTATGAATCCACATTTTCGTAATGCAGACAATGTAAAAAACCAGTTTTGCGCTACAAAATCACTGAAGCAGCCGTTTTTTTCAGCAGAATTTTTTTTTTTAGGTAGTCAACTTCTAGGAGGTTGTTTGAGCAGCTGAAAGCATATTTTGGAAAACTGAAAGAGGTTTTTATTCATAACATAATGAAATACTAAAAAATATTTGAGTTTCTTCAAATTCATTATGATATGGGAGAAATGGATGACCCAACTTGCGCTACGAAACTATTGTAGGTGCAATTTTTCACAAATCAGAATTTCCAGTTTACACCTGATATTCAAAGACAGTTTCTGGTCACAGGAAAAGGTATTTCGGAATTATGTAGGAGGTTTGTCTTGATCAACTCTCTAGATACAACAACCTATCTAACATTATTCATAAGTGTTATCAGTTTGGAGATACTAATATTTCTTTGAAACCCTAATTTTAGAGAACAAATTTTTCCTATTTTACACGTGTTTTTCAAGGACAGATTTTGGATAGCTGTAGACGTCTTTTAAAAAACCAAGAGAGGTTTTTGTTCTAGACAGCATGGAATACAAAAACCTCCTTCAGTTTCATAAAATATGTCAGGGATGAGAAGATAAATTCTTTTTCCCACGTGCTAATGTTCAAAGATCCTAAACCTAAAAACAGGGAAAAATGTACCCTAATTTCTAGGGTTTATCATCAGCAGTAAGGTGAAAACGTGGGATGCTTCATCAAATTCGACCTCATGAGGTTGCAACTGTCAAAGGATACATTCAATGTTTACTTAAGGTGGTTTAGTCATAACAAGGAGTTGTACTCCTAATTGTATTAGGACTCTAGGACTGTTAGTTAGCTACCAAATGCATTTAAAGGTTTGTTTTATGGTTAGAATAGGTGTCACTCATAGCAAATTTGAATTCTCTTGATGAGGGATGATGGAATCCTTATTGTAAAAGCTATATATGAAGCAAGAGAGGAAATGATAAAGGGTTGGAAAATGAGATAGAAAAAGACTACTTTTGTAAATGCCGTGGAGGGACTGATATATACAAAAGCAGTTTGACTTTTCTGAAGCTGAGATTCTTAGTGTACTTCAGTGAGCTTTATGTTTTATCTTTGATATGTTTTACTTCCATAGTCTTAATGCTTATTACTCAAAATTCATGGAGGAACATGCTTTGACTTCCTTTAAGTGTTAAACTATGGTGAATTGAGTTCTTGGGTCCTATCTTTGGATGTTTTTCTTCAATGTTTTAATACTTATCACTCAAAATTCATGGTTACTCATGCTCTGACTTCCTTTGAGTATTAAAACTTTGATGAATCACTTTCAATACTTTCCTTTTGAATACCTTGGTGTGTCATTACTCAGAATTCATGCCCACATGCTTTGACTCCTACGAACTTCAAGCTATTGAAACTTTCCTGAATGTGTTACTCTTTCATTGAAGTATATACAAGCCTCAGTTTTATAAGAAGAGCTATTTGTTATCTTTATCTCTATCACTAACTCCATAGCCCAATGGTGGCAAGTCTCCATCTTTCAACCTATAAACATATAAAATAAAAAACCATAGAGTTAGCCATCTATCTATATCTTTAATCAATATCATTAACCCTTTGAGAGAGCCTTCTCAGGCTGAGGAGGCTAAGCCTTACGTAAAAGATTGGTCTGAAATAGTTACACTGAGATAGTCTGATCAGTAGCCTATAAGGCCCTATTTTGGTGATAAGAAAACCCATGGAAACACCTCTAATGAACAACTAGAGGAAAGAGGATGTCAGTTCAGGTGAAGTGGATGCTACCATTTATCGACAACTAGTGGGTCCACTCATGTATCTTGTGAACACATCACTAGATATGTGATGTGCAGTCAATGAGATAATACATGCTATGGTTAGGTCAACCAAACTATTTTGGAAGGCAGCTAAGCGTGTTTTACGGTACCTCACAGGCACTACCCAGTTTGGGCTATGGTATAAACGAGCAGAGAGAATGAAGTTGTGCAGCTTCACAGATGCAAGTTGGGCACGAAGTCCATTAGAACGAAAGAGTACGTCAAGTGTAATTTTTAGTGTTGGGTTTGTAGTTGTTTCTTGGTATGACAGGAAGCAAAGATCTGTGGTGCTCAGCTAGATAGAAGCATGATACATGGCTGCAAGTCAAGAAACATATGAGGCGATATGGATGAGAAAGATACTTGTTGGACTATTTGGTCAGATGATGGATCCAATTGTGATAATCAGAGTTGCACCAATCTCTCCGAGAACCTTATATTTCATGATCAATCCAAGCATATAGATATCCAATACCAACATTTACATGACTGTGTCTAGAGGCAGATGATGTTGCTGCACTCCATTCTGATAGAGGAGTAAGATGTTGACATTTTGACAAAATCTTTGTCAAGAGGGAAGTTCGAATTCCTTAGGTGCAGGATAGGGGTGGTTGATAATCCCTTTCTTGCAGAGAGTGAGTCTTAAAAAATGTAGCAAGAAATTCTCAATTTGGTTTTCCCTTGATTAAATTTAGAAAAATTGAATTTCCACATCAACATACATCTTGGATGCAGTTAACTTGTGTGACATGGCTTGTGTCACCTGGTTTACACAGTAAATTCGAGTTGGAGGAGTTATAGTTCAGTTAAGCATGTATGATTGTTAATTTGTAGCAATCAAAGTCAGTTATCTCAAGTTATTTTTAGTAAAACTAGTTCCAACTGCTTAAGGAACTAGTGGAAGGCCAATTGTGCAGTCGGACTTCAGTCAAACTCAGTGATCATCCAGTTAACTAATCAATCAAATGCATGGAGAAATCGAGTTCCCCAGCTGTAGTGGAGATTCCAAGGTAGTGTAACATCAACTGTAGACTAGCCTTGAGTGTATAGGTGTTGCATACAGTCAGATGATCAACCTTGGGAATTTTGCAATCCATTATGTAAAAATTCCTAAATAATAGGGGCTTAATTTCTCAAGGAATTGCACAAGGAAATATGGGGTCAAGCAGAGGTATAAATTTACTAAGTCTGGCTTAAAGCTTCTCAGTGAGCAGAGAGACAGGTTATTCACTTGTAGGTTGTGCTCAATTGTGAAAATAAATTGCAATACATTTCTATTGATCATATTAGTGCAAACATACATTGGGGTTTTTAGCATATTGTTTTCCTTAGGAAAACGTTTGTGTGCATGTGTGTTATTTCGTATTGCATGTATGAAATTTTGGTTCTAAATTGTGAATTAACTTCTGGAGAGTAGTAGAGTAGGCTTGTTTCTTATGATTTTGATTAAAACTTCATGAGTAGTTGCAACTCTACACCATAATTTCTACAAGGATGGTGGAGGCAAATTACAGAATATTCCTTAGTAGACAATATGCCTACTTCAAAATATCTATGACAACTTTTGCGAGAAGAAGACGTTGAGGATAAAAGATTAGATTTTTGAATAATTAGTCACAAAATTCACAAGGGTGGTAATTTTGGTTGCAGGTGTGGAGGTAGCTGGATTAAATGTAATTTTGGCTGCATGTGTGTAGGTAGACAAGTTACAGTTACTCCTTTGATTTTTGTCGATGATGTGTTACTATTTGGTAGATTGACCTCTTTTGATCGGTATTTGGACAACTTATGAATAATATTAAATCTCATATGATTTATTCTTACCCAGATGATACATTGGTACTGGAGATTTATCATATTTTTGGTGTTATCTCCACTGCACTGGATGTAGATTTTAAATATCTTAGATTTATGATCCAAATCCACTATATACTTTTATCATGGGCACACAAGAGGCTCTCCCTAGGAGGCAAGTTGACTCTAGTTCGAGCAATCCTTCAGAGCATCTCTGTATATTGGCTTCATATTTTCACTCTGCCTAAGAATATGAGTAAATTTATCTTTTCGGCTTCATCTTGGCATGGGAAAATTTGTGTCGTAAAGGATAGAGTGGGCCTGGTTGTTGTTTACTCTATATGGAAGCGATGGATGACCAGAATCATCTATTTATTTGATTCTCCAAAGTAAAATCAATTTGGAGTGGTGTATTTAATATGTTCCATTTACAGGAAGATTAGAACTACTCTTTTGTGGTTTATTGTATTTGGCACTAGATTATTGAATATAAAACATTTGGACCACTTCCAATATACATTGGGGGTTCGACACAAAGGATGCATTACTATCCCAAGCTCCTATGTTGTGATACATCCACCTCCGTCGTTTTCAAAAAAACTAAAGTCCTCCCTGAACTTAGACATAACCTCCATCCCATATTCCATTACTAGATAAAACCCTTCTCCCATTTTCTGACCATGACAATCTACCGTCCATCACATATTCTCTCATGAGCCCTGTGTAAACAACCACTTTGTTCAAGGATGGGGATTTTGATGCCTACTCTAACCAAATATTTTAGATACTTTCCCCCTTTTCTTGCTTATGGTTTCCTGAGTTGGCCTCCTCTAAATATTCCCTACTCCCCTTAAATTATTTGAAAGGTATCCTTTGGCTACTAACCCCACTTTACCAGAGATCCTTGACATGTCCCTTGAAATTTTGATTCGGCCCCATGAACTATTTTATGGCAGTGAGTCGAAAGCTTTAGATTTCTTTTCCACATATTCATTGATGACCAAACACTATACCACTAGTTCTAAGAATCTTGTGGTTACTATCACCACAATAAATGTATATTGTATTTAGAGGAGATAAGAATTGTATATTGACCTTTGGGACACTCCAAAAATATTTTGATGCACCCTATTTGTCTAACACTCTAGTATACTTTATAACCTTAATTCCCATTCCATGTTCATCCATGTGGATGCACTTTATGATGTTCTAGGACAACCTAAGGTCCTTGTCATGTTTTCTAGGACCTTTGTATCCAACAAGAAATTTGGGAGATGAATGACATCAAGTTATAAAATCAAGGGGTTTTCAAGTCATTTATTTAGGGTTCCCACTATCATAGTCCCACCATATGATTCACCCAATCCCTAAATTAGGGTTTAGTGGTATTTCAATTAATTATTATATGATCATGGTGGGCCATAATTCGAGGTTAAATGTTATGACTCTTCATAGGATATTATTGGAGATACTTTAGGAGACACCTCTTTGGCTAAAGGATCAAGGAAGGATTTTGACCTCAATATCAAATGATCAACCATATCCTCAACATTTGTCCCAACCATATCCTCAACATATCGAACCAACAATCAAGAAGACAACTGAGGTGAAGCATGGGAATCCTCTCTCGCCCATGTTGTTTAGGATATATATCAATCTATGAATGCCTCTACACTCCACCAACTGTGCAACAATAAAAATTATGTTTGCCCCATTGTCCACCAAGATGGATACACATTGTCCCAACATTGTGCCTCTGATTGCCAAAATTGTAAAATTGGGATTTTCCATGTCAAAATTTTAATTCAAGACTGACCATGCATTGGAAGGCCATTAACACAATATTAGGACATAAAAATTGAATAATTGACACAATACCAAATCAATACATACATTGAGTTTTGTCTCACAAGGTATCTAGATGCTAACTAAGCAAGTTCACACAAAGAGAGAAAGGCAATGTCATGATACATTGTTCAATTTGTAATCAATAGCATTATCTTGGATAAGGGAGAAGTAACATTTAGTTTCTTTCTCATATACAAAGGCAAAGTTATGAATGAATGCCAAATTCCTTTTTTGAAGCAATGTTGTTGTAAAGGGTGTTAGAAAGCTTGCATTGTAGGCAATGCCCTCACACCATACTAGATTGTGTTAACCAAAGCATGTTAACCATGTGCAATGATCTCAAATTTCATGAGAATGTTCAATGAGTGACCATAAATGAGGGGTGTTAGAGTGGCTAATAATCATAGCTTATAGTGGATGATTGTCATCATACATAACATCTATGGTCGAAGTCATTTGTTTGGTGCCCAATATTGGTGAATCATTGTATTACATCATGGTAGCATATCTTGCCTTTTTTAAAGGAAAAACATATTGAAAATAAATTAAGTTATGTCTCATGAAAATGTTCAATATTGTTGTGTTGTGAGTGGTTTTCATATTATATGTATCATATATCTATAATCACTTATTTCAAGCCTACCTTAAGAAATAAACGAAGAGGTGCAGGGCCTTTTCATAGTAAGGACTCCCACCAACTCCTCTCCTCATAGCAATCTTTCAAACGTTAACCCATAAATCAAACACATGACCTTGTTTCTCTAGTTTGGAAACCCATAGATGGATATGAAAATGAACTCCTCCCAACCACTTCATTAACCATCTATTGAATGCTTTTGATTGGTATGTGTAAATGATTTTGATTGATTCCTGGAGAGGTGTGAAATCTAATTTTGCATTGACATAATACAAACACCAAACTTAACCCGTGGTAGCCAAAATTTCAGCCTTACAATTCTCTCATCCAATATTAAATACTTCACTAATTAGTCAAGTGGTAATCTCCTTAAAAATATATTAAATAGTAGAATCATTCATATTAATTGAAAAAATAAGAGTATTATTTAATATTAAGTTATAATGCAGGTAGCTTCCAAGTTGACATTTGAGACCCCCTTGTTTGTGAGAGAAGGGATGCCCTCCATTCAATGCTTTAACTATTTAATCTATGGATGTGTACATACCTTAATTTCCAATGGATCGAATCCTGTGACCTTTAAAGAGGAAACACTTTAACACAAATCGAACATGTAAATACAAACTTAATTTGTATATGTATCAAAGTTACTTTGAGAGTTGCATGGAATGCTTAATTTTGTATAGAAGCAAGGGAAAACTTGAAGGGTTGATCACAACAAACATGTATGGTCAATTATGATTATCATATGTATATTAGTTTGGTTTGCCCAATCCAAAACTTGCACACTTTGTTACTACTGTTAAAGGCATGTCATGATGGTTTATTGGTGTAACATCTTGTACATTTAGTTGTGTCTACTAAAGGCATGTTAGTTCAATGACAAAACCAATGGTTTTTCAACATGGTCAGCTTAGTGAGCTATGTGTTAATCATCTCAATGAACAACATATAAGGTCAATTAGCTTAGCCATTGACATGCACATTCCATTGTCACTATTAGTGACATGTTAGGTTGGATATTAATATGTATTTTTGATTAACATTATCTAGGAGGTTAACCAAATCAACGTGCATGTTTGACTACAATTGTGGGAGATATGTTAGATAGGTCAACACCATCAACAACGTTTATGTTCAATTGCACATGTTAGAGGCATGACACAATGGTCAATTGATTAGTAACATGTACATTTTGGTTATCAATATTAAAGTTGTCTTAGGTTTGTTAGCTTGTTCAACGACTTGTATGTTTGGTTACAATTATTAAAGCCTCACTTGATTGTTTAATGCAATAAATGGAGTGTAAGTCTAGTTACCATTGTCGAAGGCATGTTTTTTTGGTTAAATGAGTTAACATCATATACATTCAACTATGATTGTTAGAGCCATCCAAGGCTATTAAGCCCATTTAAAGTAGTGCATAACATCGATGGGGGCTTGCTTATTGCATTGTGTGTGAGTATAGTGTGTTATTTTTTTTGTAAGTCGAAGATTTTTCATTAATCAAAAAGAATGTACAAGGGCATCAAAATGCATGGATTATAATTATTTATATATTTAATGTAATATGCCTTTCATTAAGAAGAGGAAACAGACTTTGGGGATAGGGGAATGGCATTGTCTAGGGGAAATGTCGATCTCATCTATCTCATCTTCACTCTCCCTTCCCTATCATTAGTATCCCTCTCCTTTTTTTCTTTATCCACCAACACAAATAATAGACTTTTGGTGAAGAAGTAGCATTGGATGACTCAGGACGAGGGTTAGAGCTCATATGTTTATCTTGGGTTTCTCCTTGGGGTTTCTGAGCTTACGTATCTTGGCTTAAATTCTTCTTAAACGTACCAAAAATATCCTTTCCCATCTCTTGTTCATGAAACTTTAGCTTGCGAGCACAATATTCATCCTAAATTTCCTTTGAAGATTCATGTAGCCATTTTGCACCGAGGCCTATTCCTGGGGGGGAGATTGGGAGGACCTACATTTGTCAACAGAGCTTTTTATTGCTGTCCCATGCAGCCCCAAACTTTATAGCCCATGTTTGTAGCCAAGATATACCCTCTTCCATATGTAAACTATTTATCAAATTGATAAAAAGAGAAGATTGAGCTCTTCCATGAGCTTTTATTTGAAGATGAGAATGACAGTGAAATGTTCATTTTTAACTGTACACCTAAACAAGCTTAGAGACCCTTCCACCTCACTTGCTTAAAATCTAGACTCAAACCATGGTAGAATGTGACATTTTGAAGAATGTCACTCTAGTCCCTTTAACAAGGAGTGACATGACACCTTTTGTGAAATAGCAACAAGAGACTGTCGCCTCTTGCCCCTTTGAAAGTGCTGAAACTTTTTAGAAAAAGGGTAAATCTCTAAAAACATCATGGAAAAAGGTTTCCAAAAATTTAAGAATGATTCCATTTTATTGAATCACCACTACAAGAGACTATCGCCTCTTCCCCCTTTGAAAAGGGTGAAACTGTCTAGAAAAAAATATATCTGAAAACATCATGAAAAAAAGTTTCCAAAGCATTTAAAAATGATTCCATTCCATTGAATCACTACTACATGAATTCATCTTAAAATTTCATTTTATTTATTAAATTTATCATAATCAAAATTCCCCATGGAAGACATTGAGAGGCGTTAGAAGATATATATATATTTCTTTCATAAGAGCTTGTTAAAACATACCATGGCAATTTAATAACTTTATTTTAGACATTTTGTCTCCCGTGTACCAGTCACCAAATAAAATTTCGAGGTGGGTGATGCCATTTTTGTTAAAACCCTCAAGGAGCACCCTCGAGGAGCTTTCAAGAATGGAAGAAGAACAATGGGCGATGCAATTTTGTTCATACCCTAGATTTTTTAATTCTGGAGAAGGTTTGAGCAATTTTGTTGAAACCATGAATTTTTGGAGGAGGTTTCAACAATGGAGACCAACGTTTTGCTACGAGTATCCTATTGTTCTCTTCGATTTTGATATAGGTAGGGGATAGTTGGGGTTTTGTGTAAGGAATAGGACACCTAACTGGAACTTGTACGACTCCTTGATTTCACTATGGAACCCCAGACCCAGATAAGGTTCAAACAAGGCTTTTCCTTTCCACCGTCACCCAAAAAATTCCCCTCTCTCTCTATAGGTTGTCGCCTTCTCCTCCAAGGCAATGAAAGAGGTTTATAGACGTATTCTAGAAATTCTGGACTCGAGTAACTGATGAGAAAGCTTCGGTTGTTGGACATCCCCTTCGAAATCATACATTTTCCCTAGCACAGACAACAAAAACCCCTCTGAGGTTGCTACAGTAAAGGCCGTTGATAAATCTGGGGAAGTGGGAAAAAAATAAAAGGAGCCCGTTTACCCGCCAAGCCTTGGGAAAGAACTTTTGACTGTATCCATTTCTCGCAGCAGTAAGTCTCTATCCGACTCCAGTTCTATTATCGAATTTCTATCTTTGGAAGATTTCATGGTTATTGAAACCAGAGTAAATTAAAGGAAAGGAAAAACCATAATAAATTAAATTCAGTTTGAATCCATCAAATAAAATAGACTTCTTTGACTAAGACTGATTGTATCCTAGCTTTAACTGATGGAATGCAAATTTGGCAGCTATGAAAAATAATGTGCAGCATGCACTGAGCATGAGTACAAGAAATTACTAATTAGAGTATATAAAGGTTTTTTAAACCCAAGATGTAAAAATCATATAAAAAGTGATGGCTCTAGGCTAAACCCACATGTGTGTCCTGATTGCCTCAATGAGTTGATATGAGAACAAATGTTGAGATGAATTTAGCTTAGACACCAATAAAAGTCATACCTATTTAAATGAGATTTTAGAACATTGTGTTTCATATTTCAAGATCCTTGAAATGATCTTTATTTGTCATGAACCCCCTTTCCTTTTATACCAGAACCTCAGAGATGCACAAAGGTTGATCCTTTACCTTCAATAAGCATCTACCCAATGGAAAACCATGAACACTATTTTTCAAACCCTCTTGATTGATGTCCAAGGGCCGAGGATACTTCGCCTTTTGTAGCCTTTTATACTTCTCTATGAGACAGAAAAATCCCTAATACAAGGCCGAAGGCATGTCAATGAGCTCAAGAATAATATTATATATATGAGCTTAGATAATAGGAACTTTATAGCTTCATATATGATTTTATATAAACCTGCAACAGAGAAGGAATTCTGAGTGAGACACTATCTCCAAACCAAATTCAATTCAAGGGTGATTTCATAATAGAATATTTGACCCCAAAGTAACCAAAGCTTCTTGGCTGTAGTCATGACAAAAGGCCTTAGATATAGACCATTTGACTAACAATTTGACAGAGAGATCTATCCTAGAGATGCTTGATTGATGAGGCCTTGATCTCATTTCCTTTCTAGGATCTGCAACCTAGAATTTTGCAGTAGGAGTTTTAGTGCTTCATGATGACTGATTTTTGAAGAGGAAGTAGGTCAGTGTTGTCAGAAAACTTCTTGTGATTTATTTCTTCCTTGCCTCGGCTTTCCCTCACCTTAGCTCTGATACCTTGCCCTCACCTTAACTTTGATACCATTCTGGTCGGGCAAGCTAAACATGACAAAACGTTTCTTTGTCGACTGGTTTAAAGCTTATAGCCTTACTCATATCTTGAAGAAAGGGTACTTGCTTCCCTTCCACTTCATAGGTATATGAAAACCCAGTTTTGTAAGCACCCATAACCATGAATATTATACCAACTCCCTATGGTTAGTGCATCAATAATGTAAGTGTAACACCCATCCATTTGGTAGTCATAAGGCTTTTAGGTAAGGTTTTACTAACACTCGCATCCCAGACCATTAAGATCTATCCATGGCCTCAAATGATGTATTTCCTTTACTCAATAGAACACTCATCATTTCTCTCCCCTAATAATCAAATTTTTTCTCTTCATTCTGAATGAGAAATCAATCAACAAGTCACCATTTTAAATGTTAGATCACAATATGTTTAGCTTCTCTCTTGTGCTTACACTCTAGCATTCTCGCAACTTCAGAATCACGAATCTTAAACATAGTCTCATGATGTGCATTCAGGGAGGCATAATTCACCCTTGCTTTGCATCAAATTACCCCCTAGCATTCCCTTTACCTTTACATGCCTCAATGCAAGGCATGCGAATTGGGTACGTACTCAATTAAATTAGTAAGTTGAGGGGCATCATATATACCCAACGTTGCCTACCTATTCTTCCTCTTCCTATGTCGTAGTGTATGAACAGTCAGTCGGACTGGTGAGGATCCCCATTAATAATAACATCTATGTTGGCATCTGAATCAGAATGACGTGTTTCCCTTAATCATATGTTTTGGTTTTTTAACCAAAAAGGCTAACAGAGATATAGACCCTCAAATTTGTCTACTTCCAGCCTCTATGCCCATTTTCTTCTAGGTTTTTACCATGTCAATGTCCCTTTCTTTCGCAAAACTACGTGAAATCAGTTGATCTATCCATTTCGTAATGCCTTTGGTAAATTTTTCTATCAAATGCTCTAAAGTATATATGGGATCTAAGCATTTTTTTGGTTGTTGCTGACTTCATATATTTATGCTAACCATGATATGTGTTTGATGTAGAGGATTATGATTGTGTAAGGGTTGCATTGCTCGATATCAGTTTAGGAGGAGGAGAAGGAGAAAAGTGGTGTTAGGGTTGAGAGCTAAAGATTCCTGTGAAAGGAGGAGGTGTGTGGAATGGAGGGTGGTAGGGCTACCAGCGTGGTAGAAATTGAGGATGGGGACATCGGGGTTTTCATCATTGAATAGTTGTGGTGGGCTTCCTTGTTATCTTTGTGGTCATGCCATTGGTTTTTTTGGCAGCTAGGTTTCATCACTCTGCATCTACATCTGCAACTGGTAAGCTTCTTCCTTCCCTCCTCCCTCACTAGTAAGATTCTTCCTACCCTCCTCCCTCGTTGGTAAGCTTCTTCCTGCCCTCCTCCCTCGTTAGGTTGCTTCTGTCTCTTTTTTGGGGTGGTCCATTGTTAAATTTATCTTTATTGGCAAGCATGCCCTTTCTTAATCTATTAGTATTACAATGAAGTGTAGACTTCTTACAACATTCAAGTAAGATCTCCATTGCAATGAAGTGTAGTTGTCTTATACTATTTTAGAAATATCCCTTTCATTGAGAACCCTTTGAACAATGTATTTATGTGATTTGAGCCTTGGCAGGGAATTATCATCACTCCCGGTTAACCATTGAACCAAGACCCCATGGACCTGCTTCGAAATTTGGTTTGCCTTCACCACCCCTAGTTAACCATTGAACCAAAACCCCATGGACCTACTTTGGAATTTGATTTTCCTTTTTGATTTTTCGTAGGATCTGAAGGCGCAAATGTTATCAAACTTACCTTCCTTGCTTATTGTCAAAAATTTAGCACCTATAACATTTTTGTTGACATTTTGTGAGTTTTCTTTATAGTTTTCCTTTCATTTGATCTGTGTGAAGCTGTGAACTCCATCTCTACATTAACACAGTACAATACCTACCAAGAGAAAGATTCAAAGTTTGTACCTCCTCTCATGCAAGAGCAAAGGTTTTACCAACTGCCCCTAGGGTAATTTCTCTTGCCAAAGATAATGAAACCATTCATCCCACTGGTAAATTTTCTGGGCACTCCTCATTCTGAGTAGGATGGTACTAAGTGTGTGCTGGATTCTACATAAGCTGGATCGGTATTATAAAAATATATTTGTTAAGAGTTCAGTTCAACATCTTACTCATGGGAATTAAATCTTGTGGGAATTGAATCTAGGTGGGAAGGGTAACAATCATTCTTCTCCTCCACTCATTATCCAAGCCAGACCCACTTTCCATCCATAAAGCTAAATCCACTTCTCATCAGTCAAGCTAAAACCAGTTCTGGTCCACCCAACCTAGACCCAATTCACAATGACAATATTTTTCACCAGCTACTTTCTACTATACATATCATTTTCACAATGTTACCACAATGTTCAGAGCACATTGGCTGAAACAAATGATAGATATTGTACACACCATTTTATTATTGATGTGTAACTGAATCTCGATCTTAGCATATGCATGATAGCAAAGCAGCCCCCTTTTTAGCATTTCAATATTTTTATAGATATTCTTCTCCATCAAGTATTTCTACCTGACCTGTTATGCATTTTTTATCATTTAAAATAGTAGGGCACAACTTCTCAGGAGATGGATCTGTTAGAATGGTATTCTCTTTCCACATCTTGAAAACAAATTCTACTTTTCTATGACCATTTTGTTATTTTTCAGGATCTCGGCAATGCACTTGCACTTACGTTAGTTTAATCCCAGAAAATAAATAATGTCCCTAAACTGAAATTTAATCAACCTGAGTGGTTTGAAATAGAGAGGAATTATTGAGGATACTGGAGCTCTGCCCTATGTTTAAAATCACTCTTATCTATTTATCTGTGGGGTTCACAGGAACAGGCAGATGACTGGAGAAAGAAGAGTTTAACGGAGAGCATTGACTCTCTCTTCCCAAAGAAGGCAAGTATAATAAACCTGCTGCATTTGGATATCTTAAGTTTGATTTCTCTCCTATTGAGCAGAGAATTGAAAATAAATTTTATTTACTGGGTAGGTGATTGATGTCATAACAGCTATCACAGAGGACTCGAGAAAGCTAGACTTAAATACTTTTGGACATAATGACTTGTTGGATGGAATGACTTATCTTCCTCATGGGTATTAGAAAAGCCCTTTGAAGTAAACCAAAGGGATATTACTAACTCTGAGGTACGATTGGTGAATATTTTGGTTATTTTCTCTATTGAACATGTAAGGAAACCTATGTGATGATGATCTATGTAGTTGAGTAGGGTTGTATTAAGGAGGAAGTGAAAACTGACATTAGCAGGGGTACTTCTCTATTTCAAACGGTGTACATCAAGCAGAGGAAAACGACTTTTGGAGACAGCTCAGAAAAGTTACATTCACAACAAGATGGTGTGATCTTCAATGAAGAGGGCAAGGAAAATCTTGAGGGGGGTAAAATGAATGACAAGGTGCAGAAAATAAAACTTCCAATGATGAAGAACTTCTTACGAGGTTTCAAGAGGATGACACAGGAAGTGAACATCAAGACGTCAAAGAGAATGCTCTTGATGGTAAATTTTGATTTTCCCTGGTTAACTGATCTATGATGTTGGTAGCCTACCGTAAGGTAATGTTTAGTCAAACTCCTATGGCAATGGTTGTTGTGATGAAACCATTTGCAGCTTGAAGAAAGTCCAACAAAATTTTCACGGAGGGTAAAATTCTTTGCTGCACTAGATTGCTACTTTTTGTTCTCATGGAAAAGCGAATTGTTATATTATTTTCCAAAATCCTTTTTGAATGTTACTTCTCCACTATAAAAATTTTATATTTCTTAGATTTTAGCATAGTATGCTTTAATTTGTAGTAGTTTAATGCTTACAACAATTGAGACAAAAGAGGATGGAGAAAATGTCAATAGAGCTGATTCAACAGGATGAAGAAAAACGAGTTGAGCTTGAAAACGCAGCAATTAAACATTCCAAGGAGGTAGATTCTGCTGTCCTAGAAAAATACTGCATTTGGAGGCTTGAGAATGAGAACAAGAATTCTGACTCCACTGTTAAATTGATGCAAGACCAATTGATCATGGCTAGGGTGTATTCAAGCACTTCCCATGCTAGGAATAATCTTGATTTATACCATGAATTGATGCTTCATGTTAAAGAATGTCAGTGTACATTGGGTGAGGCTAATGTAGATTCTGATCTATCTCAAAGGTAATAGTTTTTGCATTGGTTGCTTCTAAATCAAGAGTATTAAGTGCTTCCATTTTCATTTGGTGTTCATATCCTTTGTTTCTTTTAAAGTTGCAGTCTGTGTGTCAATCTTTCTGCTTTTCATTCTCTTTTTCATGGCCGATAATTGATATGAATGTTTCAGTTCACCTGAGAAGATCAAGGCTATGGGTCATGTCCTATCCAGGGGTAGAGAACAATTTTATGACTGTGTGATAGTAACAAAGAGGTTGTGAGCCATGCTTCAGTCTACAGACGAGCAAGTAAGGACCTTGAAAAAGCAAAGTACATTTTTAAGTCAGTTGCCAACAAAGACTGTTCCCAAGGGCTTGCACTGTCTGTCCATGCAATTGACCATGGATTATTACTTGCTTGCCCTTGAAAAGTGAAATTTCCTAAAAAGGACAAGTTGGAGGATCCAACTCTTTATCACTATGCATTATTTTCTGACAATGTATTGGCTGCATCTGTGATTGTGAATTCAACTGTCATGAATGCTAAGGTGAAGTGTTATGAATTTAAAATACTCTAAAGTTTGGAAGTCCAACAATTTTTCTGCATTTTACACTTAATATTTGGATATCATTATAGGTGATTTACTCATGTTTGCAGGAATCTCAGAAACGTTTATTTCATCTTGTCACAGACAAGTTAAATTTTGGGGCCATGAAAATGTGGTTTTTACTTAATTCCCCAAGGAAAGCTGCGATACATGTAGAAAATGTTGATGGTTTTAAATGGCTCAATTCCTCTTATTGCCCTGTGCTTCACCAACTTCAATCCGCAGCTATGAAAGAGTATTATTTCAATGTAGATCACTTGACTACACTCTCAACACGTTCCTCCAATTTGAAATATATAAATCCAAAATATTTATCCATGCTAAATCATCTTCGTTTCTATCTTCCACAAGTTTATCCCAAACTGGACAAGATCCTTTTCTCGGATGATGATATTTTGGTGCAGGAAGATTTGACGCCCTTGTGGTCAGTAGATCTTCATGGAAAGGTTAATGGTTTAGTGGAAACTTGTGGAAAAAGCTTTCACCGTTTTGACAAATACCTTAATTTTTCTAATCTGCACATAGCCAAGCACTTTGATCCTAATTCTTGTGGTTGGGCATATGGGATAAATGTATTTGATCTCAAAGAATGGAAGAAACAAGATATAACTGGAATATATCAAAAATGGCAGAACATGGTAAGTGAGTAGTGTGGTTTATTTATGTTAATTCCTGTGATGCTTACTTTAAAGTATTTGAAGTAAATCTGAAGTAATTAGCTAGAAAACTTAATGGGTTTTTCTTTGTTCGATTTCTAAGTTTTTCTTTTATTGTATGTTAGAATGAGGATAGAGTGTTGTGGAAGCTTGGAACACTATCCCCTGGATTTTCACATTGGCTGCTTCTAAATCAAGAGTAGTAAGTGCTTCCATTTTCATTTGGTGTTCATATCCTTTGTTTCTTTTAAAGTTACAATCTGCGTGTCAATCTTTCTGCTTTTCATTCTCTTTTTCATGACTGGTAATTGACATGATTGTTTCAGTGCACCTGAGAAGATCAAGGCTATGGGTCATGTCCTATCGAAGGCTAGAGAACAATTTTATGGTTGTGCGAAAGTAACAAAGAAGTTGCAAGCCATGCTTCAGTCTGCAGACGAGCAAGTAAGGACCTTGGAAAAGCAAAGTAAATTTTTAAGTCAGGTGGCAACAAAGTCTATTCCCAAGGGCCTGCACTGTATATCCATGCGATTGACCATAGATTATTACTTTCTTCCTCTTGAAAAGTGATAATTTCCTAAAAAGGACAAGTTGGAGGATCTGACTCTTTATCACTATGCATTATTTTCTGACAATGTATTGGCTGCATCTGTGGTTGTGAATTCAACTGTCATGAATGCTAAGGTGAAGTGTTATTAATTTAAATTACTCTAAAGTTTGGAAGTCCAACAGTTTTGCTGCATTTTACATTTAATATTTGGATCTCATTGTAGGTGATTTACATGTGTTTGCAGGAATCTGAGAAACATGTATTTCATCCCATCATAGACAAGTTAAATTTTGGGGCCATGAAAATCTAGTTTTTACTTAAGCCCCCAGGGAAGGCTACGATACATGTAGAAAATGTAGATGATTTTAAATGGCTCAATTCCTCCTATTGCCCCGTGCTTCGCCAACTTGAATCCGCAGCTATGAAAGAGTATTATTTGAAGGCAGATCACTCAACTACACTCTCAGCACGTTCCTCCAATTTGTAATATATAAATACAAAATGTTTATCCATGCTAAATCATCTTCGTTTCTATATTCCACAAGTTTATCCCAAAATGGACAAGATCCTTTTCTTGGATGATGATATTGTGGTGCAGAAAGATTTGACGCCCTTGTGGTCAGTAGATCTTCATGGAACGGTTAATGGTTTAATGGAAACTTGTGGAGAAAGTTTTCACCGGTTTGACAAATACCTTAATTTTTCCAATCCACACATAGCCAAGCACTTTGATCCTAATGCTTGTGGTTGGGCATATGGGATGAATGTATTTGATCTCAAAGAATGGGAGAAACAAGATATAACTGGAATATATCACAAGTGGAAAAACATGGTAAGTGTGTAGTGTGGTTTATTTATGTTAATTCTTGTGATGCTTACTTTAAAGTATTTGAAGTAAATCTAAATTAATTAGCTAGAAAACTTAATGGGTTTTTCTTTGTTCAATTTCTAAGTTTTTCTTTTATTGTATGTCAGAATGAGGATAGAGTGTTGTGGAAGCTTGGAACACTACCCCCTAGATTGAATGTTTTATGGCCTGACCCATCCTTTGGACAAGTCTTGGTATGTGCTGGGTTTAGGATATAATCCTAGTGTGGACTGTTGAGAGATTGACAATGCAGCTTTTGTTCATTACAATGGGAACATGAAACCTTGGTTAGATTCGGGAATGATGAAGTGCAAGCCTTACTAGACAAAATATATAAAATATGATCATCCTTTCTTACACAGTGCAATATAAATGAATAGCTGTGACCTCAATATTCATACTGCAATAGATTGTGAAATGTAAAGTGTAAAGGCCCTTGATTCTGGTTGATAATTCATTCTAATTCATTTGTTTTTGGAGTTCCACGGAAGGTTTCTAGTTTATGGCTTAATGAGTCAGGTTTTTGGAGGTGCAATGGCCTAACCAAGTTTAAGATTTACAAATTTTATGTCCTCATTGTATTCCTTCATGGTTGGAAGCAACCTCCTATATAAGTATTCTTTTCTTTGTTAGTTAATATTTCTCTTTCATCAAGTAATTACACAAATTTTTCTTCCAAGAACACAAAGAAGTACGAGACACAAATATTTAGGCTTTCAAGGCAAGGGAAAACCTCTCAATAGGGGAAAACCCAACAATCCTCCTATTATTGAATTTATTCAAAAGGAGATATCCAACACAAGACCAAAGAGTCCCTCCAAGTCAACCCTCCTATTTAAGTCAAGGTCAATAGCTGAGTATCTACCTAGTCAAATTCAGAAGCAGCTTCTGAATTTTTGTCCTTATTTCATGTTTAATCTCTTATTATAATACAATGACTTCTAATTACAGACTCTTTGCCATCTATTAGTGATATTTCACTACTATAGCAAACCCTTGACTCTTTACCACAGATATTCAGATCCTGCTGCAAATAGATAGCTTTAGATTAAGATTCGGCTTAGTCACAGATTTTAGTTTCTTGAAGTGATGTAGACTTCTTTTTATCTTCAGTTTTTCTTCTCTTGTTGGATTACAGACTTCGAGCCTTTTCACTTTCTTGGTTGCTACCCAAAAGAGGTCGAATATAGGTTAAGATGCATGGATATCATTCTAACAATGTAAACTTTGAAACAGGAACTCATACTGTTACCCGTTTTGCAAAAAAGTGACTCGATTTTGAAAAGGAGTGATGCAAAACACACGTGTTTTTTAGAGCATAGTTTTTGGCACTATAATTTTTTTATGTACATTGCGTTTTAGAATGGTAGTGTTTTTTACGCTGATTTAAAAACATGGTAATTCTACACTAGACCCTTTTTTTAAAAGGTTTTTTTTTTTTTTTTAATATATGAAATGTAAATAATTATTTTGTAAATTTAATCATTTTTGAAGTGGTCTTTTTCTTCATATTTTCTTGTTTTTATTTTAATTTTAATTTTTTTTGTAGTGACGTTTTTATTGTTTTGCATATTTAAAGAAGAAGGTCAATATTTTGAATTTTTGATATTCTACATATTTATACATTGTTAATTAATTTTTCAATCCACAAGAAATAATTGTTGCTAAAAAAAAATATTTTTTAACAACCGACATAAAAATAGCCATTTTTAACATAAATATAACTAAAAAACTACATGTTTTGATAATTTTTTGCTACAATTGACATGCAAAAATCATAATCTTTATACGAAAATTTTAACTAAAAATGGTTAAATAATAGCTTTTTTTATGAATTTCATGTCAAAAAGATAATAATAATCACTTTTTTTTTCAAAAAATAATGATTAACTTAAAAATTAATGCGAAAATCACATATTACAAATATTGAACGCATAACAACCTTAATTGAGTGTATATTCTTCTCATAAAATGTCAAAGTCAAAACATTACAAGTATAACTACTTAATAGTTACAAAAAATGAGCTTGATTTCCAAGCATAACTTAAATTTAATGAACAATGTCACGTAATCCAAACTCTTCGTCCTCTAGAGTTTCATCATTGTCTTCTTCCACAATATTTTCTGCTTCCTTTTGCTCATTTTCATCTTCTAATGGATCTTTGATGTCTACGAATCTCCCAATGTATGTCTTTCCAAACATCCCACGTAATGATGCTTGGGGTTCCTTTGTCTTTTTTGCCACACGTGATTCACTAAAGTCCCATTTCTTCAACCCAATTTCTTGCATTGCATCTGGAAGAAATTGAAGAGCATTAATTCTTTGCTGAATGAAATTGCACTGTATTGGATCTTTTTCAATTGCAATGCAATTTCTTCCTTTATGAAGGCAACATGATAGTGTTGTACCTAATTATCAAACACAAAAGAAATAATGAAGTAAATTAGTACAATGACATATTAATTAAAAAATAACATATTGAAATTCAATTCCATATAATAAAACTTACATGAGCTAGAAAATAAATACAAAACCCAATCTCCTTCATTTGAACATATGTCTATAAGATAGTTAATCAATAATTGTGGTTTTTGATAAATGTTAACTATCTCTCCTTTTGCTTCTTTGTCTTCATATGTTAGTTTTCTCACAGCAGCATCATAAGTCAGTATTTGGCTATGACTCTTTCCGTCTACCCAATTAAAAATCATAGACATATAGCTATCATCTTTTTCCCAACTATCAATATGAATGAACTCACAATCATTAATAAATAGTTGATCTTCACAGTTAAGAAGATTTGACTTTTGCCTGTAACATGAAATAGTAAAAGTTAAATTAACTTGTACATAAATTAATTTTTCGACATTAATCAAATATACATTTTAAACATCTTACCATGTAAGCTACATCCTTGAATTTGTTTTCCCTTTGAAGCTTGACAATATCATTGCCAATTGTGAGTCTGAATGAAATGTCACAAATCTCCATCGGTGGTCCGACTTACCTCCTCGCTGCAAAGTTGAGACCCTTGGTTGGGAAGACTGAGTCCTTTGTCAAAGACTCAGCTTCGTTTATTGAGGATCTTAAGAAGATTACTCTTGAGCCCGAGGACATTTTGGTAAGTTTCGACGTGGTATCTCTTTATACTTGCATTCCTATCAATGAAGCCATAATGGTTATTAATAAGATAACTGACCTTGATACGGCTAAGTTAGTAGAACTTTGCCTTACCTCTACCTTTTTCAGCTTCGAGGGAGAATTCTATGAGCAGACTTGCGGAGTTGCCATGGGCTCCCCTTTGTCCCCTGTCGTGGCTAATCTCTTCATGGAAGATTTTGAGTCTAAGGCTTTGGCCTCCTCTCGCCTCTTACCAAAGCTTTGGAGAAGATTCGTTGATGACACTGGTGTGGTCTGGTCTCATGGGCCTGAAGAGCTGGATCGTTTCTTCAGTCACCTCAATAGCCAGTCCGCCGCCATTAAATTCACGATGGAAAAAGAAGAGAATGGTTGTCTCCCATTCTTGGATGTTCTCATCTCTAAGAAGGTGGGTGGTTCCTTTTCTCATCAGGTGTATAGAAAGAAGACGCATACTGAGCAATACTTGCATGCTTCTTCGCATCATTTCCCCGCTCAGAAGATAGGGGTTCTTAGAACGCTTGCCACCTGTGCTGTTAGAATTTCGGATGAGGAGAGCTTAGAGTCGGAGAAGGCTCACCTCCTAGAAGTCTTTGAGAAGAATGGTTACAAGAGGCACCTCGGTCAAAAAGCCTTCCTCAGGGCCAAGAAGGAGCCTTCAATCCGTAAGGCTCCTAGTGATCATTTCCTGGGTGTGAATCTTCCTTACATCCAGGGAACCACGGACAGGATTGCAAGGATTCTGAAGAAGCATAATGTTCCCGCTACTTTCAAACCTCTCAATACTATCTGGGGCTCCCTCAGGTCTGTAAAAGACCCGATTGACCCTAAGGACATGAAGGGCGTCTATGTCATTCCATGTTCCTGTGGGACCCCTTATATTGGTGAGACTGGTTGCTCTATCAATCAACGGATCAGCGAGCATTCGGCGGATTTAAGACATGGCAGGACCAAGTCCTCAGCCCTGGCTGAGCATGCTGGGAAAACTATGCATCATGTGTGTATAGAGGAGGCTCAAGTCATTGCCAAAGTTGCGCAGTTTCACCATCGAAAATTCAGAGAGGCCCTGGAGATCGAGAAAAGGCCAATAAATCTTAATAGGGATGATGGATGGAAGATCAACAGTTGCTGGGTCCCAGCCTTATCTTCCTAGCTGCCTCATTCCCCTATCTTTTGGTTTTGGGTTTCTATCGTCCCCTTCCTTTTGTTTTCTTTTAGCAGTTTGTCCGATTATTTTGGAGTTTTAATTTGTTAGGAATCAGTCTCGGACTTTTCAGTGCATTAACCTTAACCTAATTATGAAGGCATTTATTATTATTATTAAGTATACCTTGATAATTATTTCTTTGATTAATTGAGTTTCCCGTTAACTATTGTCTAAAACGACCCCCTGTTTTAATCCTATAAATTATAATATTATTGACCTTATAACAGAATTGACTGTAATATTTTTGAATAAATAAAATTTGAATAAATACCTTAGATTTTAAGGATAAATTATGATTGACCAATGATTTAAGTTATATTCTTAAGAATAATCATTCAACCCTATAAGTAATAATTTATTCGCCTAAGGGCTTAGTTACCTCTAATATTTTTAAAAATATTGATCTTATATGGATTATTTGACCATTAAAGGTATGATAATATTATGAATTTTCTTGGACCTTTCCCTTAATTATGGCATTTACCTAGGATAACAAACTCTTGGAAGAATCATGTTTTAACAATTTGTTTAGTTAGTTAGGAGTTATATATTCTTCAATAAGCATATATTATAGTTTAATGACCATTATATTTAAATAATAAAGAACTAACTTACCAATGAACCATTAAGAAATTATTACATAATTATCCATTATAAAAAATAGTGGCGAATTATTTCATAGTAATTAGATAGAAATTGAATAATAATAAATCATTTAATATAGATTATATATTGACCATTGAAATAATATTAAACTAACAAATGAATTCAATTATATATCTTTTTATTATTAAATAAATATATTATTAATGATAATTATTTAATAATATAATTTAGATAATAATAAATCAATTAAAATATATAATGACCATTTTAATTAAAATATTATTAGATTTTCTTAATACTCGAAATAATATTATTAATATATTGAAATTTAAATTATTTATTTAAATAATAATTGAATAATATTAAATCATAGAATATATGTTATATAATGACCATTAGAATTAAAATATTAATATTATCCGTAAATTAACAAATAAACTCCTTTATTTACCTATTTTAACTATTTCTTGAAATATTAATTAGTTATTTAAGTAGTTTGACCAGGTTCATTAGGTCAAATTAGCCGTTACCTTATAGCTGTTGGAGTCTCTGCACAATCTATTTAATCGAGCTAAGCCTGATTAGATCTTCAACTTGTCCTGACGATGAACCACAATGGTTGGTTCGAAACGCGTCGACAAAAGATCGGTTATGTGATTTTGCCGAAGATTATCTTAACAATGGTGATTTTTATCGCTCAAGTTGTTCCCAATTTCTTGTAAGAAAGAGAATACGGCCGAGGTAACCACAGACCAATCTTTTAGATACAGATTCTAGCCAATCTGCATCCAGAGAGGGCTCTCTCTTTATAATTTAGCTTTGTTTTGAGTTGTGTTAGGCTAGTTATGAAGTTTAAGGGTTTTGTTTTGAGTTTGGTTGAAGTAATGGATCTTTCAATAGAATAGGGAGGTAAAACTGAAGAATTTCAGTCCATTGTGCATGATGGAGTCACAAAAGGATGGATTTCTGGATTTGGTCTTCAATAGAGGAGGTATCACAGAGCAAGGTACTCAAATATGGAACAATTCGTAAGCTAAATTCAGATGGAATGGAGTCAGTGGGTGAAGGGCAATTAAGAATCCTTCATCATGTTGATAGAGGGAAAATGGCTGACTACTGTTAAGGAGCAGTTAAGAATTCCCTAGCAAACATTCAGAATGTAAGAACCAGGGGAAACAGGAGCAATCAAGAATTCACTATCTATTCTAGTTCTGAAGAAAACATTGATAATAACAGAGACTGAACACAGAGTGCAAGCATGAAAATTTTAAGTTATTCTTTTTCTCTATTATTGAGATCATGCAACATAAATGATATAGTAAACACAGAAACTGTAAAACACAAGTTAGAAGGGACTTATTAATCCATAAGATGATTCAAGAATTCTGTAAAATGATCCTCAGCATCAATTTCGCGCCGAGAAAGTTTAGCAACAATGGAATCCAAGAGCTTTTGTATTCAGAAAATTTCAGTGTTATAGCTCAGTCCAGGAAATGCATTACCAATAGCTAGCCCCGAATACTTCGATTGGGGAAGTATTTATACAAAATAGCATACAAAATCTCTTCACAAGATATCCCGTGAAAATCATATCTACTGATGATTCATCACTTTTTACAAAAAGATAGAGATAGAATTGTCTTAAAGATTGGGAATAGATACGATGATGCGGTGTTGGCCGCTCTGCTTCTGTTGGACGTGCTAGAGATAAGCTCTGAGAGTCAGTTATAGTTGTCATTTACTGATACTCTATGCTGGCCGTCCCTGCTCTGCTCGGATATGCTTTAACTTTGATCTGACACGCTTTGGTCCACATTATCTTTATTCATCTCTGTTAGCTGCCCTACAGTAAATGGCCCAAAATTGTTATATATCAAAAGATATCAAAGATACCAAAATAAACTCATAGGATTTCCAACATACTCTGCCACCATTTCTCTTCTAGTAACTTATGTCTTTCCAGCTTTCTCAAAGTCTCATCGGTCTCTGTGTACCTGAAGAAATTAGGTGGAGTAGTGAACATATGTTTTACCTCATGTTCAATAGAGAATAAATTTTCCAAGCTGTCATAGAGGCTTTGACCAGATGGAAGCTCTCTTGCTCCTGAAGCACTTGTTGATGCAGTCGTTTGCTCAGTAATATGTTTATTCAATTTATATGTGTATTCTACATGTTTCATCAGTCTATAATTATTAGTCAATACACTGGGCAGATCCTTTTCCTGTAAATCTATGGACCTTTTTGTAAAATAATTTATCTCTATTTGCATGTCCTGACATCTCCTCTCCAAATTCTGCATCAGGGTTCTCATGGTCAGAATTCTTTTGACCTATAGTATGGTGCCTTTCCTATCTCTAATGTCCAGGGCTGCTAGTTCTTCACTGGTCTTATTTTTCAAAAATTGTATCAGCCTGTTGGCTTGTTCAAGCATGTTTCCCAATAACGCTCTTTCTTTTGAATCTCTACTTGAGCTGCTGCTATTAAATCAATTTGCTCATAAATAACCTGAATAGATCTCCATAAATTTCCAAGAGATTGATTAATGTTAGCCCACAAAATTGCTTTGATTTCTGCCAAGGGTTTGTTCAGGGAGAGATCCTTTTCCAAAGATCTTACTTTATTTTCCAACGCCTTAATTTCCCTTGATTTCTCTGCCACAGTCATTTTATATTTATCATAACTTTGTTCAACTTTGGCCAGTTTTTCTTTGACTTGCTTCAGCTCTGATACTTGGATTTTCAAGTCCTCCATGGCTTTTATTAATTGTTCTGTGGTCATGGTGGTATTGCTGCCTGGTGCTGCTGTTTTACCTGTTGTTGATGTTGTACCTGCTGTTGATGTTGGAATAGTAGAAGGCAATGCTGTTGGACGGGGCAGTAGTAATTGGAGGAATTACTTCAGGTGGCTGGGAGGTTGAATCTCCCTGCTTTTCTTTCAGAGCTTTCTCCAAAGCCTGCTCTGTCTCACTTAATCTTTCATTCATTCTAATAAGAAGGTCCATCATGTCCTCCTCTGATTTCTGCTGCACAATATTTGTTGTCTGGGGATGCATGGTAGTAGGCAGTTTGAGTTGTTTCTGAGGGCAACAATGTCCTCTTCCTTCTTCTTCATCAATGCTTTCATGCCCTTGGCATCTTTGGGATCATGTCCCAGCTCAATGATAATATCCTCCAAGGATTTGATCCTGTTGTCCTTGGCTAGAGAGGAAGCCTTCTCCAAATCCAATTGAGCAGTGGTATTACTCAAATAATTCTGCAATTTGTGAGCCAACATGGCCTTGTCTGCTAGCATGGAGTATACCATTTCCCCTGTCTGTTTGTGTAGCTCAATCTGGTCCATAGGATGAATGTCTTTAGCTAGGACCTCCAGATTTGTCCTAATATAGTCAGCTGCTGATTGTGGTTGCTGCACCTTGGGCTTAAAATAGCTCATAATCATTTTGCCTTCCTTGATATCATAGGCAAACATCAACCTTTGCTGGTTTGTGTTGGCCATCTTAAGATATTGATTATAAATTTGGATCCTTAATAGATCATTCCTTGCCTTTATTTCTATAAAATTTCTTTTGATGTTGGAGGTTTGAAAAGTTCCAGTAGAGGATGTAACAAGTCATGTTTGCTGTGGTAGCTTGAAGGATACCTGTCCAAAAGAGTCCAGGTCAAGAGTTTTTTCAAGATCTTTCATGGCTTGCTCCATATTTTCTTGCCCGTAAGTTCTTCTATTAATGTACCTTCTACCCATTTCTCATGATTAGCATATTGTTCAATCTCAAGGATCCTATGGTGTATATAGACTGATAACCTGTTTCTTACTTTCCTGTCACTAATAAAGCTATTTCGGTCATATGGTACCCACCAAAAGCTTTTCTTTAATTTAAGATCTTCCCCTAATATCTTATCAGCATCTTCCCATGCTTCCCTTTTATGGATGGTAAAAGGGCCTAGCTGGGTTTTGATTTTCAGCTGAGCCTTTTTCTTTGCATTGCAAAAATGAGTTAAATCTACATTGATAAGTTGCTTGAAATATTCTAATGCAAATAACCTCATGGGTACATATCTGGGAAATTTGTAAGGGCACATCTCACAGCTATATATTCTGATTTCAATGTGATTCTGGTAGAAGTACCAGTCACCTATCATGTAGTTTTTGGAGAGCTGTAAAATCTTCTTCATATCACTAGTTAGTCTAGGGGGAGGAGTTCTTACCAATAGAGTGGAGGCTGGACGCACAAACAGGTTAATGACCTCAAAATATGTATAAGGGGATCCATAGGCATGGTGGAAGACTGAGCTCCAAAAGATCATCGACCTTCGCTCTCCTTTGGAATCTAATTTCTTGATGGGAAATGAGAAGCTATCTGGCTGATAATATAGCAGAAGGTGGTATATGAATGAGGTGTACTTGAAGACTCCCTCTCTGTCCAAATTTATGAATTTCTCATTGATTTTGTTAGCAATAAATGTTGCATAGTCACACTTGACAGCTGGTGGCTGCCCTGGAGTAAACATTGACAAGAGCACTAGGGTGTTTTAATCAACAAATTCACTGGTCTTGAATCCCAGGATGTAGGATATCATATCAAGTATGAGTTTGCCAATGTCAGTGAACCAAGTATGCAGATATGGAGGAGGGCCTCGGGACTGGCAATTAGGCCTCATGAACATTTGAGTAATACGGGTTATCTCTGATTGAGGCAATTTAGAGCCTTGCTCAAGCAAAAATCCCATGGAAAGAGGAGCTAGGGGCTGAGTAGGCTTGAACTATAACATCTCATTGATTGATTAAGCAGTTATGTAAAAGAGGAAAGTGTGAGATGGGGTCATAACTACTCTCTGGTCAGGCTCATAGTTGGCACAGCACTGATGGATGAGGTCTGGGAAAGCATGAATAGAGGGGAGGTAATACCTGGGAAGATTGGATTCCCAGATTCCATATATATCACAGTTGCTTTGATAACTGTTTCTAATTTGGAAAAATGCTTGGAGGGGGTTGATATCACCAGTTAACTCTTTTATCTGGAAGTTTTTTTCTGCCAGGGGCAAACAGTCTTGGTATTTATGCGGTGCATTGAGAGGAGCGACATTGAGGGCTACCGGAGTGAGAGCCTCCATGTTGGTTCTTGTGTTTTCAACTGGAGGTTGGGTTTTTGTGAAATAATAGGCAAAAGAGCAGCCCTAGATGTGTTTGTATGGAAATTTAAGGACTGTTCAGGATTGAATTTGGCTCTTAAAGGTGCAATTTGCAGAGGAAAACCAAAAACATAGGTTTGAGAGGTGAAATGGGGTAAATACCTGTGTTTTGGAGGCGAACGAGTGTAATTGGCAAGTTGATTGATGCGCTGAGCAGCGGGAGGCTGGTCTTAGCTTGGCCGGGTGGCGGACTGGAGCTTCTGCAACTAAGGGTCGTGATTTTTCATGCAATAGTCTTGCGGAAACAATGAATGAAAATGAGTGAAAATGATGGTTTTTATGGGGTTTTTTAACAAAAATTGGCTTCTCAGGCTTTTGGTGCTTTTTGGTAGGATGATGTCAACATGACAGAACACTTTGTCGTGTAGGGGATGGTACAGAAGGGTGACGTGGAGGTGACGTGCTCGTGATGTCAGCGGGCGGTGTCAGCGTGAAGTGGTAAGCGGTATCGGCCTGCACCGCTTATGTGCTAAGGTGGTTTTGTGTGGAGGGGCCGCGAGCATGCCGGGAGGGCGCCGCGTGTCCCAGGTACGGCGGTAATACCGCCAATCCACCGGAGGTTAAAGTACAGTGGAAGGGTAGGTCGCAATATGGATCTTAGCCATCGGATGCGATGGCAGAGATCTAACAGTTTGCGGTTAATGGAGCTGGTGGAGGGGTTACGGTGCGGGGGCCCACGCATAAACAATAATTTTTAATTATATCAGGGCAATTGCTATTGGTTGTCGGGGGGATTAGACTATTAATTAACCAGGTGTTAATTAAATTTTGAATATTTGTGCAGCGGAGGTTTTTAATGCATTCCAACTGAACCATTAAACCCTCGTTTATATAGTGTTATGGTTATATATTAACTGGGGCGGGGATATTAACAATGCAGGGTTTTTACTTGTATTTACATAATACAGGGAAGGGGAGGTATATAGGGATTTATATAATAGTGTTAGCAGTTAATATGAACCTTTGTAAATGATATGAACAAGTGCTAAGTTATAAAGTTTGAAAACTTAGGCAAGAGGGAGAGTCAAAAGGAAAAGGATTTTACACAAGAAATGTGGCTTTTGTCTAAGTAAAAATGTGGTTTTATTCATGTTTTTTCATGAAATGGGGTGGAGTGATTTGGGATTATTGAGAAAATCTCAATATCCTTGGGGGGGAGGTTAGTAAGTGAGTGGGGGAATTGAGAAGGGAAGTTAGTCATGCCTCGCTTGAGCTGCATCCAAATTATCTTCCATGGTACTTATGATAGTAATAAGTTGAACATCTTTGAGAGATAGAACTAATCATAAGCATGCTTCTGCAACACCAAAACTACTTACCCAACCTATTACACCTAACATTTTGTCTTCATTTTTCTTTGGGTGCACTTGAACTGGCAAACCCTCAACATCTTCTTTTTCTTTTCATTGCAACCCTATCTAAATCTACCCTTATAGCATCCAAGGGCTCAGATTTAACAGTTGAGCTCCTTTGCTTCTCTAACATCTTCTTATTTTCCAAGATTGAATAGTTTGGACAGATCTTATTCTCTATCTCTAAAACAGGAAATTTAAACATGAACTGGCCAAGATTAAGCTGTTTGGTCATTCATCCATGGTAGCAAAAATTAACAGGTTGCACACCATCAGATTGTTTGTAAAAACATAATAGTAGTGGCAATTTTGACTTGCTCACTTTCCTGGTCATTCTCTTTGTGTTTCATTTCTTTCATTTTTAGCAATATGGAAAACCTTTGTAACCAGAGAAAGGTATGAACATATTACAGAGCTCATTAATTTCAATCATGAAAAATGACACCTATTGGTATAGGAGCATAACATTGGCTCCACTTGGGGATGGCTTTCCCTGGCGGAAAGTCAAGAACAACAGGTCAGATGGCCTTAGGTACAATTCTTGCTGCATTGTAGAACCTTCTTTGACTGTGAGTAAACAAAACTGTACAGAGGACCATGTAAAATATACACATCTCTTTAGCTGATTCAAACAATTGTACCTCTATTTTGGATAATGTTTGTTGTTATGTTTTTAGGTCCCATGTCCTCTTTTACAACTTTTGATAAACTGAAAAATGGGGCAAAAAAAAAGGGGTAAAATTCCCTGGCTGTCCCTCAAAATTTTCTGCACATTCCTTCCTATTCTTATTGTTGTAATAAACTGTAAAAACTGAATATCCCTATGTACAAGTTAGAGCCCTGATATATCAACAAACTGGATCAAAATAGTGTTTCAGCATCCGACCATTAACTGGCCCTTCTCCTCTTCCTATGCCATCCAGGTTCTTCAAAAAGTAGGCATTGTTTCCTTGTAAGGCCTGGATAATGAAAGGTCCTTTCCATAGGAAGTAAAACTTCCCATGTTTCCCTTTGTCTTCCCTCCTGGAATCCCATTTTAACACTTTGTTTCCTATGTATAAATCTTCTTCCTTGGTCCTTTTATCAAATATCTTCTTGAGTTTTTCTTGTAGCACTTGAGATCTTTGGTATACCTCTTCTCTGGTTTGCTGCAAATGGATAGTTTGATTTATTCTTCTCTGAATGTCATTGGGTTCTACCTTAATCTCTTGTAGCAATTTCATCACAGGGACTCCTAAGGATGAAGGAAATAGAGCCTCCATTCCATAAACTAATTCATAAGGGCTGATCCTAATTGATCTCTTTGTAGTTAGTCTGTTTGCCCACAGTGCGTTTGTAAGTTTCTTATGCCAGTTATTTTTATTCTCCTCCAATAGTTTCTTGATCATATTGATCAGGCTTTTATTTGAAGAGTCGGCTAGACCATTACCTTGAGGGTAATAGGCTATGGAGTGGCCTAAGGTGATGTGGTATTTGTGATAGAAACTTATCATTTTCTTGGATTTAAAAGCAGTAGCATTGTTAGTTATGATCTTTTCAGGACAGCCAAATCTGGACAAGATGTTGGTTTCTAAGAATTGTATGATTACTGAGTCATTGGCTTGTCTGCAAGGGATGGCTTCTATCCACTTGGTGAAATAATCAGTGGCTGTGAGGATCCATTTATATTGGCCAGAAGAGGGAGGATGGATTTCCCTAATGAAGTCTAAATCCCATTGCTGGAAAGACTTTTCTGTGGAAATTGGTTTGAGGGGTAGGGGTAAGAGCTTCCTTTTGCCTTCAAAAATTTGACATTTATGGCAGGTGGTGACAAATTTCTTTACATCACCAAACAGAATCCAGCCCTTAGTATTTTGTGGGCACTTGATTTCCAGTAAAGATGTCCACCACAGTCCCTTGCATGAAATTCTTTGAGTATTTTGTCAGCTTCATCTTTTATCAGAAAATTTAATAAAATACCTTCATGATTTTTCCAAAACAAAACATTATCTAGAACACAAAACTTTGAAGCTTTCATTTTTAAAAATCTTTTCTTTGTCCTCGATAACCCTGGAGGAGCTTGCAGGTTCAATAATACATGAATTATATCAACATACCAACGTGATTCTAAAAAGCCTTGATTGATCTGTGGAGTCGCCATCTCCTGTTCATTATCCATTTCATTGATATCAAGGGCTTGAAAGTTTGTTTCAGTCATGAATTTAGCTAATCCTTTTCCTTTTATGATTTTTGTGGGTTTTATTTCAATATCATATTCCAAAATATTAGCTATCCATTTGCCTCGTTTTCCTTCAATTCCCTCCTGAGTTAGGATATCCTTGACCACTGCACTTGGTACATAAGCTATTACATGTGAGTACAAAATATAGATTCTAAAATCTTTAATATCTTTCACCAGTGCATAACCCTGTTTCTCCATGATTTGGTATTTAAGTGGTACATCTCTAAGCGTCTTACTAAAAAAGGCTATAGGTTTTTCACTTCCTTGATCATCCTTTTGTAGTAAAACAACAACAATGGTGTGTTCTGATGCAAATGAAAATATTATGAAGTCTCTATCAAACTTTGGACTTGTAAGGACTGGTGTTTTAGTCAAAGCCATTTTAATTTGTTCAAATGCTTGTTTGGCTTCTACTGTCCATTTAACCTTGGAATCCTTTTTTAACATATTGTTTAGAAATCTAATTAATTCAGCCAGGTTAGGTATGAATCTTCTTAAAAAGTTGATTTCTCCAAGGAAGGCTTGAAGTTCTTTGACATTTTTGGGGTGAGGTATTTGTAGGATGGCTTGTATTCTATCAAGATTAATTCTGATGCCATCTTTTGATATTATGTGACCTAATAGTTTGCCTTCTCCCAAACCAAACAATGATTTTTTTGGATTCAAAGAAATTCCAAACTTTCTACATTTTAAAAATACTTGTCTCGAATGATCTAGATGTTTCTGATTTGATTTAGAAAATGCAGTAAGGTCATCTAGATATATGACCAGGAAATTGTCAATTTCCTTTGCAAAAGCTATGTCCATTGCTCTTTGAAATTTTTCCCCTGCATTCTTAAGTCCGAATGGCATTTTAACATATTTTAAGGTTCCCCAGGTTGTTGTGAAAGCATTTTTTTCTTGGTCATCAGGATGGACCAGAATCTGTTAAAACCTGAGAACCCATCTAAAAGTGAGATCCTAGAGGCACCTACTACCCTTTGTAAGATGTGATCCATTTTAGGCAAGGGGTAATTGTCTTTCAAAGAAACCTTGTTCAAATTCCTTAGATCAACACACAATCTGATTTCTCCTGTCTTCTTCCTGGTAGGTATTAAATTAGATACCCACTCTGAAAACCTGATGGGAGCAATTATCCCTGCTTCGTACATTCGTTTCATTTCCTTTTCAATTAAGGGAAGGAGTACAGGGTTAATTCTTTTGAGCCTTTGTTTGAATGGTTTCTGATCTTCCTTAAGGGGTATTGTATGCTGGATTATAGAGGTGTCATAGGATTTTAGATCCTCATAACTCTAGGAAAAAATATCCTGGAATTCTTTGAACAATTCAACATATTTAATCTTTTGATCAGGGGGCAAAGTTTTGGATAATTTTATCATTTTCGGATTCCCATCGGTTCCTATGTTATAGTCTTTAATGTCCGCTTTTGAAGGCTACATTTTGGGTTTCTTTGGGATATCATTTGGGTCAAAGAAATCTTCCAAAGGGTTTAATCCTTTGGGTAAATGATTGTCTTTCAAATCAATAATTTCAGATTCTGCCTCAATAATCTCATCAATGTCTATTTGTTTGAGGTCTTACATTTCCTTAATGGTAAATCTTGTGGGGTGAAGCCTTTGAGTTGCATTTTCTGCTGAAATATCTGTTTGTAATTTTTATGTTTGATTAAACTCTGCGACGGTGTGCAAGTCTATATTAGTGTTTGAGAATTCTTCCTTTAGGGTCAGAAAATTGTTGATTTGAATGTCATTGTCAAACACTTGCCAATTCTTTATGTTGTCAGGTATTGTTGGCCTATGTCTAATCTCAGCTACAAACTGATGATTAGGTTCAAACAGTAATTTACAAGTGCTGGCAAATGTTGCTAAGCTGTGAGCATGCAAATTATGATTTCTAGGAATTTTGGCAAGCTGTGTTTCACTGAATGCATTGAGTATCTCAATTGTTGTTGCTCTGTAAGCTCTTAGTCTGGGATCAATTGTGAGGAAGTTTCCTTTTATTTGTTGAATGACTAAATCAGAATCTCCTAAAACTGATATCCTAGTTGCTCCTAAATTTTTTATCAATTTAAGTCCTAGCAACAAGGCCTCATATTCGACCATATTATTGGTACATCTGAAGTTTAACCTATAAGCATGACCTTGAGCATGATCATTTTTTAGATTGTGTACCCAAATTCTAGCTCCTGCCCCTAACTTGTTAACTGAACTGTCAAATTCTAAGTACCAAAGGGTCTCATGTTCATAGTCAATATTGGGAGTTGCTGTAATCTGCTTTTTAGGAAGGTGGATTTCTATTATTTAAGCCGATTTCTCTTGATTGTCTTATATTTCATTATTCTCAGGAGTTTCTTGAATTTGAGCACTAGAGCTTTGGCATATGATTTGCTTTCGTTCCATTGCTAAAACCTTGACATCGGTTGGAGGATCAATTTCAGCATTGTAGAGAATGAAGGAATCCAAGTCAGAGTGCAGGGAATAGATAGGGAAATTCTAGGGTTTCTCTTGGCTTCTTACCACATATTTCATTAAAGTTTCTTGGTACAATTTCTTTGGTTGGCTAAATGGTGAAATGGTAGCATAGGACTTGTCCAACTGTAATGATCCTTGAAGCTTTGCATCCCAAGATCTAGACAATAACATACCGTATTTTGGTGGAATATCAGCTACCACCACGTCCATTAAAATGGTTTTGGCAGGGTACTGAACTAGTGATACACACAAATCCTTTATCAATCCAATACATCTGACTTGGCTTGAATCAAAAGAAAATAGATATTTGTATGGCCTGGTAATATCTAAGTCCAAATTCTCCATTAAATATTTAGGCATCAAGTTGTGAGAAGCACCAGAATCAAACATGGCATTATGGAGTGTTTTATCATGTATGTTGAGACTTACATAAAAAGGAGGAACACCTCCATCTACTGATTTTCCATTTACCTCAGGTTCGAAAATTAATTCAGGCTGGTCATCAAGAACATTTACTGAATCTTTGTTCTCAAGAATGTGGAGTGATCTACTAATTTGTTGTCTATAGACATCATGCTTAGCCAATTCTGACAATGGAATGGCTATCTTTAATTTGCCTAATTCAGTCTCAAGATTAAAAGGTTTTTCAGTTTGAACTTTTGTATTTAAAATAGTGGGGCTATTTTCTTCTGTTGTTTTTTGTGTGATTTTCTCTTCTTCAGGAGTGAGGTTATAGAGTGAAGTTTCTTTCAACTTAATCTGTGGAGTTTCTTCCACATTTTCTTTGGGAGGAATGGGAGTGGAAGGTTGTCTGTCAAGCTGTTCACTATCAGATATCTCTTCAACTAGTGGATCATTTGGGTTAGAACTTGCTGTGGGAAGGACTGGTACTGGGGGGTTACTGATCTTGGCCTTGCTAGGTTGCTTGGTATCTTTCTGTCTACTAGTTTTGGGAACGTCTATTCTCCTGCTCCTTAGATTGTATTGCTTATGGACTTCATAAATTGTTGTATCATATCCCTCCCTAAAATCAAATGATTCACCTGACTGAGCTTGAAATTGTTTAAAAGTGTATGCTTCTTGGTCTTCTTGGGTTAGGAATATTTGTTGTTCATTGTTGAGTCCCATTAGGTTGATTTGAGTGTCTTCCTGTGGTTCCTCAGAAGTTGAAGCTTCAGCATAATTTTCCTGGAATGGGGGCCTAATGTTTTGGTCAGGCCCAACCTTTCCTATATTAGGATTTTGATTCTTTCTGAAGTTTGGGTTTCTCCCAGCATTATTGGGTTGACCATCCCAAGATGATTTCCTCTCAATTGTTTCTACTCTATCACCAAGTCTATCCATTCCTCTAATGATAACATCTAATTTCTGTTCAAAGGCTGAAGGTTCTTCTTTTGAAGGCATCCTTCTCTCGGTTCTAGCCCGATTTCGTTTAGAGATCAGGTTGGCCTCAACACTGATAGCTATACTTTGCATCTCCTCTAGGCTCCGAGGAGCTCTTTCCCTCAGCTGATATGCCATATCAGAGTCAAATCCATCAGGGAATTTGATCAAAGCTAAATTTGGAGGAGGTCTAATATTTTGAGGAATAGCATGGTAGACATTATTAAATCTGGTACAATAATCTTGGACAGTTTCTTGATTACCTCTTTTTAAGCCTTCATATTCTGATAAAATGTGAAGATGATCTTTCTTCTTTTTCCATCTGTTCAAGAATGTCTGATGAAGAGCTTGTGTGTCATTGATAATGTTTACAGGGAGGGTCCTAAACCATGTTCTAACATCTCCAGTGAGACTTTGGACAAATATTCTCATTCTAACATCATCATCATCGACCTCATATACTTCAAAGTAATCTTTCATCTTTTTAGTATGTTGTTGAGAAGTGTAAGTGCCTGTGCCTTCAAAAGGAGTGATTTTAGTTTGATAGTCTTGGGGCATAGACCCTAGATTTACATGTAAGTTCAGAGGAGCATATATGTTCGCCATGATAATAGGGATGTATGTGGCAACTGATACAGTTTGGACAACAACAAGAATATGAATGGTGGATGGAAGAGTGGAAGGGCTAGTTTGAGGTTGGAAAAGGTAACGTGTTGATGGACAACTAGGAGAGGTGGTAGTAATGATAGGAAAATTTGGTGTTTTCTCAGAGGTCAGCTCAGATTGGATGGAGTTCTGCAGATTTCTGTCAAGATGTGAAGTTACAACTTCAAATTGGAAATTTTCAATAAATATTGAATCCTGAACTGTGTGGGTCAACCCAGATTCTGAGAAGGTTATAAATGGAGAATTTTCAAAACAATTAGTAACAGGTTCGTCCTCAAGGTGGAAATTCTCAGGACAGGATTTTGATCTGAATAAAGACTGAGAAAAAACAAAGTTTTCTTGGCTTTCTTGTCTTCTAAGAATATTAGGAACCAGATTAGAATTTTCAAACACAAGTGGTGGATTTGGATCAGGGTTTGATCTGGTGTAACGAATGCTTTGGGAAGCCAGGCTTCTAGTTATGTTTTTGGTTTTCCATAAATGGTTTTGAAAACACAACTCTTAAGACTTTCTTTAAGAGACGCTGGATATGGAACTTATGAACTTTATTGAAGATTTGTAAAGAAGGGATTGATCAAGTGTTCTGAACAAATTATTCAGTCCCCAACGGAGTCGCCAATGATGTTATCACTCAGGTTGTTCCCAATTTCTTGTAAGAAAGAGAATATGGCCGAGGTAACCATAGACCAACCTTTTAGATACAAATTCTAGCCAATCTGCATCCAGAGAGGGCTCTCTATTTATAATTTAGCTTTGTTTTGAGTTGTGTTAGGCTAGTTATGAAGTGCAAGGGTTTTGTTTTGAGTTTGGTTGAAGGAATGGATCTTTCAATAGAGTAGGGAGGTAAAAATGAAGAGTTTCAGTCCATTGGGCATGATGGAGTCACAGAAGGATAGCTTTCTGGATTTGGTCTTCAATAGAGGAGGTAACAAAGAGCAAGGTACTCCAATATGGAACAATTTATAAGCTAAATTCAGATGGAATGGAGTCAGTGGGTGAAGGGCAATTAAGAATCCTTGATCATGTTGACAGAGGGAAAATGGCTGACGACTATTAAGGAGCAGTTAAGAATTCCTTAGCTAATATTCAGAATGTAAGAACCAGGGGAAACAGGAGCAATCAAGAATTCACTGTCTATTCTGGTTCTGAAGAAAACATTAATAATAACAGAGACTGAACACAGAGTGCAAGCACGCAAATTCTGAGTTATTCTTTTTCTCTATTATTTAGATCATGCAACATAAAGGATATAGTAAACACATAAATTGTAAAACACAAGTTAGAAGGGACTTATTGATCCATAAGATGATTCAAGAATTCTGTAAAATGATCCTCAACATCAATTCCGCACCCAGAAAGTTCAACAACAATGGAATCCAACGACTTTTGTATTCAGAAAATTTCAGTGTTACAGCTTATTTCAAGAAATGCATTACCAACAACCAACCCCGAATACTTTGATTGGGGAAGTATTTATACAAAATAGCATACAAAATCTCTTCACAAGATATCCCGTGAAAATCATATCTAGTGATGATTCATCACTTTTTACAAAAAGATAGAGATGGAATTTTCTTGAAGACTGGGAATAGATAAGATGATACGGTGTTCGCCATTCTGCTTCTGTTGGACGTGCTGGAGATAAGCTCTGAGAGTCGGTTACAGCTGTCGTTTACTGATACTCTGTGTTGGCCGTCCCTACTCTGCTCGGATATGCTTTACCTTTGATTTGACATGCTTTAGTCTGTATTATCTTTATTCATCTCTGTTGGCTGCCTTATGGTAAATGGCCCAAAATTGTTATATATCAAAAGATATTATAGATACCAAAATAAACTCATAGGATTTCCAGCATACTCTATCACCATTGGTCTTCTAGTAACTTATGTCTTTCCAGCTTCCTCAAAGTCTCATCGGTCTTTGTGTACCTCAAGAAATTAGGTGGAGTAGTGAACAGATGTTTTACCTCATGTTCAATGTAGAATAAATTTTCCAAGCTGTCATAGAGGCTTTGACCAGATGGAAGCTCTCTTGCTCCTGAAGCACTTGTTGATTCAGTCGTTTGCTCAGTAATATGTTTATTCAATTTATAAGTATATTATACATGTTTCATCAGTCTATAATTATTGGTAAATATACTGGGCAGACCCTTTTCCTATAAAGTTGTGAACCTTTCTGTAAAAGAATTTATCTCTATTTGAATGTCCTGACATCTCCTCTCCAAATTCTGCATCAGGGTTCTCATGGTCAGAACACTTTTGACTTGTAGTATGGTACCTTTCCTATCTGTGATGTCCAGGGCTGCTAGTTCTTCACTGGTCTTATTGTTCAAAAAGTGTATCAGCCTGTTGGTTTGTTCAGGCATGTGTCCCAATAAAGCTCTTTCTTTTTTAATCTCTACTTGAGCTGCTACTATTAAATCAATTTGCTCATAAATAACCTGAATAGATCTCCATACATTGCCAAGAGATTGATTAATGTTAGCCCACAAAATTGCTTTGATTTCTGCCAAGGGTTTGTCTAGGAAGAGATCCTTTTCCAAAGATCTTACTTTATTTTCCAACACCTTAATTTCCCTTGATTTCTCTGCCACAATCATTTTAGATTTATCATAACTTTGTTCAACTTTAGCCAATTTTTCTTTGACTTGCTTCAGCTCTGATACTTGGATTTTTATGTCCTCCATGGCTTTTATTAATTGTTCTGTGGTCATGGTGGTACTGCTGCCTGGTGCTACTATTGTTGTATCTGTTGCTGATGTTCGAACAGTAGAAGGCAATGTTGTTACAAGTGTGGAGGGGGCAGTAATAACTAGAGGAATTACTTCAGGTGGCTGGGAGGTTGACTCTCCCTACTTTTCTTTTAGAGCTTTCTCCAAAGCCTGCTCTGTCTCACTTAATCTTTCATTCATTCTCATAAGCAGGTCCATCATGTCCTCCTCTGATTTATGTTGCACAATATCTGCCGTCTGTGGATGCATGGTAGTAGGCAGTTTGAATTGTTTCCTAAGGGCAGAAATGTCTTCTTCCTTCTTCTTCATCAATGCTTTTATGCCCTTGGCATCTTTGGGATCATGTCCCAGCTCAATGATAATATCCTCCAAGGATTTGATCCTGTTTTCCTTGGCTAGAGAGGAAACCTTCTCCAAATCCAGTTGAGCAGTGGTATTACTGAAAGAATTCTGCAATTTGTGAGCCAACATGGCCTTGTCTGCTAGCGTGGAGTATACCATTTACCTTGTCTATTTGTGAAACTCAATTTGGTCCATAGGATGAATGTATTTAGCTAGGACCTCCATATTTGTCCTAATATAGTCAAATGTTGATTGTGGTTGCTGCACCTTAGGCTTAAAATAGCTCATAATCATTTTTCCCTCCTTGATATCATAGGCCGACATCAACATTTGCAGGTTTGTGGGGGCCATATTAAGATATTGATTATAAATTTGGATCCTTAATGGATCATTCCTTGCCTTTATTTTTGTAAAAACTCTTTTGATATCAAAGGTTTTCTTGCTTGGTGGCCCAGTGGATGAGACTTCCACGTTGTGCTGCCTCTCTATCTCTTGCCTGTGTGAACTAGTTGATGTCTCTATTACTAGGGAGGTCCGCTGGTTGGTCACCCTTTCACCCCTTAAACTTTCTATTGTTTCTTCAATGATTTCCTCTTCAGATAGAGGATTTAATCTTTGCCTTTTTGCACCCGGATGTTCTGCAGGTTCGCTGATGGGTGTGGCCTCTTCTCTGTCCCTTTTCTTGGCCTTTTCCTCAGTTAGAGGAGTCTGTAATGCAGGAACCTTTGTTGCTTTAGTTTGGTCATGAGCTACTTGCCCCTGACTCTATTCCTTTGATGTTGCTGGTTGGTCTGTCATTATAGGATGCTCAGAGGTATCTATCTCTTTCTCTTTCCCTTTTGAAGTCCCTGTGGCTGTTGTACTGGTTGTTTGTGCAGGCTGCTGAGAAGTTCCAGCAGAGGATGTAACAAGTCCTGTTTGTTGTGGCAGCTTGAAGGATACCTGTCCAAAAGAGTCCAGGTCAAGAGTTTTTTCAAGATCTTTCATGGCTTGCTCCATCTTTTATTGCTCTGTAAGTTCTTCTATTAATGTACCTTCTACCCATTCCTCCTGATTAGCATATTGTTCAATCTCATGGATCCTATGGTGTATATAGACTGATAACCCGTTTCTTACTTTCTTGTCACTAATAAAGCTATTTGGGTCATATGGTACCCACCAAAAACTTTTATTTAATTTAAGATCTTCCCCTAATATCTTATCAGCGTCTTCCCATGCTTCCCTTTTATGGATGATAAAAGGGCCTAGTTGGGTTTTGATTCTCAGCTGAGCCTTTTTCTTTGCATTGCAAAAATGAGTTAAATCTGCATTGATAAGTTACCTAAAATATTCTAATGCAAATAACCTCATGGGTACATATATTGGAAATTTGTAAGGGCATAGCTCACAGCCATATATTCTGATTTCAGTGTGATTCTGGTAGAAGTACCAGTCACCTATCATGTAGTTTTTGGAGAGCTATAAAATCTTCTTCATATCACCAGTTAGCCTAGGGGGAGGAGTTCTTACCAATAGAGTCGAGGCTAGATGCATAAAAAATTCAATGAACTCATAATATGTATAAGGGGATCCATAGGCATGGTGGAAGACTGAGGTCCAAAAGATCATCGACCTTTGCTCTCCTTTGGAATCTCATTTCCTGATGGGAAATGAGAAGCTGTCTAGCTGATAATATAGCAAAAGGTGGTATATGAATGAGGTGTACTTGAAGACTCCCTCTATGTCCAGATTTATGAATTGCTCATTGATTTTGTTAGCAATAAATGTTGCATAGTCATACTTGACAGCTGGTGGCTGCCCTGAAGTAAACATTAACAATAGCACTAGGGTGGTTTTATCAACAAATTCACTAGTCTTGAATCCCAGGATGTAGGAGATCATATCAAGTATGAGTTTTCCAGTGTCAGTGAACCAAGTATGCAGATATGGAGGAGGGCCTCGGGACTGGAAATTAGGCCTTATGAACATTTGAGTAATACGCGTTATCTCTGATTGAGGCAATTTAGAGCCTTGCTCAAGCAAAAATCCCATGGAAAGAGGAGCTAGGGGCTGAGTAGCTTGAACTGTAACATCTCATTGATTGATTGAGCAGTTATGTAAAAGAGGACAGTGTGAGATGGGGTCATAACTGCTCTCTGGTCAGGCTCATAGTTGGCACAACATTGATTGATGAGGTCTAGGAAAACATGAACAATGGGGAGGTAATACCTGGGAAGATTGGATTCCCAGATTCCATATATATCACAGTTGCTTTAATAACTATTTCTAATTTTGCAAAATGCTTGGAGGGGGTTGATATCACCAGTTATCTCTTTTATTTGGAAGTATTTGTCTGCCAGGGGAAACCAGTCTTGGTCTTTATGCGGTGCATTGAGAGGAGCGACATTGAGGGCTACGGGAGAGGAAGCCTCCATGTTGGTTCTTGTGTTTTCAACTGGAGGTTGGGTTTTTGTGAAATAATAGGCAAAAGAGTAGCTCTAAATGTGTTGGTATGGAAATTTAAGGACTGTTCAGGTTTGAATTTGGCTCTTAAAGGTGCAATTTGCAGAGGAAAACCAAAAACACAGGTTCGAGAGGTGAAATGGGGTAAATACGTGTGTTTTGGAGGCGAACGAGTGTAATTGGCAAGTTGATTTACAAGCTAAGCAGAGGGAGGGTGGTCTTTGCTTGGCTGGGCGGTGGACTGGAGCTTCTGCAAGTGCGGGTCATGATTTTGCATGCAACAGTCTTGCGAAAACAACGAATGAGAATGATTGAAAATGACGGTTTTTACGGTTTTTTTTAACAAAAATTGGCTTCGCAGGCTTTTGGCACTTTTTGGTAGGATGATGTTAGCATGAATGAACGCTTTGTTGTGTAGTGGATGATATGGAAGGGTGACGTGGAGGTGACGTGCTCGTGACATCAGCGGGCGGGGTCAGTGGGAAGTGGTAAGCAGTATCGGCCTGCAGTGCTTATGTGCTAAGGTGGTTTTGGGTGGAGGGGCCGCGAGCATGCCGGGAGTGCGCCACATGTCCTAGGTACAACGGTAATACCGTCAATCCCCTGGAGGTTAAAGTACAGTGGATGGGCGGGTCGTGATATGGATCTCAGCCGTCAGATGCGATGGCAGAGATCTAACAGTTGGCGGTTAATGGAGCTGGCGGAGGGGTTACGGCGTGGGGGCCCACACATAAACAATGTTTTTTAATTATATCGGGGCGATTACTATTGGCTGTCAGGGGGGTTAGACTGCTAATTAACCAAGTGTTAATTAACTTTTGAATATTTGTGCGGCGAAGGTTTTTTAATGCATTCTAGTTGAACCATTAAACCCTCGTTTATATAGTGTTATGGTTATCTATTAACTGGGGTAGGGATATTAACAATGCGGGCCTTTTACTTGTATTTACATAATACGAGGAAGGGGAGGTATATAGGGATTTATATAATAGTGTTAGCAGTTAATATGAACCTTTGTAAATGATATGAACAAGTGCTAAGTTATAAAGTTTGAAAACTTAGGCAAGAGGGAGAGTCAAAAGGAAAAGGATTTTACACAAGAAATGTGGCTTTTGTCTAAGTAAAAATGTGGTTTTATTCAGGTTTTTTCATGAAATGGGGTGGAGTGATTTGGGAGTATTGAGCAGATCTCAATATCCTTGGCGGGGAGGTTAGTAAGTGAGTGGTGGAAGTGAGAAGGGAAGCTAGTATGCCTCTCTTGAGTTGCATCCAAATTATCTGCCATGGTACTTATGATAGTAATAAGTTGAACATATTTGAGAGACAGAACTAATCATAAGCATGCTTCTCCAACACCAAAACTACTTACCCAGCCTATTACATCTAACATTTTGTCTTCATTTTTCTTTGGGTGCACTTGAACTGGAAAACCCTCAACATGTTCTTTTTCTTTTCATTGCAACCCTATCTAAATCTACCCTTATAGCTTCCAAGGGCTCAGATTTAACAGTTGAGCTCCTTTGCTTCTCTAACATCTTCTTATTTGCCAAGATTTAACAGTTTGGACAGATCTGATTCTCTATCTCTAAAATAGGAAATTTAAACATGAACTGGCCAAGATTAAGCTGTTTTGTCATTCATCCATGGTAGCAAAAATCAACAGGCTAGACACCATCAGATTGTTTGTAAAAATAGAATAGTAGTGGCAATTTGGACTTGCTCACTTTCTTGGTCCTCCTCTTTGGGTTTCATTTCTTTCGTTTTTTGGCAATATGGAAAACCTTTGTAACCAGAGAAAGTTATGAACATATTACAGAGCTCATTAATGTCAATCATGAAAAATGACACCTATTGGTATAGGAGCATAACAGTGATGACGTGATTTCTACAAATCCTGCAACCACTTTACTAAGAGCTTGAAACCATGGGGAATATCTGCAATAACTAGGGCATAATCCCTTTTAGGTATGAGTTTACCAATGTCTTCACCATCGCCTTGTATTACTCGATATTGAATAGTATCTAGCCCATTCCAAATGAAATGAGTACGAGTTGGATCAAGTTCAACATTCTTAATACGTTGCTTCCTCAGTCTTTCGATCTTTATTTTTTCAATAAAGGTTTTTAAGTTATCTGGTTCTCCATTATCATCCTCCTTCATATTTTACAAAACAAACAAATGTATGTGTAAGTTATAAATTAAAAATAGTACACAGATGAATAACAATGAATGTATCAATGAAGATACCTTTTTAAATGCACGATAAAAAGATTTTAATGTTGATGTAGAACTTGAATCTGGATAGTTGCGTACATCATCATCCCAACTATCTTCATTCAACAATTTAACCATTTGTTCTTGAATTTTCATGTAAACTTTGTGACTACATAGATAAAGTAACAAAAAGTTAATATAATGATATGTATAACAAATACTACCAAGAACAACATGTTTTATTTAAAAGAAAATTATAATCTAGAAATAAATAAAAATAATTCAACAAACTTAATTTTGAAATTCCTCGGACATTTCCTCCAATGATAATTCCCCTGACCTCACACGAGATAATATTGTTTTGACAATTTTTTCATCTTTCACTCCTTGCATTTCTCTCCAAGGTGTGATAGTCATATCTTCTAGACGTTGTTTCATTTCAGGAGTTGATTTACTACTGCTACATATCAATGGCCTAGTCTTTTTGACCTTCTGGTTTTTAATGCAAATGTTTTCCCACATGCTAAAAATCTCATCAATCAACTTCCAAACATCTCCAGTTCTAAATGCCATTTGGAAAATGTTATCAACACCTCTATATAAATCGCTAATTTTGTTTCCCTTTCCACCTTTTGAATTGGTTTTCTCTTCAATTTGATAGCCTATTTCCATACAACATTCATTTCGAAAATCTGTAGTAACATTCATCCTATCCCGACAACATTTTTCTTGAAATTCACTATGAATAAATCTAACCCTTTGGATGAAAGTCATAGACATCCTATATTTATTATCTGAATTATGATCCCATGCCACTAACTTTGCTTCTGTATCTGATAAACCAACATAAATGATACATTTCATTGTTTCAAAATGTGGGTTATTAAGATATTCCTCCATCAATTGTCATTGAGCTTCTACAGAATGGTTCCCCCCAAGCACATAATAATTATATTCAAAACATTTTGATTTATCAAATGCTTCTTTGTTGGGAGCTTGAACTGGATCAATAAGAAGCACATAACTAATGACATGAGCATATGGATTGTACCTCATAATTGTCTTCAAGTTGTGAACATGTAGATGATGTGGCTTTCTGACTTGATATTGACATTGTCCTCCACTTGCCTTATAGGTTTGTCTGACATTAAGTTGAAATGTACGACCACCATCAATTAAGTTTCTCTTTGTCAAATTCTGTCGAATGACATTTTGTTTTGTTTTGATAATGCTATCCTCTAAATCAGCTCCTGATGTAACGATTTCTCTACTTTCTTTTGAAGTTTCACTAGGTTCTTGATTACTGGTAATTAATACTTCAAAATATTCAACTTTACTTTTCTTCATCATAACATTCTCAACAAATTTATTCTTGGGAATTGTTACTTTTGGTCTTTTACGGCTCTTCTCAATTCCAATGTCATCTTCAATAACGGCAATAGATGCTTCACTATCAGTTTCAACTTCATCGTCCTCAAAAGTAACTTGTCTACCCTTGCTAGATTTATCCACTAGAGGCCTTTTTTTCTTATCCTTTGGATGTAGTTTTGTAGCATCATCAATTACTACATTTTTCTTGTTTTCCATATCTTCTTTCTGGCACTGAGTAAAAACTGCTGACAACTTTCGTGATATCATGCTCTATGAAATGAATGCCTCCCAACCTAATTGAACAACTTTCAATAAAATTCTACCAAACAAAATATCATATGTCAATAAAAACAAAGTTAAAAAGACACAGCGAGACACTTTCAAGAACGCAAAATACAAATATAAATAACAATACTTACAATGTTTTGTTTCATCTCATTTACGATTTGTTTACACAACTTTGTAGATACCTCTCTCATGTCATACAATGAACATGATAGTCGGTATTTAATCCTTTCATGTGACTTGGGAGATTTTGTAAGTATGTAAAAACTTCAGTGTCTGGTACCGAACACATATCTATGACTCTTCCCATCACCTCATAAATTCCATTATCATTCAATATATCAATATATAGATATATATTCACATTTTGGCTTTCTCTCTTTCACATACCAGATTCTTGATGGAAATTTCACCTCTTCTGAATTCCTTCAGTATGAAATCATCTTCTTATCATTTGAGGCACTTGAAATATTGGTAGCCATGAGTTCAGGTGGAGTTCGTTCACTAATTTTTTTTGAAGATGCACCTTTAAGAGTCTTTGGTCCAAAAAGATTCATAGAAATCTTCTTTGATGCCATTCTCATGAAAAATAGAAACACATAAATTAGTAAATAACGAAAACACATTAACTTAAATCCACAACGAAAATATATCATAAATTTTTAATTTGTATAATCAGATAATTGAAATTAAAAAATATTAACACTAAGAAATTCGCCCGCCAGCGCGAAAGCAAGCGAGCCATCGGGGTGGGTGGGCGGGCGAGCGAGCGGTCACGGGTGGGCGGGCAGGTTGGCAACGGGTGGGTGGGCGGGTGGCGCTGGGTGGGTGGGCGGGCAGGTGGCCGCCGTGTCAGTGGGCAGGCAAGTGGGCACTGGGTGGGTGGGCGGGCAGGTGGCCGCCGTGTCGGTGGGCAGGCAAGTGGGCACTGGGTGGGTGGGCGGGTAGGTGGTTGCCAAGTGGGTGGCAGGTGGGCGGATGGGAGGGTGGGTAGGTGTCGGGATTGCAGGCAGGCGGGAAAGTGGGCACAAGCACCGGGTGGGCGGGCAGGTGTGCAGGGCAGGAGGTGAGCGCCGAGTGGGCAGCGGGCGAGTGGGCGGGCGAGAGGGGCAGGCGGGCGGGTGGGTAGGGGGTGGGCGGTGGGCAAGTGGGGCAGGTGGGTGGGGGTGTGGCTGGGTGGGCGGGAGGGTGTTAGGTGGGTGGGTGGGTGCCGGGTGGGCAGGTGGCGGCTGGGTGGTAAGGCGAGTCGGCGCCTGCGTGTCAAGTGGGCGGGTGGGCGCTAGGTGGTCAGGTGGGCGGGTGGGCGCTGGGTGGTCGGGTGGGTGGGTGGGCTGGCGGGTGGGCGCTGGGTGGTCGGGCGGGCGGGTGGGCGAGCGAGCCACTAGGGTGGCACGGGGTGGGGTGTCGCCCTTCATCTCGCGCCACCCTGGCGGCCTGCCTGCCCACCGGGGGTGGTCGGACGGGTCGCCGGGTTGGCACAGCGTCGGGCGTCGCCGCCCACTCGACGCCACCCTGGTAGCCTGCCAACCCACCTGGGGTGGCCGGTCGATTCCGGGAATCGCTCGACCACCTCGAGCGGGCAGGCGGGCCACCGAGGTGGTACGGGGTGGGGTGCCACCCCTCACCCAACGCCACCCCAACGGCCCGCCTGCCTGCTTGGGGTGGCCGAGTGATTCTTGGAATCGACTGGCCACCCCGGGCGGGCGGGCAGGCCGTTGGGGTGGCGCAGGGTGGGGCATTGCTACCCACCTCATGCCACCCCGACGGCCCGCAAACCCGTCCGGGGTGGCCGGGCGATTCCAAGATTTGCTCGGCCACCCCGAGCGAGCGGGTGGACTACCGAGGTGGCGTGGGATGGGGGTGCCCAGATTTATTGGGCCCACCATGCTCACGATAGACGTATTGGTTAATTTGGCTCACAGAAATTATTAATTAAAAAAAAAACTACTTCATTAAACTAATTTCATATGAAAATTTTCAAGGGAAAAAATTTAACTAAACTTTTCATTGCAAGAATTCTTCGTTGAATATGTTGTTGATAGCAATGTAGCTGCTCCACAAATTCACTCCAAGTCTTTTAACGAACCTCAAAAAACCTTGATGTAATGTGAGTAATAGTGATAATGGACTTTAGTATATAGGTGAAATTACAGAGATGTTTTACTATATGGTGAATGCGGGATTAATTATTTTTTTAAAAATTTAACATGTTAATTTTTTTATGGCGATGAAGGAAAATATGATAAAGCGAGGGGTGAATGTGGGATTAATTTGTTTCAGAATGTATTATAAAAATTAAAAAAAAAACATTCAATTGTTTAGTAGATATTATATACTTTGACTATTAAAATAATTTAGGTAGAAGTTGTAGTTTACAATTTTAACTTTAATGATTTATTTCATAAAAAAAAGTAGTTTACATTTTTCATTAAATTGTAGAATAAAATAACGAAGAGAAATAAATCTCACAAACTTTTAGGAGGGAAATATTTTCATGAAACTTTTTTTTTGGGGGGGGGGATTTTTGGAGGGAAAATTTCATTCTTTAAGCTATATAATATCTTCAGGAGACTCTCCATTTGTATCATTCAACATCTTCTATTTGAAAGGGATGAATTGTCCTGATAGTGAAGTTTCGATTTATACAGCATCAACATCTTCATCGCGTAACAACTCTATTGATATGGATGAATATAGCGGGAAGTATTCCACTATGAATAGAAAGTAAATTCTTCCACTTAGTCCTGATCCTAAGGACTATGAGAGCAGCACAGATGAAAGAGGGGATGGAGAATTTCAAATAAATAAAGAATCACAGATTCCACTTAGTCCGAATTTGAAGGACTATGAAAGCAACAATGATGATGAGCTTGATCACAAATTTCAAAAGAATGGAGTGTCACAGTGTCCACTTAGTCCTAATTCTAAGGACTGTGAGAGCAACAGTGATAAAGAGCATGATGGTGAAGTTCAAAAGAATGGAGTCTCACAGTGTCCACTTAGTCCTAATTCTAAGGAATATGAGAGCAGCGGTGTTGAAGAGCATGATGACGAATTTCAAAAGAATGGAGCGTCACAGTGTCCACTTATTCCTAATTCTAAGCACTAGGAGAGCAGCAGTCATGAAGAGCGTGATAACGAATTTCAAAAGAATGGAGTGCGAAAGTGTTCACTTAGTCCTAATTCTAAGGACTATGAGAGTAGCAATGATGAAGAGCATGATGATGAATTTCAAAAGTATGGAGTGTCACGGTGTCTAGTTAGTCCTAATTCTAAGGACTATGAGGGCAGCAGTGATGAAGAGCGGGATGATGAATTTCAAAAGTATGGAGTGTCATGGTGTCCAATTAGTCCTAATTCTAAGGACTATGAGAGCAGCAGTGATGAAGAGCGGGATGATGAATTTCAAAAGAATGGAGTGTCACGGTGTCCACTTAGTCCTAATTCTAAGGACTATGAGAGCAACAGTGATGAAGAGCGTGATGATGAATTTCAAAAAAAGGGAGTGTCACAATGTCCTCTTAGTCCTAATTCTAAGGACTATGAGAGCAGCAGTGATGAAGGACAGGACGATGCACTTAGTCCTAATTCTATGGACTATGAGAGAAACATTGGAAATGCACATGAGGAAGAATATCCATGAAACATCGAGTCAAATTTTCCATTGAGTCCAAATTCTAAGGACTATGATAGTAGCACTGAAGAAGGGGAAGATGAAGAATATCCTCCAAGTCAATATTTGAAAATCACAGCTGATATTCCTCTTAATGATGATGAAAATCCTTATACAAATGATGATCCAATGATGGAGATGTTGCCAAGAAATATTGTATCGAGGAGTAGAAGCAGACCTTTTTGTATCAATGCAAGATGTTCTAGTTATACAAGGGGCAGAGCAGAATATCTGGCGAGAAGAAGTTCTATCAGTGCACTCATTTCAAGTGAATGTTGCCAAAAAGATTGCTTGAAACATATGGATTGCAAATTTTCATTAGAGAGCAGGAAGAGATATTGGTCAATGAATAAAAGCATGCAAAATTCATATTTAGTTGGGTGCATGCAATCTACATTGTCAAGTTATGATTATCATATTAAGACTTTATTTACCTATAGAAAAGCTTTCAAAATGTTTCATTCGATTGGAAATTTTTGTCTCTCGAGAATTCAAGAAAATTTGGAAGAGGATCCCACATTTTATTCAGAAGTACGTCATAAAAGAAAGTTTGGGCCATTATCAAATACTGCAATGTCATGGATGAAAGATTTCTTTTCAAAGCATGGAGAGTCTATGCTAAATAGAGAGACAATAAATATTCTAGATAATTTTTCAAGACGAGAAATCTACAACTTATACAAAGAATATGTAGAAGGTGCTGAGGGACATGGCCAGTTTATGACATATCAATATTTTGTGAAGGTATGGAAGAAAGAATTCAACAGTGTCCGTATTCCTAAGAAGACAAGGATGGGGACTTGCAGTACATGTGCTTCTCTTAAATAAAAAAGGGACAAATGTGATGGGTCAGAAAGAGGTAAGAATTCATAACTTTAACTTTTAAAATTGTATATTCATCAAGTATGAAAACGTATTTCTTAATCGCTTTCTTTTATGTTGTGTAGATTCAATTGTCAAATAACTTCATGAGCATCATGAACAGCAAACAAACTAAAGGAAGAAGTTGTACAAGCATCGAAAGAAGTGTTATGATAATCTGGATAAATATTTGGGTTTGATAATTGATGGTATGGACTAGAAGAAAACACTTTTACCACATTTTGTTCGCACACCCAAAAATTTACAAGAGGAAAATTCTATTCAGTTTCACTTGGTCGGTTGTATGGTCTTCAATGGGAAAATGTTGCCAAGGGTGTACTACATAGCTCCAAATATTCATAATGATGCAAATCTGACCATAACCATAATTCATGATATGATTTCTCATTGGTCTGGTAATCTTCCTGAAGTTTTGTATATACAATTGGACAACACTTGCCGTGAAAACAAAAATCAGGTTGTTTTAGGATATCTAAACATGCTTGTTGAATTGATAATTTTTCAAAAGGTAAAGGTTGGTTTCCTTCTTGTTGGGCACACTCATGACCATATTGATCAGATGATCAGTCATTTTTTAGTCACATTGAGGAGGAAGGAAGCTGGGAGCTTGCCATCACTAATTTAATGTATTATGAAATCATACATGCCAGAGCCTACTTTTGATGTGTTGGAAGAAACTGTTGACATGTGAAGGTTTATTCTAGGATCATATGGTGAGGGGAAATGCATTGAACAACTTAATGACATTAGCTTCCAACATCAATTTCATATCAAAAAGATTGATGGGAAAACACTAATATGGGGCAACAAGTATTCAACTACTGCAGAATGGGCACCGTCATCAGGTTTGTAATTTTTGAAGTTCATTCTAGATCATCCAATATTTGCATCAAAAATATTGTTATTACAATCAGTTGGTGAAGTTCATAATGCACGCAGACAAAATAGAGATATAAATTATTCTGATTGCCTAAAAGAAATTAAAAAAATGTATTCGATATACATATGAGTACTTTGACATTGCTGATTCAGTTTGGTGGGAGTCATTCTTCAATAATAAAAGTGATATCATTTCAACAACAAAAAATGAAGATATACCTTTGAAAAATCCATTTATTTGGCCACAAAATGTGTCGAATGAACATGAGGAAATAAACATTGTTGAACAGCAACAATCTCAAGGTATTACTAATTCTTCACAAGTAGAGGAAAGAGAGATGTATATTGGTTCCAGAAGATCTCATGCACAACGTGAAGCCATGGAAGACCTTTACAAGGGTTCAGTACAAGATATTAAGGAGGGTTGCATGATCGCAGTGCTAGCAAATGGAGATACCAATGGCTATCCATTCTGGGTTGCTAAAGTTATAAAGGTCTTTATAGAAAATGAGGATGTTACAAGTGTTGAAGTACATTGGTATGCCACAAATACACACCCATTCAATGGTGTGTATAAGCCAGAGATGGTAGTTCACAAAAAAAATGGCGGAAAGAGAAAAAGAAAGGGTACAAATATAAATCGCCGCCACACAAACATATTAAAATTGGAGGATGTTGACATACTTGTTTATGACTTCAATTTAACAAAGAGAGGAACTCTTCACTTCAAGACGATAGAGATTCTGAAAAGGTTGTTACCAAAAGGAACAGTGTTGAGATGGGAGTCTGTTGAAACCAGTCGTAGATCTAGAAGAATTTTGAACCCTGAAATGATGGGTTTGCATGTGGACTCAGATGAAGCACTAGTTGATGAAAGAGAAGAATATGGAACATCTTCATCAGCATCTAGTCACTCATCTGAAGATGTGAATTCTGATGGTGTGAAAAAAAACTGAGTGATTTTGAATAATTGTTTAAGACAGTTTATATAACTGATGTATGCATCGTATCTTGAAATAAAATTTATGATTTCCATATGGTGTTAAATGAGAAGTTATGAGGAATTTTTATGTTGTTGGATTATATGTCTTAATTATGATAATTTTTATTGTTTAAAATATCTACAATGCAATATTAAATTAGAGATATAATGTATGTTTTATTCAATATACAAATAATGACTTTTGAATTCATTTAGTGATGTAATTTGTTCATAATGTCATGGTTTTTTAATTTTATAGTTTAAAAAATTTCAATTTCTTTTGTATCTAGCATGTTATGGCCGAGAACATGTTGAATTTATACTTAGGAAAGAAAAATGATACTCTACCAAAAAAATTAATGTGTTTATTTCCTCATAAACAACTTTGTTTGACACATAAAAATTTGGTTTTACTAGCATTTTTAAACATTTTAAAGATTGACCCTAAAAAAATCATTGTTCTAGTATCATCACTTTTTTGTTTTCAAGCTGTATTTTGCACGAAAATTTCATTTTCACTACCATTTTTAAAACATGTTCAAAATTGACCCTAAAAAACAAAAATCATCGTTCCAATATACACACTTTTCATTTTTAGTACTGTTTTTAATGTTTTTTCGGGGTTTTTTGGCCAGAGTTCCCCTTTTGAGTTTATAGTTCCCGTTTCCAATTTTACATTGTTTTCTCCATGAGCATTGACTTAATTAAACAAAGAGTGACTATGCCTGGATTGTTGCCTTGGTAATGTTGAAATGTCCTGCAATCGTTTCCTGTGACAAGATGCAATAGCCCTAATTGGACAACACTGAAACTAGCTCAATTCAGTTTTTAACTTCCATGACCAATTCCTTCATTTTCCCATACCAGCTATGCTGCAATAGTCTCACATGGAGCGAGGGTTAATTTTCACATCGACATCTCTCTTTGACAATGAAGGCAATGTCCTAGGCTCTCATCTAATATATTTTCCTAAGATATAATAAACTTATGGTGTATGAGTTATCATCATTATTACCCCTTTGTTATATTATATGTGCTCCTTGTCTTTGTGCTCATGGCTAAAATAAATAACTCTCCATTGAATTTCTATTAGCATCATTTAGAAACTCTCGATTGATTGATGCTCTATGAAATGCATTAGCTCTGAGTTACTCATGATCCAATTTCTTGTTGAATGAGCTAATTTTTTTATTTTTAATATATTTTTTGCTTATACTATTTGTTATGACGGATGGCATATGATATGTAGGAAGCTTTTCACTCTATAGAGGATATTCATGGCCTTGTGTATGGTCAAGAAGATTCCTAAGCCTCAAATGACAACAATCTGATATTCAAAGTTAACAAAGATATTTTGGATATTAGAAATTCATTTGTATCATGCTTATGCATGGTACAAGCTCTATATCCTCCAGAAAAGCTATAGTAAATACTTAGCATAAAAGGATTTGTAGCTAATCGCATCATCTAGATTGTTGGCTGCCATCGTGAAATGGGATGAGGGAAATGTGTAGAAAAATCATATTCTAGAAACCATTTATCTTTGGTTGGGAGTTTACCCATATTGCCCATGATGTAAATAGTTATAATTTCATGTTGAGTAGATTTTTTGCACACCTTTAAGAAGGTATCACTATCGAATGGGGGCTAGAAATCTAAAATGTTATCTATTGAATTAGATATAGGATTATATTTGTCTAGATGGGAAAGTTGATATACTTTGATCTTGTAGGAATTAATTATTGGAGAATACCCTATTGCAGAGGAAGATTTGGGTTGAATGAAATTTGATGAACCTACTATAAAATCTGTGAGCTAAATTATTTTTATTTTTAATATATTTTTGCCTTATACTATTTCTTGTGAAAGATGGCATATGATATGTAGGAATATTTTCACTCTATAGAAGATATTCATGGCCTTGTGTATGGTCAAGAAGATTCCTAAACCTCAAATGACGATAATTTGCTATTCAAAGTTAACAAAGATATTTTGGATATTAGAAAGTCATTTGTATCATGCTTATGCATGGTACAATCTATATATCCTCCAGAAAAGCTACAATAAATACTTAGCATAGAAGTATTTGCAGTTAATGGCATCATCTAGATTGTTGGATGCCATTTCTATGATGCCCTATGATCACAGGCATGGGGCTCACCATTTTGAGCTGGAGAATGAGAAGGAAAGAAGTTCAAGAATGGCTAGTATTCTAAGTTTTGGGATTTAGTTTGGATTCTAAAATGGATACCAGAGAAGTGGTAAGTTACTTCAATGAAAAGGCTTAAGTTCATCTATCACTGTTTGAGATTCTTGCATTTGTATAGGTTTTTCTAGCATAAGTACTATATTTTATGCTTAGTTCAAGGAGTTTTCTTCCAATATGTCTAATAATAATAATAATATGTTTTTTGGGCAGTTTTCACGCTCAACACTTCTATCTGAAGTGGTAAGTAATAAGTACAAAGATCATTAAATAGTTTATTTTTGAAATTAAGTCTTTCCTTGATGTTGCTGAGAAGTCAAAGCACACATATATTCTTCTAAGCATTTTTTATGCTTGTACGGGTTACCTCCCATATGTCTTACCATATGTACCTTGTACCTTGTTACCTCCCAATGTACCTTGTTACCTACAAACATGCAAGTAAACTGTTACCTTCCATATGAAGAATTATCATCCACTGGGACAGAAATCAATGTTTCACCTGCCAAAGGTCCCAATGTTCAATCAAAAGTAGTACCCATAGCAGCAACTCCACCTCCTGTCCTAGATCTTCTTGGTTATTTGATAGTTTAGGCAATGCACTTGTCCCTAGAGATTAGTGAGTAGTAGGCTCTAGGTGGGTCTTAGATGGTTAATTCCATTTCATTTTGTAGATAGCAAATGGAAAAAATTGGCTTTATTTTTGTTAGATGTGAATTGTATTTACTATGATAAGCGTCAACCTGATTAAAACAACTTGTGATATTTGGTTAATGCTTTGTGTAGGCCTCCATTTCTTGTTTTACTTGCAACATCAGTATGTCAAGGCCTTCAATCAATGGAAAACTTATATGGTGTGATGGTCAAATTTTTTACAGCTTGAAGCTTTAGAATAACTCTTTTGGTCTTGCAGCTGCTGGACCTCTATAGGTACAATTCATAAAATGTGAAAATAGTTGAGATATTAGTTCTATTTACTGTAAATATTTCTAGTTTAATAGGATGTAGATGCACATCTATTTTGAGTCCTTTTCCTAAGTTTCGTTCCTAGTAAATTAGGTGCCACCATTGTAGCCTGGTAGCTCAGCACACACACACTGCTACCAGTGGTACTATTTCAAAACATATCTCCTAGACTAGCAAACGCTCTTTTGTAGGTGGAATAAAAAAATAATCAACAACTTGTTTGGTATTTTAATGATAATATTTGATTTGAAGTGTTCTTCACTGAGGATGGTAGGATGGAGTGTGCAACATTTCTGGACATAATAATGAATGATAGGATCTAACTTTTAAGCTTTGGAAGTTTTCTTCATTGAGGATGGCAAGATGGAACATGCAACGTTTCTGGAGGTAATAATGAATGCTAGGACCATTCCCTCTCTACCACTCTGCCTGCGCCTTCGACTCTGTTGGATTTTTAAGACTTTTGGGTCAAAAGGATTGGGCAGGATGGACAAGTCCAAGAGATCAAAAGGGGAAGAGGAAGAGCACATAGATGGTAAGCTTGTTCTCTCCATTAAAAAGCTGTAGGAAATCCAGGATGAGCTTGAGAGGGTAAGTTCTCATGCACTCTGAAAACTGTTTTTTGGGGTTATTTTATTTTATTTATTTATTTTTAAAACGTTTTTTTTCTTATCTTTTTTTAAAACATTTTGCCCATTCCTTTCACTATGTATTATTTTTTTGATTTATTGGTGCATCTGTGGATTGACTGAATTTCGTAAGCAAGAGGTGAGAAATACAATTGCATAGCCTGCCTTATATTGAAGTAGGCAAACTCCAAACTCGAATTTGAAAACCATCTACACTCCCAACCAGGGTCAAGTTTTGAAGTTTTCATGTATTAAATTTACATGAATGACATCATCAATCATGCAAAGACCAGTGTCATGAGGATGACATATTGTGGACGCCCTGTTCGGCAGATGAGTTATGAGTTATCCTTTTTGAGATTGAAGTGTTTAATCATAAATGTGATTTCTTTAGTATTTGTGATTGTTCAAAAACTTTTACTTTTATCATGGGACCCACTAACCCTTTAGCATAATCTTGTAAGCAACTTTTTTTTCCTAGTGGACTTTTACCATGTGAATTTAGGTATCACATGTCGCTTTATACTTCGGAAGGAAAATCTAGTGTGGTTATATGAAAATCTTGTCTATGTGGTATACTTTTTAATTATTATTAATAATAAGGTAATCTTGCATTGAATTTAGGTATCACATGTAGCTCTATACTCCTAAGGAAATATATGTGTGGCATATTTTTTAATTATTATTAATAATGATATTTTTTATGTAAGATAATAATAAGTTTGTCTATGTAAGATAGGTTTTGGTAGTCTTGTCAATAAATGTTTTTTTTTTTGAGAATTTATTTCAATAGAATCACTCAATTCATTATTTTCCTAGAAATTTATTTTTGTGGTTAATATTATTAAAAATGTATATAGTTTTTGATACACGTGGTTAATATTATTAAAAATGTATATAGTTGTATCTAGTATCAAGTTCTTTCATGTAATAATATTAGTTGTGATGAATCTCTCATACTACTTTATAAACCATTCATTTGAACATAAGTTGGGGTGGTGGAGAACCTATGGCTTCCCTCCTTATATTTTGTTTCAAGTTGAAAAGAAGTTTCATAAAGCCTTTCCTTTGACCCCTACGATTTTGTTTTTTAGGAAGGAGTTTGAGATTGTAAGTGTTGTAGTCAATTTTAAAATTTCATGAATAAAGCTAGCCTTGATGATATCATCCACAAATTAAGGCATTGTTTTATGTAATCTTATCTATGATTTGTAATTATTAGCACAAGACACCATTAAAATCATGTCAATAATTGGCATCTTCAATATACAAGTGTCAATAAAATCTATTCACATGTTGCAAGTAAATCCAAGGATTATAGAAAGAAAAATGTTATGGGATGGATGATCAAATTCATGTGTACTTTGCAAAGAAAAGGTTGCAAGATATTTCAAAGATTAACAAGGTGTCACAATCATAAGATAACCTTGTACTTGTTGAACCACACATGGTATGTTGAAGGAGAATGGTGGTTTTAAAAACCATTGGAAAAGCCTCCATATACCACTCATAAATTGCTATGCTCTTGACCTACGAGAAATTCTAGAATACCAAATATGCAAAGAAATACAACCCAGGACATAGAACAAAATGAGAAAAAGAACAAGTATTTTATTATTAAGAGATGAAAGCAGTGTTCACTTGCCTCTTTGAGGGGGCAACCGTCAACATAGCAGAGCTCAATTACAAAATAAGACTCGATATATCTCAATGGGGAGTCTCTATCCTTTATATAGGATTCATAAATACAATACCATGGGTCATTACTGTTGGCTAGTTGAATTGTTTATGAATTAAACATTCAAGTACCACATTAATTGTCAACCAGGGAAAGTCTTTTTATTCCAAAGGCTACCGCGTACTGTATGTACTCAAAATCTAAAAGCATTGAAAAGCTGTAGTATACGTGATTCTTACACTATGTCATTACAATACTTGTTAAAGTAAAAGCAATTAATTAAAACTACGAATCTGGAAATCAGAATGATGGATGCTCTGTTGGCAGAGGATCAGGACCCTATCCTCCAGATGGGGACGTTCAGCACCTGCCCCTGTAATCAGATTTACTAATGCACACTGCACTCTCATTCACCGGTGAGAAACAAACTCAAGTGATTAATGAAACAGAGTACTAGCAAAACAAAGAATACCATAGGCAATGCTATCAAATCCAAGCACAGTACCAGAAAGAAACTATTGCACACTTACACACTTGACAAGAAAGTAAATGGGTGAATCTTGTGAGGAAGGTGGGCCCAGTCCCTCTCACAAGATTCCCCAGGAAAACGGAGACTGGATTAAGTGCTCAAAACAGTTTTATATTCATCTGCCAAAAAGATTTAAATACAATGTAGTTCAGACTTGCTGATGTTCTTCAAGATTTCTTCTTACAGACTGACCATAGACACTGACTAATCCCCTTTTCATGTAGATGTCTCCTCTTTATATAGGAGACATCTATTACAATAAAGTATTACAACCTATTCAGTTAACCCATCTTGTCAAAAATAAGCAATTCAGAACGTTGTTACAACAGTATGATAATACATTCTTTCTTGAGCTCTGGCTGTTACACAGCGGGTAACTGACTTCGACCGTCTTCTCGGGATCTTCATATTCCTTTGCCATTTCCCCGTGTTGTTCCTGATTTGGGCCATGCTGACTGTGTTCTTCTTACTTTAGACCTCCGCTTGATTATGCCACGTCAAGGTTCTTTAAATAGTTGCCATCTGTTGTTCGTGGCTGTTACAAAATAGCTTGCTTTAGGTAATTGCTGTTGCTGACTGTAGCAACTACAGAGTTGCTGCTTCTGGTGTTGCAGCAACTGCGTATTTGCTGTTTCTGGTGTTACAGCAACTGCGTAGTTGCTATTTTTGGTGTTACAGCAACTATACATTATAATTCCTGCAAACTTAAGGCAATTATTTGACAATTTAGTCAGCGTTTCCAAGGATAAGTATAAAGATATTCACGAATATGAAATAAACAATTAAACATAGATATGCGGGAGGTTACTTCATACCTTGGGGTCAATATGTCATTATAAAATAAAAGCTTTCAACTTATGACTGCAAAAGGATAATAATACGGCAAAAGATAAGGTCAAAAATAGGTCAATTGTGAGTCCCAACATCCCCCCCAACTGAAGAGATTGCATGTCCCCATGCAATGGCTACTCTGAGTCTGAGTCGGAGAACTGGGACGAACAATGCAGATTACTAAGACAATAGCTGTAGGGAGTAACATCAAACTTGTCTCTGAAACCACAAACAGTTTGTATATGCTTCCATGCTGCTGCCTCTTCTCTGTTAGAAAGTCCAAACTGGCCCTTATACTGATCACCAGACAACCATAAAAGTGGGAACTTAAATTTATAACCCATCCAATTTTCAGCACAACGCTGCACGCATTCAACATACCGAGGTACCCTTGAAAGTTCTACTTGCAGATTTGATGGGTTATACGGGTGATATTCCTTCCTTTCTGCGGGGCAGTTATCCCAAAATAGTTTATTTGCTTTAACAGCCAAGGATGCTTTGGTCTTTACATACTGCTGACAGTCTGTTAGGACCTCTGTTTGCAGTCTCATAACATGATCCTTCATATTAGAATTGCTTATCATTTTTAAGTGTTGTGTAATGAAAGTGGCAGCGTTCTGTGGTTCAGATCGAATCCACAGAAGACAATTCTGTTCGTTTTGGAGGCCTGAGACATAGGCATTTTGCCAGGTAAGTTGATTAGCCAAAAAGGAGATGAAGGCTCTCAATTGTATGTCACCAACTACAGGTATCATATTCATGTTCGTTTCTTTAGACACGGCCTCATTATGGAGGTACAATTCACATAGCAGGTTTTGGTCGCTTTTGGGTGCCTCTGCAAAGGTCTGCATAAACTGATCTGCTGTGACCACTTGATGAGGCCTCCCCTCTTTGATAGCCTTCAGCTGAATGAATGCAAGTCTTTCCCTTAAAAATTTAGCATAGTTAAAAGAGGGTTTCCTTGTGGCAAGCATCCTTTGACATAACTCAAACATCTGGGACATTCTGTGTTTCAGTTCCTTGATTTCTTTATACTGGGCCCTACACTGTTCCAGTGCTTCCCAGTTCTTATAAGCATGATCAAACCAGGTCCCTTTTTTTTGTTCGAATGCTTTGCCTTGAGACTGCTGATATTCTCTCCACCATCTACGTTTCAATTCCTGAAAGCTTTCTGTTTCTATACATGCATCACTAACAGTGGGAAGCTCTGTTTGCATACAGGGATCAATTAGAATCATCTGCTCTGTTGAAGTGGGCTGGGATGATCCAGCATCTCTCTCTTCATCTCTAACCAGAGTTTCTTCCTCCTGTTGGACTAATCCATTTTTCTCCAAATTGATTTTGGTGGACCAGGGTGAAGCTGTCTCTTTTTCTTCATCTGCTCCTTGCTTCTTGCTGGGCGAATTCAATTCTTCTTTATTCCCTTCTGAAACTATTTGCTCTTCTTCCATAATAGTCTGGGTAGGCCGTGATGAGTCTGTATCTTTTTCTTCTTCTTCTAGCTCCTTAGCAACTTGAATAGGGCTAGGTGAGTCCAGTTTCTCTTCATTTTCTCCTGAGATTATTTCTTCTTCCATAATAATCTGGGTAGGCCGTGATGAGTCTGTGTCTTTTTCTTCCTCCTCCATAATAGTCTGGGCAGGCCGTGATGAATCTGTACCTTTATCCTCATTTTCTTCTATATCTTCTTCTTGTTCCATAACACTTTCAGTGTTTCTTTCTTCATTCCCTGGTTCTTGTGTATCTTCTTCTTGCATATCAGATTGGGTAGGCCGGGGTGAGTCCTTGTTTTCTTCTTTCTTTTCTTCCTGCATAGTGTCGGGAAGCTCCTCTGTTTGTTCCTGTGCAGTCTCTGAGGAACTTACTGGTTCTTGTGTGTCCGTAAGCTCCTGGTCTTGTGCAGTTTCAGATGAACTCACTGGTTCTTGTGTGTCAGTAAGTCCTTGATCTTGTGCAATTTCAGGTGAACTTACTGGTTCTTGTGTGTCAGTAAGTTCTTGATCTTGTGCAGTTTCAGGTGAACTTACTGGTTCTTGTGTGTCAGTAAGTTCTTGATCTTGGTCCTGCATGTTCTCTGGATGACTTGTTGGTTCTTGTGTAGCAACAGGTCTTTCTGCCTGCACTTCTTCTGAAGATCCTGTTGGTTCTTGTGTATCAACAGGTCTTTCTGACTGCACTTTTTCTGAAGATCCTGTTGGTTCTTGTGTAGCAACAGGTCTCACTGACTGCACTTCCTCTGAAGATCCTGTTGGTTCTTGTGTAGCAACAGGTCTTTTTGTCTGCACTTCCTCTGAAGATCCTGTTGGTTCTTGTGTAGCAACAGGTCTCTCTATCTCAGCAGAGAATTGTGGGATTTCTACTTCAGCATCAACAGACTCCTTTGTTTCATTTTCAGCATCGGAGGCTTCCTTTATTGGTTCTTGTACTACCTTATATCCTGCCTGAGCATATATCTCACCACAATTTGTGCACATATATTCGTTATCTTTGCTTTTCTCTGCTGCAGACGCTACTCTTGCTAAAACATGCAGGCTGAATTCTTTCTTATATGCTTCCCTGACCCTTATTATCTCTTCCTGGTAGTCCTGAATCTGAGATTTCAAAAACTCAATTTCTTGTTGCAGGGCAGGTATAGTAGGCTGATCCTGTGAGACAGTAGATTCTAGTGGAGGCAAAGGTTCTACTTCGTCAATTTGATCAGTATTCCCTACAGGTGGTTCTTGTGTGTCACCTGGGGTAGTGGCTGTTTCTTATGTTGCAGCCACTTGGTCACTATCATTCTGGGTGTCAGCATCTGGTTCTTGTGTATCAGCTGTCTTAAGATATGATGCCACGAAGCTATGAACGCTCTGCATCTCATCCTCTGTGGGTGGGGGAGAGGGGTTTTGAGGAGTGGCTGGAGTGCGGGATTTTAAAGCGATGGGTGGTGAGCTGGAGGAATTATGGGATCCAACTACTGCCGATTTTTGTTTTGGTAGAGAGGCAGGGAATTGAGGTGTTTTTCTCTTCCTGCTGGCCCTTAAGGTCGGAACAGTAGTCGGGATGGTAGGTGCTTTGGTTGAAACCCTCGTTCTTCTTCTTTTTGCTGGGGTTTTCTTTGCCTGCTGCATTTTTCGTTTAAGCTGCGTAATTGGGATATTATCTTCAGAATCATCAGTAGAAATACTGAGTATGGGAGCGGGAGAATTGGTTCTTTTGGGAGATGTGGTTAATTCCGCTGCTGCTTGTTCATTCTTTGTAACATGCAGAGGTGTTTGCTGGGGTTGTTCGGGAATATGCTCTGTTTGCTAAGGGTTTTCCAAAGGGGTTTGTTCAGGGATGTCGTCTGTTTGTTGAGGAGGCTCCAGGTCTCGCTAAGGTGTGTCCTCAGCTTGACGAGAAGTTTCCTCTTCTTGATGAGGACTTTCCTGCACAGGCTGTGGAATTCTTTCCTCCGGATGGGGATTAATGGGGGGTGGAGGGATGTTTAGAGCAAGAGCTCTGTTAATCAGCAATTGGATTAAGCGATGGTGTTTCAGGGAGAGAACTGGATGCTTCGCTTTCATAGCATATCGTGCCATATATTTAAGACAACCCAGCAAATAATATGGCATGTTCAATAATTGACCATTTCTTAAATGATTTAACAGGACGAAGTTGTGCTGGTAGATTACCTGGTAACGACCTTCGCATGTCAGATATTGCTTGACGAATTCAACGAATTTTGGCCATGGTTGAGGTAACGACCGCAATGCTACACCTCTGCCCTTGGTTTCTACTTCCTCGCCTGGTCGGAGAAAGTCTTGCTGTGCATTCAGAATTAGGTGCTTTCTGCTGAACCACCGTGTACCAGTGGCTGGGAGTCCGGTGACTTCAACTATGATTTCTTCCGTAACTGGAACTTGAATTCCTTGGACGACAGAGAATCCTTCTGTCAAATTGCATGTGAATTCCAGGACTTGCTGCTCGTCAAATTCCGGAAGTCTCCTGAAATACTCTATCCATCCAGCTTGCAAGAAAATTTGGTAAATTTCCGGAAAGAGTTCCAAGACTGCTGTCGTGCCTGGTTCATGAGTAATGAGGGTTCCTCCCATGGCTGTTGTCTCGGTAAATCTTTAGAATTCAGAGCCGAGCTACCGATTTCAACTCAGAGTATACATCACAAATGGTAACATGCCGTAGTTTTTACATACAACCGGGAGAATTAAGGGTGGCGGTGGTTGGCGTGGTTTACCATTATGGGAATTGCTTTGGTAATCCCCCCCTTCCTACGTGTGAATGATATGATTGGGAATGCAATCATTTGATGGACCTATCAACCTTTTTCCGCTTATCTATTATTTAATGCTTATTCATAAACGTGCATACCTTCGTCCTTTACCTTTTTGATCGCTGCGTCAAAAAGTCTTTTCTTGTCTGCTGTCAAATTATAATCATTACGGCGGATCTGAAAGCACGGGAATATGGGTGATTTGTAATGATAATGACGGGAAGTGATAGTGAGGTGCTGTAATCATCACGAGAGGTGGTATATTTCGTGTGGAAAGGATATTTCATGATCGGGAAGCAATATCGTGGCACAGGGACTGGTGTTGCAGCAACAAAAAATTACCGTTGGGGCAACAAGGATTAGGGGAAAACGTTTGTGAAAACGGGGAATGTGCTGGAGTAATGGAACTAGTGTTACAGCAACAGGAATAGTGTTGTGATAACGGGAAATGGTGTTGCAGCAACGGGGGTAGTGTTGCAGCAACAAGAAATGGTGTTGCAGCAACGGGGGTAGTGTTGCAGCAACAAGAAATAGTGTTGTGGCAGCAGGAAATGGTGTTGCAGCAACGGGGATAGTGTTGCAGCAACAAGAAATGGTGTTGCAGCAACGGGAAATGGTGTTGCAGCAACAGGGACGGTGTTGCAGCAGCGGGAGTAGTGTTGGAGCAACAAGGAATGGTGTTGCAGCAACGGGAAATGGTGTTGCAGCAACGGGAAATGGTGTTGCAGCAACGGGAAATGGTGTTGCAGCAACAGGAAATGGTGTTGCAGCAACGGGAATTCGAAGTCCACCCAATAATTCCTTTTGAGACCTTTGTTCTCTGCTACTTCCCCATGCTAACATCTGCAAAATACCGAAATATAATATCGCAATCCTTGGCAGGATTTATTAATTTCTAAAAAAAAAAAAAATGTCTAATCTAAAAAAAATTACATAAATAATAGCAATTCAAGTGCTTTGAGGGACAGCAAGTTCCCCTAGAAAAGAATACTGTTTTATTGCCATGCAAGTGGCTTTAAAGTCCTCTTTGGAAGCCGGCTGCTGATATAACCGAAGTCGGTAGCCATTCACTAACAGTGGTGTTCTGCTTCCATCAATTGTTAATAGTCTAACCGTTCCATTTGGGAAAACAGTATCCACTTCATACGGCCCTAGCCATCTTGTTCTCAGCTTCCCTTGAAAGTTCTCGAAATGTGAATCATAAAGTAGAGCCCAGTTACCTTTCTGGAACTGCTTTTGCTTAATGGTTCTGTCATGCCATCTGCTCCTTTGTTGTTGTATCATAGTTGTTTGGTGGACGACATCCAGTCTTTTCTCGTCCAATTCTTGCAACTGCTGCAACCTGGCTGTCTGTGCATCAGTTAAATCAAGGTTAACAGCTAAGGCAGTTCTTAAGGTTTTAATTTCAAACTCTACAGGAAAAATAACATTCTTTCCAAAAACCAATTCATAGGGTGAAAATCCTGTTGTGTTTCTCCAAGTAGTTTTGTAGGCCCAAAGAGCCTCGGGCAAGCGTTGGAACCAGTCCCTTCTATTCTCCTTTATTGTTTTTGTTAAGATAGCTTCTATGACCTTATTTGTGCTTTCCACCTGCCCATTTGCTTGGGGGTGGTAAGGTGTGGTCATCTTATGCTTGATATGATATTTTTGGAGCGTATCTTTGAAACCATGAGAATTGAAAGGAGGTCCTCCATCAGTGACTAATTCTCTGGGTAGTCCAAATCTAACAAATATTTCCTCAAATAAAAATGTTAGTACTACTTCTTCATTAGCTTTAATGAGTGCTTTGGCCTCTACCCATTTAGTCATGTAATCTGTGCATACTAAAATATAAACTCTTTGATTAGATGGAGGATTAATGGGACCTACGAAATCTAATGCCCATTTCTCAAAGGGTTCGAGAGTTACCTGGGGATTGAGTGGCATTTCATCCCTATGGTTGGGCTGGCCCATTCTTTGACAGCTGTCACAAGCCTTCACATATTTTCTAACATCTTTAAAAAGTGATGGCCAGTAATAACCCATTCTAAGTACCTTGTGAGTTGTTCTTTTATCTGCAAAATGTCCTCCACAAGGACCATCATGAGAAGCTTTCAATATGTCATAAATCTCATCTTCCCCAATGCGTCTCCTGATTTCTTGATCTATTCCTGTGTGGAACAGACACCCGCTTATCCAGCTGTACCTAGCACTTTGCTGGATGATCTTCCTTCTTTCCCTGTGTGATAGGTGTGATGGTAATTTTCCTGCAACTAGATAATTGGCAATGTCTGCATACCAAGGTGAGTGAGCAGATACTGCAAATAGATTCTCATCAGGAAAAGAATCATCTACTGGAACATTTTCATCAGTTTTTAAACGAGAAAGAAAATCAGCAACTACATTTTCTTTTCCTGGCCTATCTACAATTGTGATATCAAATTCCTGTAATAGTAATAACCACCTGGTGACTTGAGCATTTGTAATTGATTTATTCATTAAATACTTGATGGCCGAGTGGTCAGTATGCACAAAGGTAGTATAGCCAATAATATAATGCCGAAATTTATTAATAGCATAAATAACTGCTAAGAATTCTTTCTCAATTACTGTATAATTTAACTCAGCTGGTGTCATGTTTTTGCTGATGAAATAGATAGCATAGGGGAGATTGTTTTCTTCCTGACCCAGGACAGCTCCAATTGCCGTATCTGAGGCATCAGAGGAAATATGAAAGGGTAATGCCCAATCAGGTCCTCTCAAAATAGGAGCTGTGGACAACTGATGCTTAAGTTTATTGAATGCATTCTCACAGTCATCAGTCCACTTGAATTCAACATTTTTCATTAATAACACAAACAAAGGAGAAGCTATTTTAGAAAAATCCTTAATAAATCTTCTGTAATATCCGGCATATCCTAAAAAACTTCTCACCTTCGTTTGTGTTTTGGGGATAGGAAGGTTCTGAATCACCTGAATCTTAGCTGGGTCGACTTGGATTCCTAAAAGTGAAATGAAATGACCTAATACAATGCCCTGATTCATCATCATGTGGCACTTTTCAGTGCTTAAAGCGAGGTGTGCTTCTATGCACCGCTTAAGTACTTTTTCAAGGTTTTGCAGAGCATCTTCAAAGGTCACTCCATAAGGAGTAAAGTCGTCCATGAATATTTCTAATGAATCGTTTAACATATTAGAAAAGATTCCTATCACCGCTCTCTGAAATGTCACTGGAGCATTACACAACCCAAATGGAAGTACTCTATAGGCAAAGGTTCCCCATGGGCTGGTAAATGTGGTTTTGTCCTGATCCTGGGGTGCAATCCTGATTTGGTTGTATCCACTAAACCCATCCAAGAATGAGAAGAATTTCTTACCTGCTAAATTATCCAATACTTGACCAATAAAAGGTAAAGGGAAATGATCTTTCTGGGTTGCTTTATTTAATGATCTATAGTCTACACATACTCGCCATTTCCCATTCTTCTTTGGTACAATTACGAGTGGAGAAACCCACTCACTGTCAGATATTGGATATATGAATCCTGCATTTAAAAGTTTTTGGAGTTCCTCCTTCACAATTTCTCTGAGGTTAGGGTTCATTCTTCACTGGGGTTGACAGACTAGCCGGGATCCCTCCTTAATGTATATACGGTGAGTACATAATTCAGGGGAGATCCCTTTCATGTCTGTGTAGTCCCATGCAAATGCCTCTTTGTTTGCTTGGAGTAACTTTATTAATTTCTGTTTTTCATCATCAATCAAATCAGGATTTATATTCAGCGTTTTACCAGGTTCAATTTCAACTGTTGTGCTCTTGGAAGAGTTGCCTAATGCTGTCTGGCATAAGTTTTCATCTTTCATATTCTGATGGGATTCAGGTTCTAGGATTGCAGCGAAGTGATTAAATGTTTCTGGATTAACCGAAGAGGGTTCAGAAATAAAACTGCTAATTAGTTCATCTTCGGTGGAGTCTTTAAAAGTCAAAGCTTGCCCAATAGTTAATATCGGTTGGGTTTCCTCATCCTCATAGTCTACCCATATGGAATTGTCACTGTTAATCATGGGAGTGGCATGAGGATAGAGGGTCAGCTGTTTAGTCTCTTGTCCATTGGAGATGGTCATTGATCCAGATCTACAGCTGATGAAAGCATCTGCTGTAGCCAACCAAGGTCTCCCTAGAATCAACGGATGACCCCCCAACTTTGTTTTAGTTTGTAAGACCACAAAGTCAACCGGGTAGTTCCAGGATTCTACAGAGATTATAAGGTCTTCAATGACCCCTTCAGGTTTGATCGTAGAACGGTCAGCTAATTCTAAGATAGTAGGAGTTTCCCTGATAAAGTTTTTTAGCTGGAGCAATTGAGCTGTTTCGAGTGTCATGATATTTATTGCAGCTCCTAAGTCTACTAAGACTTTAGAGATAAAGGTTTTTCCGACCTGGACTGTTACTGTAGGGTGACCAGGGTCACCATACTTGACAGGATAATCTTTTTCAGTCATTAAGGCAGTTAATTCCCCCATCACATGAACTGTGAGGGGGTCTTTAGCCTTCCTTCCAGGTTTCTTTACACAAATGTCTCTAATAGTTCTAGCATATATAGGAACATACCTTAGTGCTTGCAATAATGGGATTTTGACATAAAAGTTCTGTAACTCTCCTAAAAGATTGAAGGTAGGTTGTTCAGGTGTTTTAGTGAGAGTCAGCCTTTCAGGGAATGGTGGATCTACCGTTTGGTCATTATTGTTAGGTGCTGATTCTACTGTTTCAGCACTATGGTTAGCTGGTTTCTCTTTTCTAGTCTCTTCTTTGTCAGAGTCCGTGATATCATCTATAATAGGTTCGACTATTCTCCCTGAGCGAAGGTGAATATCATTACATTGCAGGGGAGAAATAGGCTGATTTTGAATGTCAATAACTTGCAGGGCCTTATTATTATTTGGATTGGGGTTAGGTTGTACAGGCAGCTGCGGTCTCATTGCCTGATTATTCGGAGGATTGTTAGATGGTAAGGAAAGAGATTGTTGTTGTTGAGGAAAGGGTATCTGTTGGGCTGCCCAGTTTGGGTTCCATTGATTAAAGTATGGTTGCTGGGGAGCCCAAGGATTCCACATAGTAGGGTCAGGAAAAGGGATATTTGGTTGCTGCATAAGTGGAAAGTTCATTGTGTTGAAGGGTGGGTATTGCATTTGATTCATGGGTGGGTAAAAAGGAGAATTATTATTCCAACGATTGAATGTTGTATTAGAGCTCGTACCTTGTCTTTGCGGCCATTGCCTCCTCTATGTCATTAGGTACACTGCTTCAGCTTCTTCTTCAGTTGTCTGCAGTGCTGCTTTGATTCCAGGCAGAGAGGGGCATTGCTGTGTTTCATGATCCTTCTCGCAGATTGTGCATATAGGCATCCTATCCAGTGGGCATTCTCTAAGTGGATGTTTTTCTCTGCATTTTGAACAGAAAATTGCCAGAGCAGCTTCTGCTTCTGCCTGTTTCTTCTTGACCTGCAGAGCATCAATTTGTGAAGCAAAGGAACTTAGCATTTCAGTCTTAAATTCTTCTAATAAGTTACCTATCTCAGCTCTTGTTGCTCCTCCACTGGCTGACTTCTGAACCCTTGAATACACATTATCTCTGCTTTTTGATCTGCCTGCCGCTCCCCTTGAACACCGCATACAGAGCCTAATAATTTCATCAAAGGGTTCTTTAGAAATGTCCCCTTTTCCAAGCATGTTCAGCATGTCCATGCAATCATCTCTTACCCCTTTCAGCAGTATGGTCTTCAAAATGTCTTTGCTCATATTAGGATGATCAGACCGCTGTAGATTATACTGTAATCTTTCCACGAAATCTTCCAAATTCTCGTCCTCTTTCTGGACCATTTTAAATAATTCTTCCTTTCTTTCTCTTGTCCGGCAGTAGTCTTGATACTTAGCCAGAAATCCCTCTTTCATCTGGTCCCAGGTGGTGATTGCCTGAGCTCCTAAGCTCATAAACCACCTCAATGCGTTCCCTTTTAGTGTTGCTGGAAACAATTTCAGCTTCTGATTAGGACTTATGTAATCATAGCTTCTACACAGTATGTCGAATGCAAAGAGGAATTCGTCCGGGTCTTCAGAGGACAACCCATGAAAATTGGGTAATGCCGAGAGTGGAATATTTTTCATGGGGGTTGTTCCTCTCGGGAGCTCCCCAATAGGGAATTCCAGGGTAGAGAGAGAGTTTTCCCCTCTCCCTTCTGTTCTGTTATCATCCATCGGTCTTTTCCCTGAATCACTCGCTTTATCTTCTGTGTCTTCTGTTTCTTCAGGTTCCTCTACCGGTTCCTCAGTGTACTCTGGTGCTTCCAGCTTCCTCTCAGGTCCTATTACTTCCTCCGTCTGTTGGTCTGCTTGTGAGGAGTATTGGATCTGGGGTCTCCGGGAACTCGTCCTCTGTGATGCTTCGGCCTTAGAGATGATTTCGTCAATGTAAGTCTTCCTTCCTCCTTTGCCGCCTGTAAAATTAGGTTTCTTGCGTCCTCTCATACACCTGTTATTTTCACAAAGAAACCATTAATGCTTTTAGAATTCTTTAGTTGCCTTCCCCGGCAACGGCGCCAAAATGTTGGCTAGTTGAATTGTTTATGAATTAAACATTCAAGTACCACATTAATTGTCAACCAGGGAAAGTCTTTTTATTCCAAAGGCTACCGCGTACTGTATGTACTCAAAATCTAAAAGCATTGAAAAGCTGTAGTATACGTGATTCTTACACTATGTCATTACAGTACTTGTTAAAGTAAAAGCAATTAATTAAAACTACGAATCTGGAAAGCGGAATGATGGATGCTCTGTTGGCAGAGGATCAGGACCTTATCCTCCAGATGGGGACGTTCAGCACCTGCCCCTGTAATCAGATTTACTAATGCACACTGCACTCTCATTCACCGGTGAGAAACAAACTCAAGTGATTAATGAAACAAAGTACTAGCAAAACAAAGAATACCAGAGGTAATGCTATCAAATCCAAGCAGAGTACCAGAAATAAACTATTACACACTTACACACTTGACAAGAAAGTAAATGGGTGAATATTGTGAGGAAGGTGGGCCCAGTCCCTCTCACAAGATTCCCCAGGAAAACGGAGACTGGATTAAGTGCTCAAAACAATTTTATATTCATCTGCCAAAAAGATTTAAATACAATGTAGTTCAGACTTGCTGATGTTCTTCAAGATTTCTTCTTACAGACTGACCATAGACACTGACTAATCCCCTTTTCATGTAGATGTCTCCTCTTTATAGAGGAGACATCTATTACAATAAAGTATTACAGCCTATTTAGTTAACCCATCTTGTCAAAAATAAGCAATTCAGAACGATGTTACAACAGTATGATAATACATTCTTTCTTGAGCTCTGGCTGTTACACAACGGGTAACTGACTTCGACCGTCTTCTCGGGATCTTCATATTCCTTTGCCATTTCCCCATGTTGTTCCTGATTTGGGCCATGCTGACTGTGTTCTTCTTACTTTAGACCTCCGCTTGATTATGCCACGTCAAGGTTCTTTAAATAGTTGCCATCTGTTGTTCGTGGCTGTTACAAAATAGCTTTCTTTAGGTAATTGCTGTTGTTGACTGTAGCAACTACGGAGTTGCTGCTTCTGGTGTTGCAGCAACTGCGTAGTTGTTGTTTCTGGTGTTACAACAACTGCGTAGTTGCTGTTTTTGGTGTTACAGCAACTATACATTGTAATTCCTGCAAACTTAAGGCAATTATTTGACAATTTAGTCAGCGTTTCCAAGGATAAGTATAAAGATATTCACGAATATGAAATAAACAATTAAACATAGATATGCGGGAGGTTACTTCATACCTTGGGGTCAATATGTCATTATAAAATAAAAGCTTTCAACTTATGACTGCAAAAGGATAATAATACGGCAAAAGATAAGGTCAAAAATAGGTCAATTGTGAGTCCCAACAATTACCATGGTTCTCTCAATACCATCTATCTAATACCATGGCCCGTTTGCAACTAACTGTGGTCTCTTTCTTAAATGCAGGTCAACCACTTACAATTATTAATACGACCTTTATTGACTCTTTGACTAACTATAACTATGACTCAACCCTATTACATAAATAAAGGGCTTAGGGTTGGACCCTAACGTAAATCCCAATGAGGTTTCTTGCAATCCTTATACAATGGTTGGAAAAGTAATTAGTGATGACTTGATTTTCAACCAAAATAAATAAAAAAGGGGAATTTATCTAAATGACAGGGGAGTATTAATCTCAACTAATTATGTCCAATGGAAGTTCAGGTTCATGGTTTGAAAATATCATCTAGAAAGTTATTATTCATGGAATTCCATTAAAATTTACAAGCATAGAACCTACCAAAATTTGGAGCCCCATTTCAAATAGCAAGCATTATCCACTACCCCAAAGTTGTAAAATATTCACATATTCTTGTTTTTCTACTTTCATTTTACATTTTGAATTAGTTGTAGGATTAATAACATTCCCTATGGCTTCCAAAGAAATATGTTGTTCCTTCTAAAAACCATTTCTCACAACCCTAAATATGAGAGCCTATTTCACCATGAACTATATATTTTCACAACCTACGTTACTAGGGAAACACCATACAATATTTTCCATGTAATGTTTGGAAAATTCTAGGATGCTTGTGATTGAATTCCCACCTAGGATTATGTCTCTCTATGTGCCAAAATTGATAATCCTTCACAACAAGCCATGGTGTCCATCGATTATTCTTGAATTACTTTTCCTATAACTACTACATTTATTTATCAAATGTCAATACTATATAAGAATGTTGCACACTTGGACAATGGAAATCCTTCATCACAATATTTAAAACCATAAAAAAAATTCAAGTAAAACACCTATTGCCTCATTGCCCCCAAAAAGGAGTCCCTCTTCTTGAAATTATCTTTCCTTTCCAAGCATTTTTCTTTCCAAATCCTTCTAGAGAAGCAATTTTGATTATTTCTCTCATACTAGAATATGATGATGATGATACTGTAGATGAAGCTACCTTGGGAATGATGGAAAATATTTTTTGCTAACTCCCTAATTAAAAACACACTATGAGAAACATAAATACCATGCTTATATACATGTTAGGGATTTATTTAGTAGATAAATATAGTGTATAAACACTACCTCTTGGATTTATATCTTGAGCATATCATGTTATCCTTAATAGTGGAAGTAATCTTTCTTGAATATTTTACTTAAAAAATGAAATTGCAATGGACACTAATGGTGATAATTCTATCAAAACATTTTAGAGTCTCTTAAGAAATCCTACTTGGCTTATAGGGCTTTACTAACATGCAAATATTTGATGATTGGATCATTTCTTTCTATTTAGTCTAAGAAGTTTATGATTAAGAGCTTTCCAAGATCTATAAAACCACAAAGTTAATATAAATTAGTCATGAAGATCACAAAGTATGCTACCCTATTTGAGAATATAGATTGTTCACTTTATCTCTTAGCAAATGCAATTATGTATGTTAATCTGGTTGCTCGAGACAAATCCCTAATTCATAGATCTAATTATAACTAGAATTGTGATACCTTCTCCATAAATTTCTAAAGAATCTTAACTATGCCTTAAAAATGTATATCTAAGCATTAATGTTGTACAAGATATTACTTATCGATTTTGGGCTTGGGATGAGAGAGATAAAAGAGAGATTGACCATTCTCAAAGTAAACACTTACTTTTCCATACATAATGTCCCTTTTCTACCTCGTACCATGTACCAATTTTTTCTAATAATATTATAAAGCTTGTCATGTGCATAAATAGGGCATATATCAAAAGGTATAATGGACCAATGAGTTAGGAAAGCTTCCATAGGGCATATCTTGGAAAGTATAGAAAATCAATGGATAAAAGTTTTACCTCATGTAACATGAATATCTTACTTTTATCTCCTCAAATTTTCACTATCTAAAACATCACAAAATGGGAAAATGACTCATTCACTTCCTAAACCAAAATTTTGCTCCATGTTAGCTCTGCTATGTACCTCAATATTTGGAGGACCAATCTTAGATTAGGCCATGTGTTTTTGCAAGCAGGGAGCTCGCATCGTTCTATTCTCTCCTTATCCTTCATTGTTCGTATACTCCCATAGCCCTTCCCATCTTCTTTTTATTTCTGTAGCCTTGCATAAACCTATATTACCTTACCTCCCCGGGCGCCGAGTCTAACCGCCATATAACCACAGTCATATAACCAGGTTCCCCCCTGTCACATCAATAAAAAAGGGGCATGTGCTTTAATCCTCGCTTTTTCCCCCACGCGTTAAATCATATTCAACTTCCCCACCATCCGATCATCCGTCATGTGATCCAATGTTATCCGCTCCTCCCGCTTTCGTAAACTGCACACGCAATAGCCTATGGGAAAGGTTGTTTCCATCACATCCCATCTGCCACACGTCGCCCTCCTGTTGCATCGCAAGCCCATGTACACTTACCACCTTTCCTCGATAAGTGGTGCGGGGAATATCGCTTACTGTCCATCGTACCTCACCCACCCGCTAAATTCCGTGCTGTTTCCGATCTCGATAACCGTTGGATCTTCCCCTGTTTGATCCAATGGCCCTCGTCTTTCCCGATCCCATATCTTCTCATACCCTCTACAGATGTATTTCCGCCATCTACTCGTCTGATCCAATAGATAATATATTTCCTCCGCCATGCAGTCTTCATGACCACAGTCTGTATTGTGCATCCAAAGGACAGAAATGGCCATCTACCAAATACTCTGCACAATTAATTCTTCAGCTACCGCAGTTAAGAACAATATGGCCGAGGACAAGAAGGACAGACCTTGAGTAGCTAAAGCATTGATAAAGCATGGAAGTTTATTCCACCCAAGCAAAAAAGGACCGCATAATATCAGAAAAGATCAAATTATTTCATTGAAGCAACAGATCGTAGTAGAAGCCCATTTTTAGATAGCTAATGTGGTTGGTGGTCCATTATGACCCCTCCACGCATAGGATAACAGATATTTTTGTAATGAACCTCTATATATATGGAGAACACAGAATGTAATAGGGTTGATGGTTTTGGTTCTGATGTAATATTCAACTTCTGGAGACTGTAACTGTTGTGACACTTGCAGCGTCTGGTCTTCATTTTCAGCTAATACAAGCTTCTTTTGCTGTTAATTGCTCACTTTCCACTTCTCCTCTATTATGAGTTGTGCCTGTATTTCATTTGTTCATGTGCTCTTGATATTTAGCATTAGAGGGGCTGCCATCCCACCTCTGTGTTAGGTTCTTGTATGTATTATTGAATGTGCTATGCAGGTTTCTGTTTATTTAGTGCGAGAGAGCTATCATCCTGTCTGTGCATTAGTAAATAGATTTGCAAACCTTTTACTGGTTGCAGCTGGCCATCACATGGTCTTGTGCATTTTTTGGTGTGATCAGTATTCTCCATATCACCTATTCCTTAAACTGTGAGTAATTGGTGCTTAAAAGCCTTGTAGTTTGGGGGTGTTCACCCATGTCTGGAGTTAATCACAATAGAAGTGGTTATCTGGCTTGAATATACATCATTCCTTCCATTCATCCGTTTCCAACATTTTGTTGATTTTGTATTGTTCCCAAGCATCTCTGATATACAACCTAGGAGAGTTTCTTGGGGTGATAACACTCCACTTTTAAAATGTCAATAGTATTCCCTAGGTTCTTTTGCACACTTTGAATCTCTTTGAGCTTAGATGTTTCTCAATTATACTCAAGTCACCCCTACTTGTAAAATTGGGTGAGCTAACTCATACTACATGGCTTAGTCAACTTGACATAATCTTATTTCATATGTCCTCATTGTGTTGGAGTTAGCACGAGCAACATATATCAACATATACCATTGGAAATGTCCAAGAATAATCATTTGAACCATATATCCTATGCTCTCATTTAAACTAGGTATTTAGAGTAAAAATGAATTCAAAGATAAGATATCCAATCTAGGCATCAAAAGCCCAACAACAATATTTCAAACAATCTTCATCTTACAATATTTATCTTCAACATCTATAGTCTTCCCATATCTTTCACATTAATTAAAATAATATTTCCAACAATCTTTGTTGGAGAAATGACATCAACCCACGATTTCCACAATTTCTATCTTGATGAGCGGGCTTAAATGGATATCGAGCACATTAATGTCAACTAAAGAGCAAACCCTAAACATGAAATACTTTAGGATAGTTTTTTTGGGATTTTTACCCATAACATTAGGAATTGCCCATGGTAAAAGTAGGTTGTTTGTTTGAGTTGAGCCTAATGTAAAACTATAACTAAGTATGCAATGTTCTATGATAGGTATGGCTAATAAATGGACCATGCGAAACAAACATTCCTATAGATTAATTCTTTTTGTCAATTTACAACAAGTGCACTAAGGGCTTGGTTTTGTGAAAGCTTCTAAGGTTAACAATATTGGGGCCTTTGGGCCTAATAAAGTATTACAGGTGCTTAACATCGAGTTCATGATTTATGCCTTATGCCTTATCCTCAAGCCTTTGGGAATTAACAAAATCACTATCAAAACTATTAAAAATGGTGCTTGAATGTCTTAGTAATCATGTCTAGCATTGAAGCCATAATAAGTGAATTTCACCAAATTGGTCACCCAGCTAAAACTGGAACCTCAACTAAAATCTATGAATGCCATATTTACGTCAAGAAATGATTTCAGAGTGATAATAAGGTTACAATATTATATCTCTCATGCAACGGAATTAAGGATGATGGCTTAATGTTTTATTGATGCATATATCATAGTTAATGGAGTAGGTAGACTACATTACTCCTCTAATGGGCTTCTTGATATGCCTGTAAAATTGATAATAGATATAAGTCCTATTTAATGTGCACAAACTTGAAGTAAATCCATTTACATAGAGAATTAAATAAATCAAATATTCCAAATAGTTCATATAGGCTTATTCCAATTTATGATTAGCTAGAGGATTAATCTGTAAGCAATGGGAGCCATACTGAGAGATTTAAGGCTACTGATATCGTCCAATGAATCATATTATGTAAAAAAGTTCATTGATTTTGTGTTGCATAGTTTTCTCCTTTGTAAGCTGTAATTCATTTAATGGTGTTCACAAATTCCAAGATAGAATTAGAGTATACTCTCTATATAGTGTAACAATGTCAAAGGAGCGATTGTTCATTCTCTACAAATTTATTAGTTATGGAGGTAGGTATGAAACTATTTTTTTCTACCATATTAGGATTTTGATGCATTTTCTAAAGGGGAAGGAGATAATTTTAGCCTACTAGTTGATCAGTAGCCCTAAAATAATGGCATTTAATATCTAGAAGAATTATACGAATCTTGACAAAGCCTTATATTAGTTTAGGTTAATCAAAATTCTTGGTGAGGAAAAAAAAATTAAGTAGTGACAATTGGGAATCTTGTTTAGTAATAAATTATTTTATTGAGGCATTAGAAGAAAAAAATATTTGTCTAAAGAGAAAAGGAAGAAGAGGTAGGGTTTTTTCAAACCATTACCCTCAAGAAGAGAATAAACAAGTCAAAGAAACTCTAGTAGAGAGAGGACACTGAAATCATAGAGACAAAAGAAATTTTAAGTCTAGAGTCTATGATGATATTGGAAGACGAAGATGCTACTGAAATAGAAGATACCATAAAATCAATGCTACTTCAGAAAGGATAATTGTTGAAAATAAGATATGAAAGGAAGAAGAATAAAAAGGATCATGCTAGAACCAGAAAGAAAGGTAACAAAAGCAATTACGAAGAATCCACGGGAAACTACAAAAAAAACCATTGTGATATCTGAATTGAAGTAAAGGAGCATTAAAAGGAAGATTCTGTAAGGAATGAAGACACCAGAAGACAAAACAAATGTATAAGCATCACATGAAGCATGAAAAAAGTAGATAATGTTGTTTCATTTGAGAATTTGAAAGTCACAAAGCTAAAAGAATTGGAAAGATTAGCGACAAATCCTGAACGAAAATGTTCAAAGGTCTATGAAACTTAGCAACGTATCTATTATTATTTTGATAGTCTAGATCAAGAAGCACAAAAAGAAGATGTAAAGGATCCCTCTCCTAAAGTCTAACGGTCAATGAAATTTAGAAACATATCTAATTTTTTTATTGTTTGGATCAAGAAGCACAAAAATAAAAAGTGAAGGATCCCTCTGCTACTCTTGAGTGTACTTTCAATAGTGATATTCCAACACCTACCATTCACAATCCTATACATAATAACGATTTAACTTTTTCTAGGGATAAAGATAATATTATAAAATTAAAAGAAGAAATAACTCAATTAGAAATCCTAGAGAAACATGTGAAAGGGAAAAATGAGAATCTCAAAGAAAACAATCATAAGATACTAAAGTGAATGTATTATTGGTATCACAAAAACTCTAGGCTAAAGAAGACAAATAAAGTACTCGAACAAAAAAACAAGGGTTTAAAGACAAGGATGTTAATGAAGAATCCAACGTGGTCCATTTCCATGATAAAGAAAGGAGCCATAAGTAACTTGGATATTTTGATCCAAGCTGCTAAAACTATCTTCTGAATTGCAGTATTATCCAAATTTTTAAAAACTTTCTAACTTGCATGTGGGCCCTAAGAACCCGAAAATGTTGATAGAAAAAAATGACCTCAGCAACATCAAGGAAAATGTCAAATTATATTTTATTAAGGTCATAGTGTGTTATTATGCTTTTTTTGTTAAATTATATTTTATTAAAGTCATAGTGTGTTATTATGATTCATTTTAATATCAATGTTAAAGATAAAAGTGCAATAATTATCATTCTATATAAATTTTCAAATTGAAGTATATAAATTTCTAATATTAAAAATCGTGTAGTCTAACAAGTTAGAGGAGTTGCCTGGAAAGTTATGGAAATTCCGATTATATTTAGAGAAAATCCAGAAAGGATTTTTGTAAATCCAACTTATAATTGTTAAACTTCAAAATGTTTTTGATGGTGCTGAATCCATTTCCACCATTAAAAACACGATTTAAACACTATCTCTACAAGATTTTTTGAATTTTTTTGGGTAGATTCCGGCCACTTTTGGCCGCCCGGGAAATTCCTTCGCCTCGTTAGACGACTCCATTAAAAATTCTAAAATATGTTGATAAATTATAACTACTAACTTGTATTTTTTTAAATATCTATTAATAGTTTATGGGATTTTAGATAAACAATGATGGATGTATATGACAATAATATAGCCTCCCCATTTCCAAACTTAAAAAAAAAATTCATATAATATTAAGTTAATAAATAATTTTATGAGAATTACTTTAAAAACTTAAATTATTTTATCTTAATATTAATATTTTACACTATATTAACTTTTTGTGATTATTGTTTAGAAAATTATGACTCTTATCATCCAGAGTACTATATTCAGAGTACTATATCCAGAGTACTATAGTCATTTCACAAATAAAGGTAGCTTTGATGATCTCATCCACAAATTAAAACATTGTGTTATGTACTATATCCAGAGTACTATATTCATTTCATGAATAAAAGTAGCTTTAATGATCTCATCCACAAATTAAGACATTGTGTTATGTAAGCTTATTCATGATTTGTAATTATTAGCACAAGACACCATGAAGGCCAATGCCTAAGACAACACAACACAACACAAAACAAATACCATGGGCCAATGCCTAACCCAACACAAGACAAGACCAGACCAGAAATAAAAACAAGTTCAATGAATTACTCGACAAACAAACACAAAAAATATCTCCACTACCCAATGCCGCTACCGACGGATTTAACAAAGGCAGCTTCTCTAACATACATTTGAATTTAATGGCAGATATTATATGCAATTTTCCTAAAGCTTTTAAATCCTTCGGTGATAGGCTGGCGCAGTACGATAGGCAAAGGAGGGAGGGAGACATGCTAGCGTAAGAACCGTTAGGCAAAGGAGGGATGGTGATGATTGTATTTTTGAATTTTTTTGAAATGGACAGTTATTCATTGTGTAACGAGTTAGTTTTATAAAATAATAAATATTTTTTATTAGGTTATTTTTAATATTTAAGTTTCATTTTATTAATAATTTAATTTCAAGTTTTTACCTAATTTATTATTTTAAAATTAGTTCTATTTATTTTTAAAATTAATTTTACATTAAAAAAAATAGAATTATAAACCAATATAATAAAAATGAATATATTTTATTTTATAATAAAGATCATTTATCTTATTCAACTTCAAAAATAGTATTATTAACATAATATATTATATATAATTAAAGTAAACAAAATTGAAATGTAATAACATATATACTTTTAAATTGAAAATTTTTACATCAATATCAATATGCAAATGAAATTAACAAAATGTACATTCTTTTCTTAAAATACAAATAGAAAGGAAAATACCATGGGCCAATGCCATGGGCAACTGCCACATTAAATACCATGGGAAGATTCCATCCACTTTGACCATATATATATATATATAGATATATAGATTACAAATCCTCCCGCCCAAAGATTGTTTGCCCTCAGGTAATCCACTTCTATCCACAAACGAAGCATTTGTATATTGATACCAAGATTCCATAAAACCCAATGTGTTATTCCATGCCTCCATTCTAAATGATCATGAATGGATCCTTCGATACCTGAATCCAAAACAATCCTTTGGTCAATCCTACCCCTAATGGATTCTCCTAGATCCCAATGCCACCTAAGTCCTAGGAAATGTTGGTTATGACACCACCTCAACCCTCCATCATTGCTTGGGCATGAGGGCCCAAATTGCAATATGCTCTTAGCTAAGAGTATCCCGTCAATAGAGTCCCAACTCATAATCTCTCGTAAATCCATCTCGTGGGAAGTATATAATGCATGAATCCCTGCACATGGAATAAATATACCGTGCTAATGTTTCCTAATGCTCAACTCATGTTGCTCCACCCGATCACCCATCATGATCCATTTCTATAACTCTTCCTTGCTATCCCCAATGTATAAAGGCATGTTGGTAGAGCTGCAAGCCTTATCTATGTACTCATGTAGAGGGCTACTCTGCAACTCCCAAATGTACTCGTCTTCCTGCCTTGTGAGGGACTTGAGTCGTTCCTCAACACTAGACAACTGGGTTATTGATTCAACACATACCCCTATGAGGTCCTAAAATTTTCTATTCTCCTATAAGACAGTGTCTCAGGCTGCCCCGACTGTCTACTTCAACATCGTAAGATCTGTCTTGAAATGCATGATCCTTTCTCAAAAGTCCTCTACTAGAAATTCTCGTGCCCTGCAAAATGTCTCTATATTTGACTGCACCGGATGCCCCATGACCACAACTTTAACTTGAACCTTTGTTTGACCCTCCAGAAATGGCTTATCCTACATACTATATTTGTCATGATACCCTGCATGATCATGCTCATCATGTCGGTTTATTATTATTGGCTCCTCATTTGGTTCTCTTAGAAGTCTTCTTCCTAGCCTTTTTCACATGTGGGGATAAGTTGTCCACCCTCTTTGATTGTCAAACATGGATGTATTGGTGGACTGTTATCTATACCTGATTGTCCATACTTTTTATGGATGTTCTCCTAGATATCTATAGACTCAACTACCTCATCATCCGGAGGAATTTCCCCCTTCCTTTCCCGATTTACTTTGTCAAGTTGATTGATTATCATCAACCTATCCTATAAGTTTCTCTGAAAAACATGGTGTTGTTTCTCACCATTTGTACTTGACTGCTTGGATCCTTCTTAGGTTCTCTTCTAAAAACTGGTGAAACCAACTATGGATGAATGTTCATGATCTACCCTTGTTTCCTCTTATCACCTAGACATGAATGGTTAAGGGCCAAAGGTCCCTTGCAGATAAAGCATAGTCCTCTCATCCTTTGTTCATTATTGATGCATATTTTGTTCTTGCTTCCTCCATCAATCCTTATCAACTCCTTCATAGTGAGCACCCTTTTGAGTAACTTTATGTTTTTCTTGACAAACTTCTCGACTAGATCATAGGATCCCTGTGGTCCTTCCTCCAAATGGTCAACAATTTACATCTTAGTATCTTGCATATGTGAGCATGGCCTTCTAATAATAGAGACACAATCTTTTGCATTCTTGTTTTGACATGTGTTATAGACATTTTTGGGCACTGTAACCCCAATCAGACATGTCCATAAACCAAGGGCTTCTAAGTCCCTAAAAGTGTTGCTTCACACCCTAAAAGAACAAGGTCAGCTGATTACATCTTCTCCTAGAAGTTCTCCATTAAAAACGGCTCAGAACTGGTCAAAACTGGACCATACAGGTTGCTCAGTGCTAAGGGTGCGATGCATCCTACCTGCTCAGTGTAGAAGGTGCAATGCATACTGGAAAGCCCTTCTATAGGGTGTGATGAGCAAGAGTGGACAAATGGCAGAGATAGTTTGCAAGGTGGATACTCAGGGAATCTTCCAGAAACTTCTCCAATGACACTTGCCTCTCTGAATTCGCCTAGGGATGAGTAAGAGATCATGAATCTCCAAGTGGAACCAAGAACTATCAAAGAGAGGACACTAATAAAAAAACCCAGCAGCTGACTCACCCCCTGCAAACATCTATATATGGATCCCTCATCACAAAGATCCACAGGCTGGAATCTTGTATTTTGTAAGGAAGTGCTGTTGGTTTCTTGGTGAAAATCATAGTGTTGGGTGATCTGAGCTTTTCATGAGGTGAAGAATGGCTTTCATGTTGAGAGGGTGACGCTGGGTCAGAACAATTGGTTGTAAAACTCTTTGCTTTTCTTGATATTAATAAAGCTATTCAAGTTTTCCTCCACATTCTTGTATGTTTGATGATATATGCATTTGTGTGGTCAATATATATCTGGTCCTATATTGTTTATGATTGTAGATATTTTTTCTTGGATAGTGCTTTGTTGCTTTGATCTTGCATGTGCTCTTTGAAGCTGGGTAGATGAAGGAGGAGCAGCGAAGATCTGCCAGAAGGGAGAGGAACCAAGCAAGGAACCAAGTGCAAGACTGAGGTTGGTGTCCTTTGTTCCCCTCTTGTCTATTTCTCATAAAGGCAACGAAAGTAGTTTTAGTTTGTTTGTTTCTAAGATAGCTACCAGTCTTAGTGGGATTAGTAGCTCCGAGTGGACACTAGATTTCCCGATAACAAAATGGTGACTCCGCTGGGGAGTGAATATCTTGTTTGCTTGTCTAGATTTGTTTGTTTTATAAACTTACAGATGGAGCCTGAAGTCAAGCGAGCTAGCCTTTGAACTGCATTTGCTATGCAAGTGCAAAGTAGATCAATGCTACTTCAGTCTATCTCCGGGTTTTGTTTATAAACTGAACAATCGATTTACAAACACTCTAATTTCCCTGGTGGTGGCTCTAGTAACCTCCTTAGATCAGCTCGTGTGATTTACATTTACTGACTATCATTTGCTCGACCTAAATCCCTAACTGAATTGCAAATTGTGACCAAAGACCAAGTAAAAGTCTCGCACTGTACCATCGCACCCTCTCTTCAAGGAAGTTAGTATGCATCGCACCTCCCGTGTGCAGTAGGTGGGATGCATACTGGATTCCCTGTGTAACAGGTGCGATGGTTAGAAAAGGCTAAGTTTGCCTTCATATTTTTGGTTTTTCTTCACTCTCTTCAATTCTATTCAGGAGTTTTGCTATCTGTGATCAGTATACCACTTTGGAAACCCTCTTCCTTTCCATCACTCCGTCTCCATTGTGCAAAGAATTGTGAGTGTTTTGTGTATTGTGTGCCATTTTCAGTTCTCTTTTACAAAGAAGTAGCGTAGTCGAACTGTCGTTTCTTGATCTGAAAGTGTCGTAAGTGTCGTTTTCAGTCATAGAAGAGAACCATATTTTTCTTGATAGTCGATTGTACTGTTACTCTTATATTTTATTTGAATTAGTAGGTTTTTCAAGTGTCGAAAGTAAGTTTTCAATTCATAAATCGCAAGTGTCGTCATTGTCTTCATTTTGTCTTGAAGAGAAACTTGTTAGTAAAGTCTCTTTGAAAAAATAATTGAGATTTGTACTCAACATTCTTTTTGGCATCCACACATTAAGAAAGCGAAAAGAAAATACATGAATGTGCATTTTCATTTAGACTGCTTGTTGTTTTGATTTAGGACAGTGCATTTAGTGTGTGCTTGGTGTTCTATGTTGAAAGAATCCCAATCCTCTTTCTTTAGTAGCTAGGATTTTCATTGCAAAAAGAAGATTAAACAATTTTTTATCATCTTAGATTGCATTTTAGGAATTGTACATCTACATTACGCAGTGAACCTGAAAGGAAAATTTCTTAAGCAAGATCAATTGTAAAATAAATTCAATGAACATAAAGAGGCTTTGGAACCTAACGCACAACATTTAAAAGTCTAGGCCAGAGACGTATTCCAGTGTCGTAAAGCCTGGTAACTATCGCTTTCATTGCTGGTTGGGTGATTCCTCCTCTTTGAGACGACAAGTGCCAGTATAGACTTGTGCTCCCACGTACCATCAAGTATATATTGGGATACCACAATAGGCTATATTCTTTATCCTTAGGAAGTCGTGTCTGCCACCCTATCAATCGCAATGCACTGAACATAGCATTCAGGAAGGTTGACTACCATACCATAAAAAGTATTATGCAGTTTTGTGATTGGTTTGGTAATCCCTCTGTCTAGATTTCCATAGCAGTCTCTTTCATTCCCTTTCAGACTCCTTAAAGGAAAACAAACAAACAAACAAACAAATAAAAGAAAAAACAACCAGGAGGCAAGAAAAAAAAGAAAGGGAAAAAGAAGAAACAAGAGGAGTCATCTCCTGAAAATTCTTCTGCAAACCCTTCTAGAGGCAGGAAACCAAATCATCCATGCTTTATATGTGATGAGGATCATTGGACATCAGATTGTCCATATAAATTAGAGCTTTGAAACTTCCTAAAGAGTTCAAAAACCTCGGTAGTATTGACTGATCCATTTCCGAATCCAGGAATGAATCTGGTTGCTAGTGACAATGCTTCTCCGTCCCAAGTACTAATGTTGTCTGTTTTGATGCAGCAAAATGATGCTTTGATATCGACAAGGAGTAAAGATTACGGGAATCCATAGATGTCAAACAACAAGGATAGTGATCAACCTAGTAGTTCGACAACAACTTCAACTGAAGTTGTGCCACCCATCACTCCTGAGCTAATGATAAAACCGCCAAAGGAGTAGTACAAAAATCAACGTTTAATCCTCGTGCCAAAGCAGCACAACATTATAATATAGTGGAGGATCTGGCCCAATCGCCATCCACTATGTCGACAATTGAGGTACTGCAAAATTGCCCCTCCCAAAAGCAGGCTTTATTATCAGTGATAGGTGGGATTGACCCAAAGGATTCCAATCTTGTATCCTTTAATCACAAAGGATATGCCCGTTAGTTACCAGCTCAACTAGCTTTCCTTATTCAAGTGAAAGCCCCCAACAAAACTATTCATCGAACAAATATTGATGAGGGGGCATCCACATGTATTATGTCAATGAGTTGCTGGAAAACTTTAGGGTCTCTGCCCTTGTCGAGGTTTTCAACGACGTTAAAAGCATTTGATAGGCGAACATATACCCCGTATGGGATATTAAGTAACTTGCAAGTAGAACTGGGGGGCAAAACACTAGAGATTGATGTTGAAGTCATTGACGGAAACCTCGATTACAACATCCTACTGGGAAGGCCTTGGATATATGCCATGGCCGCTGTTGTGTCAACCTACTTTAGGAAGATTGCATTTCCCTTCCAAGGAGGGATTACGATCGTTGACCAACAAACTTTTCTCCCCAACAGTTCACAAATTACGGGAAGCATTCCCATGATCCACAGGAGCACTCATCTGCTTCAAAATATCAGAGTAGGCATACTAAAAGATGCTACATTAATGGGGACTTTTTCCCTACGGCCTCCAATTAATTCGGCGGAAGTGGAAATAGTAGGAACGTGTAATATGATATCTTCTATTCAAGAGATGTCCCAAAACGATATTAGCATGGATCATCTGCAGGTATTGCCTCCAAGCTCAATGGAAATATTATAGAAATCAATGTTTTTGGCATGGGAGGCGAACCCGAATCAACGCTCATCAAGCGTTTGGATAGATAGGTCTAAGCAATGTGGCACCCCTTCAGATCCTTGGTCACAAGTACATGGTACAAATGAAGGAATTGTTCAGTCAATGATAATTGACGGGGCACCATGGGAAGATTACCACCATCATTCCCATCTTTCGAGGTTTAAAGAAGATAGTTCCAGTGACCTTAATAATCCCTCGGTTTTTGATTTTCTATCAAATACTGTAAACACAGTGGATTCTGAGCGAAACCTATCCAATATTGAAGAGACTATCGCCATAAATATCTCAACCAAAACATATGTTGTAGAGAATATTCATGTCGGCAAGACTTGTTCTTCTTCGGAGCTGGAAATATATTACGCTCTTTTTCGCGAGTTTAGAGATGTCTTTGCTTGGTCGTATGGGGAAATGCTAGGCATTGACTTGAGCATAGTTGAACATGAAATTAAGATGTATCCAGATGTCAAACCAGTACGATAGCAGCTACGGTAGGTGCACCCCAAGAAAGCCGCTGCCATCAAGGCGGAAGTTGAAAAACTCCTTCATGCTGGTTTTATTTACCCGGTTCCTCTAATTGATTGGGTATCGAATATTGTTCCTGTAATGAAAAAACAAGGAACGATTAGAGTGTGCGTCGATTATAGGGATGTAAATCAAGCTAGTCCGAAAGACAACTACCCTACACCCTTCATTGACCAGATAATTGATGAATGTGCCGGATGTGAAATCTTTTCATTTATGGATGGATTTTCCAGGTATAATCAAATAAATATCCGCCCACAGGACTAGTCAAAGACTGCATATATTTTTCCGTGGGGCACATTTGCATATCGCAAGCTACCCTTTGGTTTAAAGAACGCTGGAGCAACTTTTCAGAGGGCGATGAATTATGCCTTCCATGAAATAAAGAAAATCATTCAACCATATCTCGACGATCTACCGGCTCATTCGCGAAAGCGGACAAATCATCTGCATCATCTAAGAGCGATATTTTTGCATTGCCGACACTACAAGATAAGACTCAATCCACACAAATGTATGTTTTGTGTCAGTTCTGGTCGTTTACTTGGTTTTGTGGTCTCCAAGGACGGGATTCGTCTCGACCCATGTAAGGTTCAAGAAATTATCGATTTGCCTCCACCTTCAAATTTTCTTCAGATTTAGAAACTCCAAGGGAAAGAAAACTTTTTGAGGAGGTTCATTCCAAATTACACCGAACTTGTTAAAGGTTATACTCGTCTGTTGAAAAAGGAAGTACCCTTTATCTGGAATCAGGTCACGCAAGCTTCCTTTGATGCTTTAAAAGAATAAAAGCGTCATTAATGTATGCCCCGGATTATCAAAAAGACTTTAACCTGTATATGGCTACAGCGGATACAACCACAGCAATGGTTTTAGTACAAGAAGGTGATGGAGTTGAACACCCTATATATTATTTAAGAAGAAACTTAAATGATACGAAAATGAAGTACTCCTATGTTGAAAAGCTGGCTCTTGCAACTGTTCAAGCGATATAGAGATTTCGACACTACGTCCTCTTCATAAAAACTACCATTTTATCAGATTGCAACCCCATGACTTATATATTGTTGCGACAATTTCTGGGGGGAAAATATTCAAAATGGATAGCGATTCTACAAGGGTTTGATCTGGAATTCAAAAAATCCAAATCAAAGAAAGCCTTGGTTTTCGCAGAGTTACTATGTGAGCTCCCATCATCATCTAACGATGCAACATTAGAAGAAGCAATCGTAGACAAAAATTTGTTTATGATATCTTTAAGCAATCTGTGGTATGGAGACATAATAATTTATCTTTAAACCCAAACATATAGGTCTAATACCTCACGCTCGAAACAATGATGGATTCGGTACCAAGCAAAAGACTACGTGATCGTCGGTGATACGCTTTACCGTCGTGGTATCGATACCGTTCTGCGGAGGTGCCTCACCCATGAGGAGGCTGAAAAAGTCCTGAATGATTGTCATTTAGGCGCGTGTGGGGGACATCAATCTAGTTATGCCATAGCTCAAAAGATTTTACGAGCAGGATACTTCTGGCCAACAATTTTCAAAGATTGCATAACCATAGTCAGAAGTTGTCATGCTTGTCAAATCTTCGAATTGCAAGACCAGAATACCACCCGCACCATTGCAACCAGTAGTTGCTATTGGGCCATTTTCCAAATGGGGCATAGATTTCATGACATGTAACCGCACCTCGGCGGGGGGGCATGGGTATATCATAGTCGCAGTAGACTATTTTACAAAATGGGTCGAGGCAATGCCTACATTAAACAACAACGACGAAACAACTGCTCTATTCTTTCTCAATCATGTAGTCTCCAGATTCGGCGTTCCACAAGCCATAGTCACAGATCATGGGTCGCATTTTTTCAATCACATGATGGTTGAGTTGGCTGCCAAATTAGGACTGTCCCACGATAGCTCTACTCCATATTATCCACAAGCTAACGGGCAAGTTGAGGCAATCAACAAGATCCTGAAGCGCATGCTGCAAAGGATGATTGGAATCCATAAACGGAGTTGGCACCTAATCCTACACTCCACCTTGTGGGCGTACTGGACATCAGTGAGGAATGCGACTGGTTTTTCACCTTTTCAACTGGTGTATGGCCTGGAAGCAATCTTGCCAATTCAGTGTGAAATCTCGTCCCTCAAGCTTGCAGTCGACCTTCTCCCCGGAACTTCTGAAGAAGAGGCTCGTTTCTTGGAATTAATCCAATTGGATGAAACCCGCTGTGATGTCACTTTGGCTAATGAAGCGCATAAGAAATGAGTCAAGGCGCAGTTCAACAAAAATGTCAAACCCCGTGTCTTTTCAAAAGGTGACCTAGTCCTGCTTTATGACCAGGAGTCCGATAGGTTGGGAGCAGGTAAGTTCAAGTCTTTATGAAGGGGTCCATGTATTGTTAAGCATGTATTAGCAAAAGGAGCCTATGAGTTGGTAGATTATGATGGGATTCCACTGGCGCAACCCCACAACAGGTTGTACCTCAAGCGTTACTATTCTTAGCTCAGCGTAGTAACCCCTATGTTTTTGTTACATTTTTGTTTTCGCTAAGGGTAATTGTTTTGGTTAGGTAATCCACTTTTTGAATTCGTTGCAAATGCTGAACCTATTAGAATCATTTGTTGGATATGCCGACAGAGTGAGTCGTAGTTTGTGGAACCTATCTTCTACGGCTTGGGCCATCTTCAATCCCGGTGGTGAGTTAGTGAGTTTCAAAGGGGTATGTATTGGTCGGTCAACGAACAATATTGTTGAATACAGCGCGTTGATAGAACTCCTCTCTGATGCTATCACACATGGCATACACCAACTTGTCGTCAAGCTAGACTCACAGCTCATCATTCTACAACTCACTGGTATCTACTCTGTACGGAATCCAGCTATCTATCGCATGTTCCTAAGGGTTAGAATTTTGGAAAGACAGTTCAATTTCATTCAATATCAACATATTTCCAGAAATTTAAACACATTAATAGACTCATTGGAAAATTATGTGTTGGATAGACATTTGCGACATTTATAAAAAGAAGAATTTCACCAAAATTTGCATCAGGATCATGTAACTTAACCAAAATAAAGCTCTGAAAATAAAAAAAATATATATAACTGTTTATGGTTTACACATAATGTTCTACAACCAAGAAAAAATTGGTCAAATGACCCAAAATTCAAAATGCTAGGGGGCACCCTAGTCTAATGTTGCCGGTGATAACAAGTCATTGCCTATGAAATCATGCGTAAAAGCCTAGTCCATCAACTCGGCACACCAGTGGTATGTCGCTGCAACCTCAGAGGTAGCTTGTCGGTCCTCATGTCCGAAATACCGAGAGTGAGACCCTTGACCTGGTCCTACAATGCTGAAAGAGTCTCGGGCATATCAAGGTCACGAAGGATGGCCCTCCCCACAGCCTCTCCTGCAGGAGCAGCAGCTGGTGCTCTCGGACGTACTGCTGGTCGAACTGGTCCGATGTCTGCATGAGCACATGAGTTTCAATTAGTCTTGATCAAAAAAGAGCATAATAATGTTATGAAAATAATAAACAGAGATAAGGTCAAAGAATTTACCTAAGGCACCCCATTGCTAGCCAACCAGTAACACTAAATTCGGGTCACCTCAGAAATCCACGCCAGCATATGGAAACTTGGCATAAACCATCTCCTGGCGGTTGAATCACTCAAAGAAGGTAACAAAGAAAGAAATTTGGGACTAGCTAGCATGCCGAGCCATGAGGTCAACCCATCTCTGCATCTATGGCTTAGTCGGTGGAGGTAAACCAAGTGAAATATACTGCGGCTGCATCAGTGGGATCTTTTCCAAGGCGAAAGTGGTCAAAATAGAACCATAGCCAAAATTATTAGATTTTCCACCTTTCACCTTGGTCAGTTGTTCTTTCATCACAGAAAGTACTGCATCACACCAGTTGAACACCTTCGGTTCGAGACATTCTAAGGCATAATGCATATAAGACCTGTTGGCCACATGAAGAGCAGCACTACCAGCCAGTCTAGCAAAAGTGAATAGAATGGTCCTCAGGGGCCAGTCAGTGACATCCCAGATTTTGATCTTGCCGTCCGCACTCGGCTGAGATCCCTCTCTACAGTGTCGGCGAATATACTCTCTCATATATTCGCCCCCACGAGCGGAACCTGATAATGAGAGAGGGGCACCCCACCTCGATAAACTGGTCAAGAAATAGATATCCACGACAGTCAAAGGGGAAGACTTGTCGCTGATCTGAAACACCTGGTTGGTAGGATCCCAGGTGTCGAGGAAATATTGCAACAAGTTGATTTGTTGCCTCATGCTAGAGATGTGGAAAAACTTCAGCAGGCCATAGTTCTGCAGTGCACTTACTGTACCCGGATCATGTAAAGCAACCATGTCCTCTTCCTCATGATCACGTTCTCGCCATGTAACAACCATTTTGCTCTGATGAATCTCTGAAAACAAACAAGACAAGAATTAGGGTCCTGATTTGGCAAAAAAAAGGCAAAAATTCCATGAGAAAATAGTGCAAAAGTCTCCCTCCTTGCGCCCATCGCACCCCAGTAGTGTACTGGGCAAGATGCATACTGACTGGCCAATGGCTAGGCTAGTATGCATCGCACCTTTCGATATAGGAAGGGTGCAATGGAGCCAGGGCAAATTTTTCAAACCCCGGGGGCTCAGAAAGACAAGGATACATGCTCAGAATTCAAAAAGGAAGGAATGCAACTGAAGAGCTCAGGTTTAGCTCTTACCTGGTCCAGACGGCACCAAGAATCGTCCATAGAATCTCCCGAAATAAGCTAGTGAAAATCAAGGGGGAAAAGCACCTCCAGAGATCCAACAAACCAAGTTCAAATGAAATGCTAAAATGAGAGGTAAAAGTCACTTTTAAATTTCTATTCACGTAATTAGAGTAAGGTACTAGTGTTTTAACTCAATTTTCAAGCATGTGTTTTCATTTCTAATCGATTTGATGAAGAAATTAAGCAGGTAGTATGACCATTGAAATAACAAAGTGCTAACGGTGAAACAAAAAATCAACGTCCATTAATACGAGAAGTTTTTTATGTGGAGTTCAAGCTTGTTAAAAATTAAACCAAAACAATGATCAAGTGTTTCCCCCATAGTTTAAGATCATTAAAAAATGAACCAATTTCTGGTAAATAGCCATTGCGAATGCATTATCATAAACTTTTGAGCCTTGGTCGTGTTCTCATCATCACCTCCACTCTGTTTGGCGATCATAAGCCTCCATTTGATTATTTACCCTTTTCAAGGAACATTTCTGACGAGTGATTCTGCTAGCCATTCTTGTGACACCAGCCATGATTGGAAAATTCCAAACCTTACCTGGAATCAGCTACTACCCGAAATTATTGCTCGTTCCTCGAAAAACGAGTCTCCTTTAAGCTCTTTTCAACTGACTCGTAAAATATGAAAATATTTCTGAGCGATTGGCCTCTCCGGCTCGTTAAAGTCATCGGAAGTGCTATCCCTCCTCTAGATTTTAATATTTTTGGACCTAAGGGATTATTACATAAAAAGATTGAGCACTTGTCTTGTTCGGCTTGTTAAAAGTATCAAAAATTCATCCCTTTCATATCATTTTATACTTTTTCAGACTTAAGGGATTATATGACGAAAAAGGAGTATTGGAGTTTCCTTTCCGTCCCTTTTTCGACTCTCTAAAATTGAAAAAGGACCGAGTTATCATTGTTGTTAAACTTGTTAAAATCAATAGCGACAAACTTGTCCGTATAGACAAGAACGAGTTTCACTGTCGCTAGGCTCAGTAAAACATACCAATGGGTTCACCCGAAGGGTGAATTATAGAACAAGCATATGTTATCCTCCTCAAGCTTGACAAAAATAAAGAGGTACTAGTCAGCAATGACTGCGGAAAATTGGGAAGAAAACTTGAAGAAACTTTATTGGTAGCAAGTCGCTCTTGAACATGACACTTTCACTCCACGTTCGAGTCGGGTTGGGTTATTCTGTTCACCGGTCATATCACCATTGGTCCATCACACCATCCATCTTTGGGGTTAATGCTACCAATCCATGTCAATGTCGCCGGTATGTTCAAGAGAAGTCGCTCAAAGAATTCACTTGTGTCTCATCCGGTGCAATACATTCACACTCCATTCTTTCATGACCGCCACCCTGAACCTTGTATCATCAGATCGTTTTCATCTCCAAAATCATTTGCTCTGTTCCGTGTCGTAGATGTGGGATTCATCAAGGCCCTCCTACGACCGGTCGCTTCTTGTCGACATCAGCTCGTTATCCAAGAAGTCGACCTAGGAACAACCCTTTTAGTACTTTGAAGCTTGCATGCCTCAATGGCAAGTTTCTCACTTCCGGTGACAGGTTTACATCAATGGCCTTCAACCAAAAGATTTTACGTGGTGTTCGATGCCAAGTCCATTTTCACACCATGTGAATTGTACTACCGTACCTTGAGGGTCATCATCATTATCAGTGATTCCTCTCGCCCCTTTTAACAGCTTACATCATTGGCTTGTAATCAGGCGATGTCTTTCCATGTTCGACTCTGGAATATCTTTCACATGGATCGACTTGTACTCCGAGTGAATATTGAATGAGTTTGAAGACCCTGGATCTAGTTTCATCCATCCGGGCTACGATATATTAAGGAATATAAAGACATAAAATGTACATCATTTCCGAACAGATGATCATCCAAATCAAAGGATGATGGCTCCATCCGAATCATCAGTCTGCTACACAGACGGTTGTCTGTCCTATGTACATGAAAATGAATTTATAAAGCTGACCATGGGAATGCCCGCCTCAGCCAGACCTTGAAAATATTATGAAGATAATATATTGTATTGTATCTTATTCAGATCCTCATGATAAAGCATTTCACTCGACATCAAAAGATTAACGACCTCATGCTTTAGGGGGCAACTGTTACAGACATTTTTGGGCACTTTAACCCCAATCAGACATGTCCATAAACCAAGGGCTTCTAAGTCCCTAAAAAGTGTTGCTTCACACCCTAAAATAACAAGGTCAGCTGATTACATCTTCTCCCAGAAGTTCTCCATGAGAAACTGCTCAGAACTGGTCAAAACTGGACCATACAGGTTGCTCAGTGCTAAGGATGCGATGCATCCCACCTGCTCAGTTTAAAAGGTGTGATGCATACTGGAAAGCCCTTCTATAAGGTGCGATGAGCGAGAGTGGACAAATGGTAGAGATAGTTTTCAAGGTGGATACTCAGGGAATCTTCCAGAAACTTCTCCAATGACACTTGCCTCTCTGAATTCGCCCAGGGATGAGTAAGAGATCATGAATCTCCAATTGGAACCAAGAACTATCAGAGAGAGGACACTAATCAGAAACCCAACAGCTAACTCACCCCCCTGCAAACATCTATATATGGATCCCTCATCACAGAGATCCACAGGCTGGAATCTTGTATTTTGTAAGGAAGTGTTGTTGGTTTCTTGGTGAAAATCATAGTGTTGGGTGATCTATGCTTTTCATGAGGTGAAGAAGGGCTTTCATGCTGAGAGGGTCACACTGGGTCAGAACAATTGGTTGTAATCCTCTTTTCTTTTCTTGATATTAATAAAGCTACTCAAGTTTTCCTCCACATTCTTGTATGTTTGATGATATATGCATTTGTGTGGTCAATATATATCTGGTCCTATATTGTTTATGATTGTAGATCTCTGTTCTTGGATAGTGCTTTGCTGCTTTGATCCTGCAAGTGCTCTTTGAAGCTGGGTAGATGAAGGAGGAGCAGCGAAGATCTGCCAGAAGGTAGAGGAACCAAGCAAGGAACCAAGCGCAAGACTGAGGTTGGTGTCCTTTGTTCCCCTCTTATCTATTTCTCATGAAGGAAAATGAAAGTAGTTTTAGTTTGTTTGTTTCTAAGATAGCTACCAGTCTTAGTGGGACTAGCAGCTCCAAGTGGACACTAGATTTCCCGATAACAACATGGTCTGAATGAGCTGATGTAATACTGTTGTAAACATTATGCAGCAACTAAAAGATCAACTCATCACATTCCAAATTCAGTATGAATGTGCCAAAGTTGAATTCTGCCATGACTGTTAAAATTTCTACATTGCTTCTAAAAGGTAGGAAGCATGATGTTATTCAACCCTTTAAGCCCTTCCACTATCAACTACAATATCTCCCTCATAAAATCATTATTGTAAGACAATACTTGTGATGTTAAAGCTATGATCTTGCTGAGACAAGGAGCAATTGTGAGCTTGACCTCTTCACAATGATGCTCCAAGAGTTTGGGTTGTATTAATGCAAGCATATATGGCTTGAGATTCCAACTGAGTTTCCTCCATTCTAGTTGCCCCACCTCTAAGAGCCATGTGTCTAATTCCTCCAAGTTCTGAAGGTCTATGGTTGACTTTTTTCGTTGCAATTAAGATCCAAGTGCGAAGAACTTAGCTCCTCTTCCTTGTCCTTCCTTCACTTGCCATGGGAATTTTTGTTGCATAATGGCATAGACCATTTTTGAGAAAGACCTGCTATTCTATTATAAAGTGGTATTGCTAAGAAAAGACCCCATGCTTCTTTTATTTTATCTAGAATTTTGTCTAAAATTTTATGAGTGTTTTATAGGGAAAGTCCCATCTCCCCTCATAACAAAGCATGAATACACTAATTCTTCAATGGATTTCACCCCAAGATAAGGTAAATAAAAACTTGATTGGTAATATTAAGATGATTATACCACCTCCTTCCTTTCCTATTCCCTTTTTTGTTTTTTTAACACAAAATATCCTTTCTATTGTCAAACTCCAAAATTTGACAAACCCCTTCTCAAATGCTAAAACCAATCAAAATTTTCCAAACTATAAACATGGTTTAGTCCATAACCCGCCATCTCTCATGCTTCCACACTGAGATTTTTGAGTGGAAAATCTGTCTAGATGGAAAGAGAATCAATTTTCAGGTAAAGACTTAGATCTTCATACGCTAATCAAGAGTCTGTGGACCCAATAATTATGCCCTTGCGAGTGATCAATGGATCATGTGCGAAATTGCATTTGATGTTAGAGATTTCAAATGTATAGGCATAAGACTATATTTGACAATGGTAAACCTTTGTGCCAATCCAACCACATAATGCAACATACTATATAAGGAAAAAAGACATAGCATTACTTTATTTAATTATGGTGACCCACCATGAAATCTTTTGATGAAATATAATTTACTCGATTCCGCAAAAACACGATGACTTTGCCTCTATGACTAATGTGTGAGTGATCTTGAAGTAGCAAGATCAATTTATCTAATGTGATAAAACAAATGCTTTGTCATGCACCTGAAGAGGACCATGGTTGGCTCCTTGAACGACACTACAGTAAAAATAATCTTGTCTCTGCTATTAAGAGTGATGACAACTTTGGCTCCCGTAATGAATCGATGGTCAATGCCAAAACCGAAGCCTACGAAACTTGCTTAGCTCCTTCCTACGCTTAGAGGGTTGTGGTGATAGTGTAAATCCCAGGCTATGTCCACTTCCTTTTGCCTGAAATAGATATGGGGATGCTCAACTCCTTTCTCTGCTCGGACAATTGTTGTGATAGTGTTTTCGCAACGTGACCAATGCTCAGGATATATCAACTAATTAGCATGCAACACTCATACTCCCTTTCGCCTTCCATTGAAATAAATCAGAGGCTGAAACCAATCTAACACCTCTACTCATTAGATGGCTCGGTGTTCATTTTAACACACAAAATTACCCTCCTCGCGACCTCGACTGCTACTGAGAAACATCACTCTTCAGATCAGCAATGAGACTATTTGGTTATGAGTGCCTCGAATTCCCTTCTATCAGTGGTATAGTCCCATGCGATTGATTCGATGGGTCTGTGCAATTTTCACCCGACCTCCTTGTTCTAGTGATTTGAATATTCCTTTTCGTGGTGAGGTGCCTCCCGAAACGTGAAACGGTGGATCAGACCATTGTTGACCTCATCCATGGCTCAGTAATGTCGGTAGAGTGTTTTGATGCAATCTATGCCTATGGCTATTGGTTCTATCCTCAATGGCCCTCAGATTCACTTGCTAAAGAAAAAATATTCTGCCATCTCTCCCTGTTTAACTCGGTCCCCTTTGATGAAAGTGTTATCACCAAAAATTGATCATCTAGCCTAATTTACTAGATGGATCAAAGTACACCATGTAAAGTCAATTTTACCATAGTAAAATTGCTTTCATTGTGAGAAATTACTTAATAAACCACCTTTGTTAAGTAATTTATAACTAAACCCATGAAGAATAATTAAATAAATCACTATTTATTTTATTTTCTTCTAGGAGTAATTAACTAAACCATTGTTCAATTATCATTCCTTGTCATATTTGACCCAATTATGAAAAATAAAAAGATAAATTATTAATTATCTTATTTTTCTCTAAGAATAATTAATTATTGAAAGAATAACTTCGGCGTAAATCACATGTAGACAGACATTTTTCGATGTGTTTCGAACCAACTAGTGTGGTTCATCATCAGGACAAGTTGAAGAAACAGATCTAGCTTAGCATGTTAAATAGTCTGAGCAGAGTCTCCAACGGCTAAATTGACGAACGGCTAATTTTGACCTTAGGACCCAGGTCAAATTATTATTTATTAATTTAATATTATTATTATTATTATTTTTCTTATTTCCATAAATAATAAGAAAAATAGTAATAATAATAATAATAATAATAATAATAATAATAATAATAATAATAATAAATAATTTGACCTGGGTCCTAAGGTCAAAATTAGCCGTTAGTCAATTTAGCCGTTGGAGACTCTGCTCACACTATTTAACATGCTAAGCTGGATCTGTTTCTTCAACTTGTCCTGACGATGAACCACACTAGTTGGTTTGAAACGCGTCGACAAATGTCTGTCTACATGTGATTTACGCCGAAGTTATTCTTTCAACTATTATGGATCACAGAAGCCTCAATTCAACTAATAATTAATTAATCACTAATTAATTATCATTCCTTGTCAAACTTGACTAAATTCCTTAGGAATAATTAAATAAATCATTATTTATTTATTATTCCTTAAACAATTTCTTGAGATGATAAATAAATCATTTATTTATTTATTATTTCTAAATAAAAGCTTAAATACATTTTCCCTCCTAACCAAATATAATAAAATATTTGAAGTGGTTATTCCAAGAATGGGGTTAATAATATTTTATTATTGCTCATTATTCGAGGATAACTTAATATTTTGTTATAAATAGAGGGGTTTTCCATTCATTATTCACTTTCGATTATTTTTTTATTGCACTCATTGTTGTAACTCTTATTATTTTCATTGTTGCACACCATTTCTCTTCCATTTGAGTTCCCATTAAGCTCAAACATTTTATTTGTTGGGTTTTCACATTATAGAGGAGAGAGACTCTACACAAGCCGAAGACGTTTTAGGATAGACAAGAACCCATCCCATAGAGGGGGACTGGTAAAACTTAGTTGTTCCCTTCACAGGTGTTATAATAAAATATATTCTTTGTATATCTGGTTTCCATTGGATGATTGGAGATATTACTGTTTCTTTTTGTTGTTTAACTATGATTGTGTCATAGGTCAGGACTTTGCTAGGTTTTGTTTCTATCATTTGCTGCAAATCTACAATGTTTGGTAGCCATTTTTATTTTTCAGACTGTTTGTCATCCGCAGTCTTAAGTGGGTTCTTTTCATACATCTTTGAGATGAAAACACTACAACAAAATTAGCAACTCCATTGGTTTTTTACTTCAGATCTAGAAACTTGGGTGACCTTCAGTTTTCAGGTTATGGTTTCTTATTTGTTCAGACTCTTAATGTTATTTACTAGCTTTCTAACCCTAGATATGTCAAATTTCTAACTTCTGCATGTTTTCTGGTCTTTTTCGCAGGTCACAGGAATGAGCTGTGCGAGAGACAATAGTTTTTTCTAACATTTTCTGACCGGGAATCAAGGATCCCAAATCACACTTTTTAGCCCAAAAAGTGCAATTGCGAGTCTAGAGTGCATATTTCACCCCAAAAACTATGATCCCCCCAAAAATAGGTTAGTACCTGCGATTTTAGGGTTTCCAGGTTTTTATCAGATCTGTTTCTGGGTTTTGTCGAGAGCTGTGTGTTGGGTTGTTTGACCTCTGTCTCATCCTACTTAGGGCTTGATCTACACTGATTTACTCGTCAAAGTGGAATTTATCACCTAAGGGCTTCTAGTATGCTTCCACCTTTATAGGAGGAGTTTAGCTGAGTAAGATGTCTGAGTTTCTCCAGCACTTTCAGCCATATTTTCTAGATCTGTACCCTTTTCTTTTAGATCTCCAAATATAGGTTGTTTCCATCCATGGTTTCATATTAAACCTTGTTTGGTCATTGGCCTTAGGGTCCCATCGGTTGCCCTAGGATTTACACCCATCTCCCTATCTTTTTGTAGTGATCTTCCTCTCTGGTTTTTTGTTGTTGCTGCACCACTTTCCAGTAGCCTAGTGTCATTTCATCCTAGTCACACCGACACTTAGATCCCTTGAAATTTTTAGTGTGTTTTCAGTCGATTTCACCACCAACCAGCACAGTGTTTGCAAATTCAGTTTGGGTGGGGTTTAGTTAATGGTTTTGTTGTTCATTTACTGTTGTTAATTTTTGTTTATTTTCAACAATATTTTTTCTTTTTTACAAACATGATCTAGGTTGATCAATAAATACACTTGCACAGACAAGCACACCTTAAGTGAAGGGTGGTTGGTTTACACCCCCAAGCCAAGACTGAACATAATTAATTTATCTCCCCTCATCGAGACAAAGTCATATGGTTGATCTCCCTTCACCATTTTCATGTTGCATGTATCTTACCACTATTGTGCCACCAAGGTGATTGTCACAGAGACTCTTATAGCTTCATTACCATTTTCCACTTGGGCATATTACTCCTCCCCACTGGGTTCGAATTCATAGCCCTCTGAGTCCCCATACCGAATATTCTCCTGGTTCATCTAATTCCAAGCCTCCTTCACCACATATTGTCACCATGTTTGGACCCACAGCTGGTGTAGGAACCCAACCTAGTGTTGGCTCCAGTTCTACCCTAGTGATTACATCTAGAGGAGCAATCTCATGAACCATTTAGAAAACTCCCATACTCCCTTTTATGGTTGGCTTAAGTCTCCTGGATTTTAGCTAGTTGATAAATGACCCAATACATCATGATGCTGGTTGGCACGCTATGCCGACTAAGCTTCCCTCAAATATCCTAAAGTTTGAGGGTAATTCTGGAGAGGATCCTACCGATCATGTTCTCTCCTTCCACATGTGTTATAGACATATTTGGGCACTGCAACCCCAATCAAATATGTCGATAAACCAAGGGCTCTCAAACCCTTAAAAATGTTGTTTCATACCCTAAAAGATTGAGGTCAATTGATTACATCATTTCCCAGAAGTCCTCCCTGAAAAACTACTCAGAACTGGTCAAAACTGGACCATACAGACTACTCCATGCTGAGGGTGCGATGCATCTCACCTCTTACACACAAGGGGTGCGATGCATATTGAAAATCCTTTCTGTAGGGTGCGATGAGTGAGAGCAGACAAATGGCAGAGGCAGTTTTCTAGGTGGAAACTCAAAGAATCTTCTAGAAACTGCTCATATGGCACTTGCCTCTCTGAATTCGCCTAGGGATGGGTAAGAGATCATGAAATCTCCAAGTGAAACCAAGAACTATTAGTGAAATGACACTAATCAAAATCTCAGAAGCTGACTCACCCCCTGCAAATATCTATATATGGATCCCTCATCCCAGAGATCCAGAGGCTGGAATTTTGTATTTTGTATGGAAGTGCTATTGGTTTCTCTGTGAAGCATTGTATTGTTGGGTGATGTAGCTTTTCATAAGGTGAAGAAGGATTTCATGCTGAGAGGATAGCACTGGATCACATAGCTGGGTTGTAATCCTCTCTTCTATTACTTCTATAAATAAAGCTATTTGATTTTTCCTCCATATACTTGTATATTTCTGAATCTTGTATTTGTTTATGCATTTGTATGGTTGATGTACATCTGATTCTACATTGTTTATGGTTATATATATCTATGCTTTGATGGTATTTTGCTTCTTTGACTCTACAGGTGTTCTTTGAACAAAGACAAGTGAGAAAGGAGTGGCGAAATCTCTATCAAAGGAGAGAGGAAACAAGCAAGGAGCCAAGCAAAAGACTAAGGTTGGTGTTCTCTACTTCTCTCTCATCTATCTCTCATAAAGGAAAACACAAGTTACTTTGAATTATTTGTTTCTAAGATAGCTACCCATCTTAGTGAGACTAGCAGATCTAAGTAGACACTAGTTTTCCCAGAAACAAAATGGCGACTCCGCTGGGGAATGAATAGTTTGTTTGTTTGTTATTGTTGTTTTCCTTATAAACTATAGACGGAGCCTAAAGTTAAGCTAGCTAGCCTTCGCACTGCTTTTTCTATGCAATTGCAAAGTAGATAAACGTTGCTTCAGTTAATCTCTGGGTTGGTTTATGAACTGAAAATTTGACTTGCAAACATCCTGAGTGCCCTGGTGGTAGCTCAATAACCTCATTAGATCATACCTCTATACTTTGTGTTTATTGTCTATCATAAGCTAGGCCTAAATCCCTGAACTTAGCTGCAAACATTGGGTGAAAACCAAGCTCAATATCATCCCTGGACCATCGCACTGTCTCTCATTGGCAGTCTGGATGCATCACACCTCCTGTGTGCTGCAGGTGGGATGCATTCTTCTTTCCCTTAAGGACAGGTGCGATGATTGAATGAGACTATTTCTCTCTCCAGATTTTGGTTTTTTCTTCATTTTTTTCAGCTCTATTAAGTAGTTTTGCAGCCTATGATCAATATATCACTGTTGAAACCTTCTTCCTTTACATTATTCAACCTCAATTGATAAGGAATTGTGAATTTTTTTTATGTATCTTTCATCATTTACAGTCCTCCTTTGCAAAATGTAGCTTAATCGAATTGTCGTCTTTTGATTCGAAAGTGTCGCAACTGTCATTTTCAGTCAAGAAAAAGAGTGTCGTCAAGTCTTCCTCTTGTAGATAGTCGATTTCACTTTTGCCATTATATTTGATTTGAATTATCAATTATTTGAAGTGTCAAAAGTAGTTTTCCATTCAAAATTGAAAGTGTCGTCTTAGTCTTCCTTTCGTTTTTGAAAAGAAATTGCTAAAGTGTCACTTTGAGGAAAAGTAGTTCAGATCTGTACTTAGTTTTCCTTTTGTCATTCTCACATTAAGGAAATGGAAAAACAAATATATGCATGTGCATTTGCATTTAGACTACATGCGGAAATTGATTTAGGAAAAGTGCATTTAGTGTGTGTTCTATGCTCTATGTTGAAAGAATTTTACTCTTCTTTCCTCAGTAGCTAGGATTTTCATTGCTAAAAGAAAATAAACGACTGTTTATCATTTAGATTGCATATTTAGGAATTGTACATCTACATCACGCGGTGAACCTTGAAAGGAAAACTTCTTAAGAAAGATCAACTGTAAAATAAACCTCAATGAACATAAAGATGCTTTGGAACCTAACGCACAACATCTAGAAGTCTAGGCTAGAGACATATTCTGGCGTTGTAAAGCCTGGTAACTATTGTTTTCATCATAGTTTGGGTGATTACTCCTCTTTGATACGACAAGTGCTAGTATGGACTTGTGCTCCCACGTATCGTCTATTATATATTGGGAGACCACAATAGGCTGATATCCTTTATCCTTAGGAAGCTGTGTTTGCCGCTCTATCGATCACAATGCACTGAACATAGCATTCAGGAAGGTTGACTATCGTACGTAAAGTCCTTGGTAATTTCTCTATAATTTACCACCGGGGTGTATATTGTAGTTTTGCGATTGGTTTGGTAACCCCTCTATCTAGATTTCCAGAGTAGTCACTTTCATTCGTTTTCGACTCCTTAAAGGAAAAGGTCAATCTGAGCACTTGTCACTTCAGGCTCATTAAAAATCAAAGGTGATTGGAGTCGTCTTTAGATTTTTCTTGACTCTTAAATATTGAAAAAGAAAGTTGTGTCAAAGCGTCATAAAATTTATTTTATTCTGAATAACATCATTGTTCCCTCATTGGTCTTAGGTTGAGAAAATGGAGTCCACCAATCAAGGATTTACCCTTGGGGAAATCCTAGTCATTTCTCTTCTTGGAGAGATATTGGTGCTCCATAAATGGCTACATTGTCCCTTCCAGGACTCACAATTGGCCTGCCAATATGGCTATTCTTGACCTCTGTCGTTCAAAACACCGTAATTCCTTAGCAATCAAATCAACAGCCAGATGATACTAGTGTTGCTCCCCCACCTTCTACTTCATTTGTTTCTCCCTCTCCTTCTTCATCTTTGCTTGGTGAAACTAGTGACACTAAAAACCAAGTAGCTGAGAAGAAGAAGAAAGGGAAGGAGAAGAAGAAGAAGAAGCCAATTGTGCAAGGTGGCAACCTTGCATCGTCCAACAAAAATCCACACACTGCACCATCCAAACCCAAATCTCCATGTGTCATTTGCAAAGGAGACCACTATCATTGAGATTGTCCTTACACCCCGCGGATCTTGAGAGACTGGTCTCCCCGCTTGCACAATCCGGTGTCATCAACCTCTGTCGATCATGTTGAGAGTACACCATCAACTAGTGAAAATGAAGTCAATGGACAAAAAGGAAGATCTAAATTTCCTTGTAGGCTATGTGAAGGCGATCATGCCCTCCACCGTTGTCCTTTTTTGGATGAAGCTAAAAGAGTCTTGGATAACTGCCTGCTTCAACACAGTGACTTCCACCTGGATACAGGAAACTCTTGCCAAGTCCATCACTAGTTGAAAATTTGACCGAAATACCTTTGTTGTCAGTCGAAATTCCTATCATTGAAGATAAACCCTCTGAGTCCATACTAAACCAAATTCAACAGGTCGAGATGGTAGTCGACCCAGTCTTGTCTTCAGAAGGTCCACCTTTAGATGATACAGTCTCCAAAGACAATGAGAACGACATCGTTCAAATTCTTTTTGTTAACACAGAGTTCGATGAACATGGGGGCAATATACCCACTCCTTTACCGCAGGAGGGAAGTTCCCCATTTCAAGAGATTCATCTAGCCATTTATTCGGTCCCTCCTCTGAGCAATCTAGTCGTTTCCTGTTGGCATTATGGTTCAAGTGTTGTCCTTGATGGCAACTCACTCAGTGGATGGTACAGGTGCTCAGAAGTTGGTACAGGTGATGGCAACTTAATCAGAAGACAGATCTCAGTACAGCATGCCAAGGAAACTCATACACGCTGTTTCGTTAAGCCCAAGTCGCATGTACACGCAAGTTCGATTCAGAAAAAGCGCGTGTATGTGGAAAGGTTCCTTTGGTTCATGGTGGTTAGACCTTGGAAGTTGTGCCTATGATTTCGGACCATTATGTCTCGACGGGCGTGTCGATCCCTAGTTTTAAAGTTGATGGTATTGTGTTACTATGGTTTTGGCTCTTGGTATTGAGAAAGGCCTAAGGCTATATAAGGAGAAGAAGATCATTAGGCAAAGATCATCTTTCGACAAGGCATGAATATCTAAGAGAGAAAGAGATCTGATATGCAGGTTCTGAGTTGGTTGATCTAAGCCAAGGAGAGATCACATCGGTTAATGGAAGACTAGATCTAAGGATAGATCGGGATCTAATGGTTTGAAATGCACTATCATGATATGGTTGATTATGCGTATTTCTAGATCTGCATATTGTCGCAATGTTACGTTTTGAGTCTAACTAATATCTGGTACAGCTGCAAGTTGAGAAAGTTTATTTTTAGATCTGTACGCAGGTTGGCTTCGGTAAAAGGGCGTGTATATGCGGTTTCTGCTCATTAAAGTAGCGTATATCTTTTGAAGCTTGATTTTGGTTTACAGTGGGGTCTGACTGTTATTACAGAGTTCTGTAGTCTGCTCTGTGTTCTGGTAACTGGTGATTGACAGGGTTCAGTGGTTCAGTGATTCAAAGTTGGGTTGTTTTATGCTTCAATGATCTGTTGTGAAAATTGAATGAATTGTGGTCTTCAGATTGTAATGTTGTGCTTCAGGAATATCCAAGTCTGAAAATGTATGAAAAGTGATACCTGGAAGAAGGAAGATTGTAGGTCAGCACCTACGTACTAGTATCTTGGCTAGTACAAAAGCAAAGGGGGTTGGAGCTCCCTTCCAAGGAAGTTTGGAGAACGAGAGAAGGTTGAAGCCTTCTGCAGGTTGTAGCCTGCGTACTGGTATAAGGCTGCACCAGTACAAAAGATTGTAAAACTGAAGTTTCATATTAAGAAAGATAGAGACAACTTGCAGCAGGTGGTTTTCACCCACATTGGGTTTCCACCTTATATCTTGGTGTTCATGTGTGTGGCTTTTTATCTGTTCTGTTATACTGCACATGTTTACTGTTAATATGATGAATAATGTCCTGATGCACTTAATTGAAGAATAAGCCAACTAAATTGTGAGTTTTCTGCTTATACGCTGTTTTTCTTCGTCACAGTAGCGTGTACACGCTGGTTCACTTAACTGAAGTAGCGTATATGTTTTGGGCATTTAAAAGTTTGATTAATCTGATAATACTGATTCACCCCCCCTCTCAGTATTATTTCCAACAATTGGTATCAGAGCAGGTCCTTCAGAGAAGCTTGATCGCTTGAAGGAAGATCATTCATCATGAGCAACTACGAGAAAGAAGCATCAATCAGGCCACCGGTTTTTGATGGAACAAATTTCAATTATTGGAAGGTAAGAGTTACTGCATATCTTCAATCTCTTGGTACAGAAGTTTGGGACATTGTAGAAAAAGGCTATGCTTTTCCTTCAGCTACTCCTACAGATCCAGATGAAAAAAAGGCATATGAAACAAATGCAAAAGCAGTCGCTACCTATTAGGAAGTATATCTCAAACAGAATTCATGAAGGTCATGCACTTCAAATCAGCAAAAGAAATATGGGACAAAATGATCACTAGCTATGAAGGAGATGAACAGGTAAAGGAAGCTAAACTTCAAACACTCAGGATTCAATATGAGACTCTCAGGATGTATAATGATGAAAGTGTGGCTAATTATTTTCTCCGGGTAGATGAGATTGTTAATTGTATGAAAAACTTGGGTGAAGAAATAAGAGAAACTATAGTAGTTCAAAAGGTTCTAAGATCTTTATCCCCCAAGTTTGAATCTAAAGTATCTGCAATAGAAGAAAAAGAAAATCTCCGTGTTCTCACTATGTCTCAGCTACATGGAATTCTAACCGCTTATGAAATGAGAAAGGGAGGTCCATCTGACAGAAGGGAAGCTGCTTTTAAGGCATCAGGAAAAGAAGATTACTATGAAGCAAGCCATGTTCCAGAAGAAGAGGAAGAAGAATCAAATTTTGTCAGAAATCTTCAAAGGGGTTCTGGAAGGTTCAGAGGTAAGCTACCTTTCAAATGTTTTGCTTGTGGGAAAGTAGGTCATTATGCTGCAAAATGTCCTTATAAGGATAAAGGAAAAGAACCTGCTAGATGGAACAAGAAACAAAGTGCAAATAGGAAAAGCTACTACACCCATGAAGATAGTGATGGCTTATCAAACAGTGATGAAGATGAACAAGGTAATAAATATAAGCTGTTAATGGCATTTGAAGATGATGATTATGAGGATGCTATAGATGTGGATAATCTCTATAATGAAATCACTAGACTCAAGAGAAGCATAGAAGAAAGGAATGTGATTATTGATACTTTGCAATTTCAAATTGATGAAAAGGAAAAACATCTTGAAAAACTAGAAGGTGAAATTGTTGGTCTCAGAAAAGAAATTGAGAAAACAAAAACTATTAATCTTAAATTTGTCAAAGGATCTGAAACCTTGGATGAGATTATTAGTGTGCAGCGGTCTCCTCTAAACAAAACAGGTTTGGGCTATAATGGAGAAACCTCTCAAGCATCCACCTCAAAAAGTTATCTTGATGCAGCAAGAGGAAATGAGCGGAAGAACAATGAAGATAATCAGGTAAAGCAGGGACGAGTTACAAACAGAAACTATCAGGGACAATCCTCCTTAAGGATGAACAAAAGCTACAACCAACCACAGGTAAAATCTTCTCAGTTTGGCTCAAGAATAGATGAAAATAGAAATTACAATCAGTTGGCTGGTAGATTCAATAACCGCAGAAGCTTCTTCAATGGACAATGCTTTTCTTGCCACAACTTTGGTCACAGAGCAGCTCAATGTGTTGCATATAAAACAATCATGACTAGGGAAGCTCAAAAACAAAGAAGTATGACAGGGATTACAAAAAGGACCTATAACAACTTTTCGGTGCTTGAAAATGAAGTTGAATGTTCTATTTGCAATAATTTTGGTCATAAAGACTCTGAATGCAGGAGCAGGTTTCAGGAGAAAAAGGAACAAGCCACAAGCACCAAAACATGGAGAATAAAGGAACCTCAAACAGAAAGATGTGGGATAGCATTTTATGCAGAAGGACAGGAAAATCTATGGTACATTGACAGTGGATGTTCGAAACATATGACAGGTGATAAAGAAAAACTTGAATCTTATTCTACTTTAGAAAAGGGAAAGAAAGTCTCTTTTGGAAATGATACTCCTGCTACTATAAAAGGAAAAGGTATTGCTCCTTTAAAAGAAAAGGTCAAGGCTGGAAATGTTTTGTATGTTGATGGATTGAAACATAATCTTCTAAGTGTCAGCCAGATGTGTGATCAAAAAACAGAGGTTATTTTCAGATCGAATGGATGTCTTGTTCGTGATCTTGATACAGGTAAAACAGTTCTCAAAGGCAAAAGAACTCCAAATAATCTGTACATATTTGAAGAAGAACAACAACAATGCTATCTTAGCAAGGATGAAGAGCACTGGTTATGGCATCGAAGGTTGGGACATCTAAGCTTCTCACAAATAAGGAAAGCATGCAAATATCAGGCAGTTCGCGATCTTCCAGATATCAAAATTCCAGACAACACCATATGCAAATCTTGTCAGTTTGGAAAGCAGACCAGAACTAACTTTCCAGAGAAGGAAGGATCAGCTAGCTTGCCTCTTGAGCTAGTCCATACAGATGTATGTGGTCCATTTAGGAAAAGGTCACCTCGAGGAGAAGAATATCTGATATTATTCATTGATGATTTCTCAAGGTTTGTTTGGTTAGGGCTTATGAAGCACAAAGATGAAGCATTCGAAAAATTCAAATCCTTCAAAGCATTGGCCGAAAATGAATCAGGACACAAAATCAAGTGCCTCAGATCTGACAGAGGTGGGGAGTTCACATCAAATGAATTTTTTGATTTCTGCGATGAACATGGGATAAGAAGAGAATTCTCTACAGCTAGAACTCCTCAGCAAAATGGGGTTGTGGAAAGAATGAACAGAACTATCCAACAAATGGCTCGTGCTATGCTCGATGAATCAGGTACTCCTGCAACCTTCTGGGGAGAAGCCACACATGCTGCTGTTATCATTCTTAACAAAACAAATGTCCGAGTAAACAGCACTCAAACACCTCATGAGCTTTGGAGTGGTAAAACTCCTTCCGTGAAGCATTTCAAAATCTTTGGGAGCAAATGTTATATTAAGAACACTGATGAGCAACTTGGCAAACTTGAACCTAGAGCAGATGAGGGCATTCTTCTTGGTTATTCTCCACATAGCAAAGCATACAAGTGCTACAATAAAAGACTTGGCAGAATTGTTGACAGTATTGATATAGTGGTTGATGAGAAGGGATATATTCCTAGGCAAGTTCATCATGAAGAAGATGAAGGTTACTCTCAAAGGCGAAATGATGAAGAAGAAGAACCTCAAGAAGAAGAAGAATCTCAAGAAGAACCAGAGGAGCAGACAAGAATAGAAGAGAAGACTCCATCCAGATATGTCCAAAAGAATCATCCAGAAACTCAGATTGTGGGGCAGAAAGAAGCAGGAGTACAAACAAGAAGGACACTTGCAGAAGCTTCAAGCTACTTGGCTCTACTCTCCTCCATTGAACCACAAAATGTGAAAGAAGCATGCAAAGATGAATGTTGGGTCAAAGCAATGGATGAAGAACTTGAGCAAATCGAAAGGAACAACACTTGGGAATTGGTTCCTAGACCAAAAGATAAGAATGTAATAGGAACAAAATGGGTCTTCAAGAATAAGTTAAATGAAAATGGAGAAGTAATTAGAAACAAGGCCAGACTTGTTTGTAAAGGGTATGCACAGCAAGAAGGAATAGATTTTGAAGAGACCTTTGCTCCTGTGGCAAGACTAGAGGCCATCCGAATGTTCCTTGCTCTCTCAAGCTTTCAAAACTTCAAGGTATTTCAAATGGACGTGAAATCAGCCTTCCTGAATGGAGACTTAGAAGAAGAAGTATATATTGAGCAGCCAGATGGGTTCATTCTTGGGAATGATCCAAACCTTGTATGCAGATTGAAAAAGGCTCTCTATGGGCTCAAACAAGCCCCAAGGGCTTGGTACTATCGGTTGGACAAATATCTTCACCAACAAGGCTTTTCAAAAGGATCAGCAGATAGCAATCTCTATATAAAAGTTGAAAATAACAAATTGCTAATTCTTGTTGTTTATGTAGATGATATTATTTTTGGCAGCAATGAAGAAACTATGAGTCAAAACTTTGCCTTGGTTATGCAGAAAGAGTTCGAAATGTCACTTCTTGGAGAATTGACATATTTTCTTGGATTGCAAATCCAACAAAATGAAGGAGGTATCTTCTTGTCTCAAACCAAATACCTCAAGCAGATCTTGAAGAAGTATGGCATGGAAGAATCAAAACCAGTATGTACACCCATGGTTACAGGATGCAGCCTCAGTGCAAATGATGAATCAGCAGCAGTTCACCAACCCACTTATAGATCCATGATTGGGAGTTTGCTTTATTTGGCAGGTACTCGACCAGATATTACTCATGCAGTAGGGATGGTTGGAAGATTTCAAGCCAACCCAAAGGAAACCCATCTTCAGGCAGTCAAAAGAATCTTCAAATATCTTCAAGGGACCCAAAACTATGGCTTATGGTATCCTAGAAATACAGATCTCACTCTTCATGCTTACACAGATGCAGATTGGGCTGGAAGTGTGGATGATAGGAAAAGCACAAGTGGAGGTGCTTTCTTCATGGGTTCCAGATTAGTGTCTTGGTTCAGCAAGAAGCAAAGTTCGATTGCCTTATCTACAGCTGAAGCAGAATATGTGGCTGCAGCATCTTGTTGCACACAACTTCTTTGGATGATGCAGACCTTGCAGGACTTTCAAATCACTTGCACTCCACCTGTCTCTATCTTATGTGATAATACAAGTGCAATCAGCATTTCAAAGAATCCAGTCATGCACTCAAAGACCAAGCACATACCAATCAAGTACCATTTTCTTCGGGAACAAGTGCTTGAGCAGAAGGTCAAATTGGAGTATGTTCCTTCTAAGGAGCAAGTTGCTGATATTCTCACAAAACCACTGCCCAGGGAAACTTTTGAATATCTCAGACAAAAGCTGGGAGTAGTTGATGCTTCATCCTGTTGTTGAAATTTGTTTTGTTCTACAAAAAAATTGGTATACGCAGGTTACGGAAGGGATATGAGCGTATACACGCGGATTTATGGTGAGTAAGTCGCGTGTATGCTGGACGCTTGTTGCAGAAAGAATATCCGCGTACATACGCTGTTTTATACAGGATAAAACGCGTATATGAAGTTCTGAACAGCAAAGGAAAACTCTGAAGTTCTGAACAACAATAGGAATGTCAGAAGTATTCAGGCACAGTTTCAGGGAGTGCAACAGGCACAGGTTCAGGGGGAGCAGCTCAAAAGTCTCATAAAGCATTGTTGGCATTCAGATGTTTTGGTTGTTGGTTTAAGAAGAAGGAGCTCAGAAAGCAATTCTAGTTGCTGATCTAACAAGATGTTTATCAGATGCTGCTGGTGTCTTTTCTAAATCTTGGTCTAGATCTGTTGTCTCTATGTCTTTCTTGTCTCTTTTATGGTGTCAAGGTCATGTAACGGCCTTTGTTGGTTTCCCCACTATGCCTGGGATGAATGATGAAATGTTCATGTATTATCATGTGTCTTCACATGGTTAGGTGGATGAGTCAATATTGGTATATCCCCACTAGATTGGGTGATGAATGTATGTTGAGTCTTTTGATGATAGGAAGGTCTTCTTTAATTTATAAGTCTTTGTTCTTCTTGAAGAACATCTTTTGCAGATCTTGCCTACAGTCAAGGGGAGCATGAACAGCACTTGGTAAGCAGGACGGATAGATTGGTACACTTTGGCATACACAAAGGGGGAGCACACTTGGAGATTTCAGCATGTACTCAGGGGGAGTATGGACAGCAGTATGGACAGCAGAAGGAATACCAAGGAAGAGAATATTTTGGTCCACCCTTTGCCCTTGATGTCAAAGGGGGAGAGTGACTTGGTGTGGTGGTTGCCATCAAGTCCAAAGGGGGAGATTGTTGGCATTATGGTTCAAGTGTTGTCCTTGATGGCAACTCACTCAGTGGATGGTACAGGTGCTCAGAAGTTGGTACAGGTGATGGCAACTTAATCAGAAGACAGATCTCAGTACAGCATGCCAAGGAAACTCATACACGCTGTTTCGTTAAGCCCAAGTCGCGTGTACACGCAAGTTCGATTCAGAAAAAGCGGGTGTATGTGGAAAGGTTCCTTTGGTTCATGGTGGTTAGACCTTGGAAGTTGTGCCTATGATTTCGGACCATTATGTCTCGACGGGCGTGTCGATCCCTAGTTTTAAAGTTGATGGTATTGTGTTACTATGGTTTTGGCTCTTGGTATTGAGAAAGGCCTAAGGCTATATAAGGAGAAGAAGATCATTAGGCAAAGATCATCTTTCGACAAGGCATGAATATCTAAGAGAGAAAGAGATCTGATATGCAGGTTCTGAGTTGGTTGATCTAAGCCAAGGAGAGATCACATCGGTTAATGGAAGACTAGATCTAAGGATAGATCGGGATCTAATGGTTTGAAATGCACTATCATGATATGGTTGATTATGCGTATTTCTAGATCTGCATATTGTCGCAATGTTACGTTCTGAGTCTAACTAATATCTGGTACAGCTGCAAGTTGAGAAAGTTTATTTTTAGATCTGTACGCAGGTTGGCTTCGGTAAAAGGGCGTGTATACGCGGTTTCTGCTCATTAAAGTAGCGTATATCTTTTGAAGCTTGATTTTGGTTTACATTGGGGTCTGACTGTTATTACAGAGTTCTGTAGTCTGCTCTGTGTTCTGGTAACTGGTGATTGACAGGGTTCAGTGGTTCAGTGATTCAAAGTTGGGTTGTTTTATGCTTCAATGATCTGTTGTGAAAATTGAATGAATTGTGGTCTTCAGATTGTAATGTTGTGCTTCAGGAATATCCAAGTCTGAAAATGTATGAAAAGTGATACCTGGAAGAAGGAAGATTGTAGGTCAGCACCTACGTACTAGTATCTTGGCTAGTACAAAAGCAAAGGGGGTTGGAGCTCCCTTCCAAGGAAGTTTGGAGAACGAGAGAAGGTTGAAGCCTTCTGCAGGTTGTAGCCTGCGTACTGGTATAAGGCTGCACCAGTACAAAAGATTGTAAAACTGAAGTTTCATATTAAGAAAGATAGAGACAACTTGCAGCAGGTGGTTTTCACCCACATTGGGTTTCCACCTTATATCTTGGTGTTCATGTGTGTGGCTTTTTATCTGTTCTGTTATACTGCACATGTTTACTGTTAATATGATGAATAATGTCCTGATGCACTTAATTGAAGAATAAGCCAACTAAATTGTGAGTTTTCTGCTTATACGCTGTTTTTCTTCGTCACAGTAGCGTGTACACGCTGGTTCACTTAACTGAAGTAGCGTATATGCTTTTGGGCATTTAAAAGTTTGATTAATCTGATAATACTGATTCACCCCCCCTCTCAGTATTATTTCCAACATTTCCTTTGATTGGAATCTACTAGCAGGACCCCGCCTTCCATCTAATGCACCATTCTGAATCATAGCACAAGCATACAGAATGATCATGGCTGGCACTATCATAGATGAAGGGGCTTCTGTTAGTATCCTTTCCCCAATTGCTTGGAAAGCGCTTGGTTCGCCATTGCTTCTGCCTGAGATTCAAAATTTTTCAGGCTTCAATAAGGGGACCAGTCAACCGTTAGGGATCCTTCCAAATTTGCCTATAACTTTGAGAAGGAAAACCGTTCATCTGAACGTGATGGTAGTCTAAGGGCCGCTAGATTACAATCTACTCCTTGGGCGTGACTACATTTACAGCAGGGGAGCTATTGTTTCCTCACTCTTATGGGCGATGTGTTTCCTATATGAAGGAATAATGGTACAACTTGTTAACCTGCTTTCATTCCCCAGTTCAAACACGGTTACTAGTCAAACGCCATCCCTAAACGGTCTCTTTGCATAAGGAATGTCTCATCAACCTCTAATTTGTCCACCTGATGACCACGAATGATTCAGTTAATGTGACGAAACCCAGGGGGCATGCACCTTGCTCTGCTTCAGCAGGTGAACCCAAGTAAAAGATAGGTTTCCTCGTAGGATATATGACTAGTCTGACACACCCGTCCATTTAGGATGTGGGATTAGTCTGGAAAAATATTTCCTCATTGAAGGTTATGTGATTGGAAGTGGATCCACACCATTCACCTTTGTCTATTGCGATGGATATAGCCAAGGAAGTGTTTTGTCTGCAATGTAGACAAAACAATCTTACTTTAATTCAAGGACTTCCATATGGTAACCTAGAAACTATACTTTTCTTTATACCTGGTGGCATGCAAACCTTTTTTACGCAAGTGAAAAGCGACCAGCATAACTCTAACCCCATAGTTTTTACTAACTTCAACCACTTAGGTTAGGTGATTGGTCTGATCAACCATTCACCTTTGTTAACGGCAAAGTAAAGGAAATGTTTTGTACGAAACTATCCTACCTAACCTCAGTAGTTCATTAACCCCTAGTGTAGTTAGTTTTGTAGTTGGTCGTTTCTAGCCTGCATACAAAAGGCTCATGAGCAAAGTTTCGCATGGAGCAAGCTCACTAAAAAGTGAACCTACTAATGAGAGACATCCTTAAAGATGACTGGTACGAGCAATGTTTCCACAAAGTTCAAGCTCGTTAAAAAATAAACCTAACACTTAGCATAGTTTCCAAAGATTCAAGCTCATTAAAAAATGAATCCACCCACGGTAAATACCCTTTGTGATCACATTACTATCAGCCTTTTGAGCCTTGGTCGTGTTCTTATCGTCACCTCCACTCTTTCAGCCGATCATACGCCTCCACTTGATTGTTTACCCTTTTGAGGAATAGCTGCAATGTGTGATTCTGTTAGCCACCTTTTTTACATTGTCGTGCTTGAAAAGTTTCAAACTTACCTGGAACAAGTTGCTACCTGAAAGCATCACTCGTTCCTGAAAAACGAGTCTCTTTTAAGCTCTTTTTAGACTCGTAAAATATGAAAATATTGCCCAGCTACTAGCCTTTCTAGCTTGTTAATGTAAAGGGAAGCACCATCCCTCCTCTATATTTTAATCTTTGGACACGAGGGATCATTACACAAAAAGATCGAGTGCTTGTCTTGTTCAGATCGCTAAAACTATCGAAATGTCATCCCTTTCGTATTCTTTTATACTTTTTCAGACTTAAGGGATTACACTACGAAAAAGGACTACTGGAGTTTCCTTTTTGTCTCTTTTCAAACTCTCTAAACATGAAAAGGACCGAGTTATCTTTGTCGTTAAACTCGTTAAAACAATAGCGACAAACTTGTCCATACAGACAAGAGTGAGTTTCACTGTCGCTAGGCTCGCTAAAACATAGCGACAGGTTTGCCCGAAGGGAAAATTATAGAACAAGCATATGTTATCCTCCTCAAGCTTGAAAAAAATAAGGAGGTACTAGTCAGTAATGACTGGGGAAAAAAGGGAAGAAAACTTGAAGAACTTCATTGTTAGCATGTCACTCTTGAACATGACACTTTCACTTCATCGCCATGATTGAGTCGGGTTGGGTTATTCCGTTCACCATCATATCACCATTGGTGATCCAGATGGATATTGGTGGCCACTAGCCAAGTCCACCTGGACCCCCACCATTGTCTCTTTTAGTTTTTTCAGTTTCCTAAATTATAGCAGAGTTTACTATTTTTAGAAGTTTTTTCGGGTCCTAAACTTCCGGAGCCGTTTTGAGGCCCTAAACGATGCTTTTTGGGAAATCTACCGCTAGCGATTTTTCTGTCGAAAAATTGTCTTTTCTGTCATACTCCTTAGAGAGATATTTCCAACGGGCTATCATGCACGTCAAACAGAGATAAGATGACCAATTCGTGACCCTGGGAAGTTGGCTGTCCAACTCACCCCAAAACGGGGCCCACAATTTGGCGTTTCATCTTCTAGGGTTAGGTTTCGGGATGTGAAGGGTTTTCTATTGTTTCTAAACAATAAATAGGCCTTCGAGCCTCATTGTAAGACAGTTCAGAGGCATGTAGCCACTACATCTCTTCTCAGAGATAAGCTACCATCACCCTAGCTGGCTTAGTTCCATCACTATGTGTAAACATATTCCAATATTTTATATTAATGAAATGAAGTATTATTTCCGTTGCATATCTTTGTTTATGGTTATATCTGTAATTTGTCATGTTCTTGTTAAATCGGGATCAGTGGTATCAGAGCGGGTCTGTTTTTTTCTCTGTTTTTCTTTGCATGTCCCCAACGAGGTCGAGATATAAGGAGATAGGGCTTGAACTGGTCAAACGTTTGCGAGACCAGCCTCGCAAATCCTGATGGCCTCCCATGGCGGATGAGAAGAAAGACGAGGGGGAAGGAGATCCTATCAAAATCTTGCTCGAAGAAGCCCTCGAGCGACAACAAAATGCGATGATGGATAGTTTTGCCTAGATCCTTTAGCGGCTACCTAGAAGTGACGCATCGGCTTCCAGTAGCCACTCTAGAAACGCCACGCCCTTTAAGGTATAAGTTAATTTTGAAATCCCCATATTTGAGGGTCAGATAGATGTATATGCCATAGATAAATGGTTAAACCTGCTAGAGGGTTATTTTTCTGTTCATGAATTTTCGAGTCGGGAAAAGATTGTTTTTTCTCTTCTCAAAGCGACCCCCCACGTCAAGGACTAGTGGGAAACCTACTGCAAGCAGAAGGATGAAAATACCAGCTCACTATTTTCAGCCGCACCCACATGGAATTCATTCCGGGATGCCATCAAGGAGCATTACTACCCTGTTGGAAGTTATGAGGATGAATACATAAAGTGGACCACACTGCGGCAGGGAAGGGACCAAGACAAGCCGGAGTTCACTAATCTTTTCCATACCCTTCACACAACGTTGGGTATCAAGGATACAAAGCAGCATTTGATACTCAAATACCGCGGCTGCCTGCACAAGTACATCTAGGAAGAAATAGAATTCCTAAACATCTCCTCGCTCGTCACAACATATCGCTACGCTGTCAAGGTTGAGCAGAAGTTTAACAAAAGAAGCGAGACTTTGGATCTGCGAATTAGAAGCAAGGGAAAGGTGCCCCTAAACCACAGAACAAAGGACAAAGCCAAGGCAGGGTAGCCCAAGGCAACCCGCCAAAGCTGCAAGCAAAGAACAGTGCCGCGAAGCCGAAAAAGGACACAGGGAAATGGTGTGAGTTCCATAAGAGCTCCACTCACAACACAAGTGAGTGTCGGGCCAAGCAGTGACTGGTGGCTGAGTTAAAGGTTTCAGAATTAGATGCATGTTCCGACTCTGAGTCAGAACGTGGCAAGGGGAATGAAAAAGGGAAGCAAATCATTGATGTAGATCCCAACGCCACTGTTGCTACCGCCAAGATCTAGAAAAAGGAACCCGAAGATCCAGAGGAGGAGGAGCGTCTCTTCCACTCCCACATGTGGGTAAAGGGCTCCCCGCTACAGTTCATTGTCCATAGCGGGAGCCAAAAGAACCTCATTTCGGTAGAGGTCATGAAGCGGTTGGGCTTACCGACCATAGCACATCCACAACCATATACCATCGGGTGGCTTCACCAAGGACGGGATCTTCGTGTGAGCCAGCAGTGTCGCCTTCCATACAACATCAAGCCATTCATAGATGAGGTATGGTGTGACATTGCTCCCCTTGATGTTTGTGATGTATTATTAGGGTAACCATACTTGTGGAAGCGACATGTTATGTAGGAATCAAGGACCCGTGTTGTTATTATTACATTGGGAAATAAGTTGTACAAGATACCAGAGGTAGCATCGCCTACCGCCATCTCTTTGATTACTGCAAAACAATGCAGTAAGCTCATTTCCAAAACCAGGAAATTTGTTTTCCTGACGATACACCCTCAAGAAAAGAAGAAGATGGTGGCCATGACCTCCAGACAAGGCCCCTCTGCACGACAACTACAGATGGACAAGGTCGTGGAGGAGTATGAGGACATCTTCACCTCCCCCGTAGGGGTTCCTCTACACTGTTAGGTCAAGCACTCCATCAATTTGACCCTAGGTGCGCCGCTACCCAATGGACCAATTTATCGGTGCTCCATTCTGGAGAACGATGAAATAAAGAGGCAAATTCAGGAGCTACTGCAAAAAGGTCACACCTCCATCCGAGTTCATCGCCTTGTGGGAGCCAGATCGTGTTGGTACAGAAGAAGGATGGGACTTGGAGACTCTGTATTGACTATCGGGCACTGAACAAGATCACTGTTCGTAATAGGTACCTGATCCCACGGATTGATGACCTCCTAGACCAACTAAAGGGGGCAAAATATTTTAGCAAGATCGATCTGAAGTTAGGATATCACCAGGTACCAATCGAACCCTCTTATGTGTGGAAGACTGCCTTCAAAGCCAAGGAGGGCCTTTTCGAATGGCTGGTTATGCCTTTCGGATTGACGAATGCTCCTGCAACCTTCATGAGGCTAATGGATGACATCTTGTGGCCATTCACCAACTCATTTGTAGTGGTCTACTTGGATGACATTCTGATCTTCAGCCAGGGTAGGGAAGAGCACCTCCACCACATCCGACAGGTTCTCCAAACACTGCGGCAACACAAGCTATGTGCCAATTTGGAGAAATGCACTTTTGGCATGACCCAGGTTCAGTATTTGGGATACATTATTGATGAAATTTGGGTGCATGTGGATCCAACCAAGATCCAAGTCATTTGGGATTGGCCATCTCCAACCACTCTGACAGAGCTTCGGAGCTTTCTAAGTCTTGCCAACTTCTACCGCAGATTCGTGTTGGGGTTTTCTCATATCACTTGGCCCTTGAGTCAAGTCACCAAGGGAGGACCAAAAGCAAAATTATTTTGGTTTGAATCTCAACAGAAGGCATTCATAGAGTTGAAAGATCACCTCTACACAACACCAGTGCTCACATTACCGGATTTACAACAACCATTTGAGGTCAAGACAGATGCCTCTGACTATGCTATTCGGACAGTCCTTACTCAACATGGGCATCCAGTGGCATATCACAGTGAAAAACTTTCAGACACAGTCCGAAAGTATCCCACTTATGATAAAGAGATGTATTCCATTGTGCAGGCCTACCGAAAATGGAAGCATTACATTTTGGGGAAGGAAACGGTCATCCACACAGACCACTGACCCCTCCAGTTCATACAGACCCACGGGAAATTGCAAAATGATCGCCATCAGAAGTGGTCTACATACCTGCAAAAGTTCCATTTGAATATCAAGTATAAGAAGGGCAGCACCAATAATGTTGTAGATTGGCTCAGTCTACCACCGATCATGGCGTTAGCCATTGTGCTCAACTCTTGTGGACATGAGACATGTGATTGGCCACTTCTCTACAAAAGCGGCCCAGAATTTGGCCACACATACCAGACACTCTTGGAGGGTCGGCATGTTCCAGATTTTCACCTCCAGGATGCCCTTTTATGCCACCTGGGTCACCTTTGTTCCTTCAAGCGAGCGTGCTAAGATGATTTTCGAAGCACACTACAGTCGGGCTACTAGGCATTTTGGGGTCGAGAAAATGGTGGTATTACTGCAAACGTATTTCTATTGGCCAAATCTTCGACAAGATGCTGAGAAGTACATGAGATTATGTACTACCTGTGCCATTGCCAAACCGACCATCAAGAAGCAATGCCTCTATAACCCGCTGCCTACCCCTAATTGACCTTGGGAATCCATCTCCATGGATTACATGTTAGGCCTTCCTTCCACTAAGCATGGAAATGACTGTGTTTTTGTGGTTGTCGATAGGTTCTCAAAGATGGCCATTATGGCGGCCTGCAAGAAGAATATCACAGCAGAAGCCACTGCCAAACTCTTCTTTGAACGAGTGTGGGTGCACTTTGGGATCCCACAGTCTATCATCTCAGATTGGGACAGTCGGTTCCTCAGTACATTTTGGTCCAGTCTCTCGTCAATGATAGACACCAAACTCACTAAGTCCACAGCCTTCCATCCTCAAACTCATTGCCAGACAGAGGTTGTCAATAGGATGATTGAACACATTCTACGCATGTACAACTCAAAACATCCACACACATGGGATGAGAGCCTCCCCTATGTTTAGCATAGCTACAACCGAGCTCTTCACAGCTTGACTAGCCACAACTCTTTTCAGGTGGGCTTGGGATTCCAACCACTATGCCCCATTGATGTGGCCATGCCACTTGCAGCTACTCACACAGATTCGACTTGTGTACAATTCGAAACAGACAAGGCAACTAGCTTCATTGAGCACATCCAACATATTCGCCAGCAGGTCCATGAAATTCTGGAGAAATAAAGTGCCAAGTACAATTAGCGACATGATCAACATCAGGTGCCACATAAGTTTCATGTGGGCGACAAAGTGTGGCTGCATTTGCAAAGGGAATGCCTTACTGGAGCATATCGCAAACTAAGACCACTCCGATATGGTCCTTGCACGATTACTAAGGCTGTGGGAGAAAATGCATTTGAGCTTAGCATTCCCCCATTGCTTGGCCTGCACCCAATGTTCAATGTGGACCACCTCCAGCCATACTTTCCACTATTGCTAGACACATCCGACATTGCAGAACAACTCACACCCAACGAATTAAATCTAGATTACATGGAACAAGCTACAACTGATCGGATCATGGGCACACAAATCAAGAACACTCACCAACAGAGTATCCAATTGTATCGAGTTGTCAAAGTAGGCCAACTCCTTCACCAGGGCAAGTGGCTCACCAGGGACCAAGTTCAGCAAAAGTTTCCTCATCTCATGGAGGAACTCAACACAATGGGGACCATTTCTTCCTAAGGGGGGAGGAATGATCCAGGTGGATATTGGTGGCCACCTGCCAAGTCCACCTGGACCCCCACCATTGTCTCTTTCAGTTTTTTCAGTTTCCTAAATTATAGCACAGTTTACTACTTTTAGCAGTTTTTCGGGTCCTAAACATCCGGAGCCGTTTTGAGGCCCTAAACGATGTTTTCTGGGAAATCTACCGCCAGATATTTTTCCATCCAAATTATCTTTTTTGTCATATTCCTCGGAGAGTTATTTCCAACGGGTTATCATGCATGTCAAACGGAGATAATATGACCAATTCGCGACCCCGGTAAGTTGGCTGTCCAACTCACCCCAAAACGAGGCCCACAATTTGGCGTTTCATCTTCTAGAGTTAGGTTTCGGGATGTGAAGGGTTTTCCATTGTTTCTCAACAATAAATAGGCCTTCGAGCCTCATTGTAAGACAGTTCAGTGGCATGTAGCCACTACATCTCTTCTCAGAGATAAGCTACCATCGCCCTAACTGGTTTAGTTCCATTACTATTTGTAAGCATATTCCATTATTTTATATTAATGAAATGAAGTATTATTTCCGCTGCATATCTTTGTTTATGGTTATCTCTATAATTTGTCGTGTTCTTGTTTAAATCCGGATCAATTGGTCCTCCGTACAATCCTTTTTTTGGTTTAACGCTACCAATCCATTTCAATGTCGCTAATATGTTCAAGAGAAGTCGCTCAGAGAATTCACCAACCCAGCTAACGTCTCATCCACTGCAATACCTTCACTCTCCATTTTTCATGACTGCCACCCTGAACCTTGTATAATCATATCATTTTCACCTCCACAAAATCATTTGCTCTGTTTCGTGTCATAGATATGGGATTCATTAAGGCCCTCCTACAACAGGTCACTTCTTGTTGACATCAGCTCATTATCCAAAAAGTTGACTTACGAACAACCCTTTCAATACATTGAAGCTTGCATGCCTCAATGGCAAGTTTCTCACTTCTAGTGACAGGTTTACATCAATGGCCTTGGACCGAAAGAGTTTGTGTGGTGTTCGACATCGACTCATATATTCACACCACGTGAATTGTACTACAATACCTTGAGGGTCATTATCATTATCGGTTATTCCTCTCGCGCCTGTTAACAACTTACATCATTGGCTGGTAATTAGGTGATGTCTTTCCATGTTTGACTTCAAAACATCTTTTCATGTGGATTGACTTGTACATCGGGTGAATGTTGAACGAGTTTGAAGACCCCAGATCTAGTTTCATCCATCCAGGCTAAAATATATTCAGGAAAATAAAGACATCAAATGTACTCCATAGCTACACAGATAATCATCTAAGCTAAGGGATGATGGCTCTACCAGAATCATCAATCTTCCACACAGACAGTTGTCTGTCCTATGTACATGAAAATGAATTTATAAAGCTGAGAATGGGAATTCCCACCTCAGCTAGATCATGAAAATATTATGAAGATAATGTATTGTATTGTATCTTATTATAGGTCACCTTCTAGTTCGAAAAAACTCAGATCCTCATGATAAAGCATTTCACCTGACATCAGAAGATTTACAATCTCATGATTTAGGGGCAACTGTTATAGACATATTTGGGCACTGCAACCCCAATCACATATGTCGATAAACCAAGGGCTCTCAAACCCCTAAAAGTGTTGTTTGATACCCTAAAAGATCAAGGTCAACTAATTACATCATTTCCTAGAAGTTCTCCCTGAAAAACTACTCAGAACAGGTCAAAATTGGACCATACAGACTACTCCATGCTGAGGGTGCAATGCATCTCACCTGTTACACACAAGGGGTGCGATGCATACTGAAAAGCCCTTTTGTAGGGTGTGATGAGTGAGAGCAGACAAATGGTAGAGGCAGTTTGCTAGGTGGAAACTCGGAGAATCTTCTAGAAACTGCTCATATGACACTTGCCTCTTTGAATTCGCCTAGGGATGAGTAAGAGATCATGAAATATCCAAGTGGAACCAAGAACTATCAGTAAAATGACACTAATCAAAATCTCAGAAGCTGAATCATCCCCTGCAAATATCTATATATGGATCCCTCATCCCAGAGACCCAGAGGCTGGAATTTTGTATTTTGTAAGGAAGTGTTGTTGGTTTCTCTGTGAAGCATTGTATTGTTGGGTGATATAGCTTTTAATGAGGTTAAGAGGGCTTTCATGCTGGGAGAATGGTGCTGGCTTAGACAGCTGGGTTGTAGTCCTCTCTTCTACTACTTCTATCAATAAATCTATTTGAGTTTTCTTCCATATACTTGTATATTTATGAATCTTGTATTTGTGTATGCATTTGTATGGTTGATGTACATCTGATTCTACATTGTTTATGGTTATAGATCTCTATGCTTTGATGGTATTTTGTTGCTTTCACTCTACAGGTGTTATTTGAAGCGAGATAAGTGAGAAAGGAGTGGCAAAAGCTCTATCAAAGGAGAGAGGAAATAAGCAAGGAGCCAAGCGAAAGACTAAGGTTGGTGCTCTCTGCTTCTCTCTCATCTATCTCTCATAAAGGAAAACACAAGTTACTTTGAATTGTTTGTTTCTAAGATAGATACCCATCTTAGTGGGACTAGAAGATCTAAGTAGACACTAGTTTTCTCGGAAACAACATGTAGTGTTCATCCAACTCCATTACCGATGACTTCATTCATTTTCGGCTATTCCAACGCACGCTCACTAGAGATGCTACAAAATGGTATGTAGACTAGCCCGCCAAATTTGATTCCATTTTCGTGATGCTTGATAAGTTGTTCCTCTCATATTTCTAGCTACCTCTCCGATACGACACTAGTAAAAAGATATTGACCTCATTTTGTCAGTCCTCTGCCATTCGCCTTTCCGACCATCTTCAAGAGTGGCGTAGAAGGAGGAGCACATGTCGTGCCCTGCACTTTGAAGATTGTGTCTATCTAGATTGGTTTCTTAGGAGCATTTTAGCAACCATTGGAAAAGATGTCGCATCCCATTTTCCTCAGACTGAGGAAGAAGCTCTCCAAACCATTCTGAGATATGACCTAATTTATGTGCAATCCGGTTCTGTTTATACCATCATTCCAAACCTTCCAAGTCCTGGAGGTTCCATTGCACAGGGGGAATCTCACGTTGCCAACAGTATCGTTGGAACCCTTTCACATCGTTCCCCATATACTCAGCAAAGTTATGGCCATCCACAGGGGGGGACCAGTTCCTCCAACACTTATGCCCCTCTCGCTAGCAAAATGTTTTAAGGGCCCCAACCTATCTACCAAACCATTGCTCCTCCTTATGAACAATCGAGCACTCCCGCCCCTCAAGTTTTAACACTGCAGCCTCCAATGCATCCTCAACCCCTATAGCTACTACCCCCTTAGGGTCAGGTAACTAATCCCCAAAATTTGAAGAAAAATAATAAGGGGAAGGGTAACAATGGTAATAAGGGTAACCATGGTAATCAAGGTAATCAACCTTCTGAATCCCAGGGGAACCAGCCTGACACCAACAACTAGCAATAGGGAAGCCAACCCAAGAAAAACAAGGCTATTTGTACGAACAAGCCTTGTGCATGTTGTGGTGTGCACGGCCATTATACACATGAGTGTCCTATCTTACCCTAGATGCACCAAATGTGGGAAGCTCAAGCAACTTCTAGAGGCCAAGAATTGCCTCAGAATCCTACACCATCTCAACTGACAGTGCTTACAAATCCTTTCCCTCAATAAGGATTTGTTTCTTCTCAACCTCAGCCAGGTCAAGCAGCCAACCCTCCCCAACCTTCTGGTCCTGGTAACTAGTAGATCCTCATCATGAGCTCTAATGAGGTTAATCCCTCCAATATCAACTTGCAAACTCGATCGCATCAATATGATAAGCCATTAACTTTGTCTGCCACTGAGTCCAAAGCCAAAGCTTCTACTGAGCCTCTTGTGACATCAAATGTTCCATTACAAATCCCTCAACCTAAAGCCAAGACAATTCCCAAGATCCTAAAGGGACCATTACACCATAACACGACTTCTAACCGAGTCGCCCAAACATACAATATAGTAGATGAATTGCCGCCATGCCGATGCTGGATGTACTCCAGTCATGCCCATCTCAAAAGGGAGCTCTAATAACTTCTTTGGGCATGGTAGATCCTTCTGACGATCATTTGATTGTCTTCCTAGTTAATACATCAGAACATCCCCCATTGCATTGCTCCATTTCTTTCTCGGTACTAGTCTGAGTCCGTAATGTCATCATCTACTAATGCATTATTGAGGACGGTGCATCCACCTGTGTGATATCCACTACCATTTGGAAAAAAATTTAGTCACTTGAGTTGTCCCCCTCCACCATCACTTTGCATGCTTGGGACAGACACTCCTACTAGCCTCTTAGCATGTACCGCAACTATCCAGTGACCCTTGCGGGAAAGACTGTCCATGTAAATATTGAGGTTATTGATGCCCCTTTAGATTAAAACATTCTCTTCGATCGTATAGTTTTCCGCAAGATGTGCTTCCCCTATGAAGGGAAGATTGTTACCATAGATTAGTTGACTTACTACGAGCCGACATTCGTGACATCCCCCGAGTCCATTATCTCATCAGTGTTAGATAAGAAGTTTTCAACACCTCTCACTGGTGTTTCACCGAGAGTCTATAAAGTTTCCTCATTGTTGGGTTCTTTCCTTGGTCCTCCTCCTCTCATCTTAGAGCCTCATTTTTTTAGCGTCACGGGTTTTCCTCAAGCAGTCTGGTACATTCGATCCACAATGAGCTCCTCAGCACCGTGTGGTTACCATCCCAGCCGAGTCATCTAGATCCACCCCCCAGGACCTCCTCCATTTGTGGGTGCCTCTCCTATCTTCCCCCAGGAACTATTCCTCGAGGTCTCAACCATCCAGTTGTTGTTCCGCCAGGACATTACCTTGTAGGCCAGGTACCTTTCTTATTTCCCCCTCCCGCAATATTTTATGTCCCTGCCATGGCTTCATTGGTCCTTCCTAACATGACTTTATGGATCCCTGTATGGTACATTGATCACCCTGCAAGAATTCTTCTTGGTCAACTAAGACCTTATAATGCTCTGACCCTGGTTCAATTGGTCCCTACGGCCCCTACCACTACTTTAGTTCCATCAAAACCTCAAGAGAAACCCACTCCTGTTGTGAAAGCATCTGGACAGGGGGGAAAAGCTGAGAGGAAAGAACATAAGGACAAGGCTCCCCAACCTCCTCTAATCCCAAGGCCCCAAAGTTGTCACCTCCATGTGCTTTGTGTAAAGTTGTGGGGCACGTGACCAATAATTGTCATGAGCTTCCTCATCTCAAACCTTTGGTTCATAAAACGTTCCCTAAGTGAAATATCCCTAAAGTCCATGTTAACTTACTGGGTCCACCCAAGAAACTCAGAATGTTACACAAAAATCACCCTTGTGCCCTGTGTGATCATCATGGTGACTACTCCCATTGTTGCCCTCATCTCAACGAATTTTGTGATTTCCTTAAGGCACTTCGCGAATACGAGATCACTCATAATGGACCAACTTCTCCTCTTCCTATGGATTTTTGTACTAATAGTAAACCAGAATAGAGGGAATCCAGTTCCTTGTAGGTAATCCTTTATAAGGTTTCTGAACGTGCTTATATTCAACCGATTTCAATAGAATCCCAGGTCTCAACATGCATAGATCCTTCATCTACTATCTCGTGGTCTACCATTCCATATGATGCCTATGTGAACCTTTTTTCTCATGTTGATGCACTAGGTACTGCACCGCATGATGTAGTCAATATTCCTCTCGTCTGCGCATCTTCCATTTTGATGAGGACATCATGGAAGCTATGTCTACCCCTAATTACCCTTGCACTTAGGCAAGAGGGAATATTTTTTGGAGGATTCTAAAGGCCATTTCCTTCCTAATAATCCCAATGCAATCTACCTAAAGAAATTTTTCTCATAGCTTATCTCTTTGATTTGCATGTCTTTATTTCTGTCATGAAGTTAGGTAGGATGTATCATCTCATTTGTTGTCTTTTGCACCTTTTAGATCGATTCATCATCCACACCATATATCGTTCATGTTGATGGTGCAAGTCGCTTCTCCAGGAATATAGCCTCAATAGCCTGGGCCATTTTTACCCCCTTGCATACATTAGTCCTTTCGAATGACGTGTGCATTGGATTTGCCACCAATAACTAGGCCGAATATGATGCAGTGATAGGTTTGTAAGCCAATTCCCTTTCTCATCGCATCCTTCATCTTCATGTTCATTTATATTCCTTGCTACTTGTCATGCAATTGAATGGTGTGTATCATGTGCATAACCAAGTCATATTTAGAAAATATCCGCGTGTTAAGCTATTGGTACGTGAATTTGAAACCATTACTTTTAGTCAAGTTCCTAGAGCCCAAAATAACTATGTAGATACCATTGCAAATAACATTATAGACTGGCATTTATCACATGTATACCATAGAAGACAACAATAAACAAAACACATCGGGAAGCATCATCGTCATATAAAAATGCATAATCATATTATGTATCATATAAGTGTTCAGAGCCCATAGCTCTAAATACATCTGACATGCCCATAACATGTTACAAAAATCAAAATCAAAGGGACCCACATGTCCCCATATCTAGTCACTATCCGAAGGATCACGCACCAAAGGCTCTACCTCACCTGCATGTATATCACGTACTGCATGACTAGCCATCACCATGCACCGCATGATACCTCGCCACTCTAAGGGAAGGTCGTTACACTCATATATGTATCGATTGTCGAGCTCATGCCATCCACGCTCAGAAACTCTGGTCAATGGTACCCCACATCTACAGTGTAGATAAACAAGTAGCACATTATCCTCTAGACCCTGACAAGATGATGATGTTCCCCAATCTGCAGCCACAAGCGCTGCAGCTCGTCCTACATTTCTTGCTGGTTTTACCGGTGCTATGTTTGTATACCACATATTTTACACTTAGTACCATATACATGTGATAAAAATATGAAATGCACCATAAAAATAGTAACATAACAATTACCATTTCGTCCCCATGCTTGCCTGAACGAATGTGGCAAGTCAGGATCTCCTTGATAGTTCATCCCACTATAAGGATAATTGTCAATCTAGAGGGGCATCTGATCCCATTGTGAAGAAAACGTGGGTTGGAACACCCATTCGACTCCAAAACACTCTCAACTAGCATCATCCGCCCACTAGTGATGTGGTGGAATGCATGGCTGCCCAAGATCTGTACCCAAGTTGCAGAAACAACTTGTGTCTCTAGCCGATCCAAATCACGAATCGGGATAGTCGTGCCCTTCGCATGCACATCCTATGGACAATGGCACTCCACAAACTCTGTAATGTTCCTCCCACAAGGAAACACCAGATGGATATCTCCCACTACTCTGAGGGGATAGAGTCCAGTGAAGAAATAAATATCCTGTAATGTGAGCTCAATATTGTGCCCCTACATGACAAATACCTCATGTTTGGATCCCAATAGCTCACAATTCTCAATAGCAAGGGCTCACCTACCCTCATCAATGGGTTATCTACCAACTTGAGAACCCCATAGTGAACCAATGCCCCTCGAACCCCCTGATCCATCTGAATCACAGATCAGAGGGTATCCAAGTCTCACTCACACCAGTTGATTTTTAGCTCTATCATGCCTGCAAAACACCACATGTCTTATCAGTTGAGAGAAGAAAACACTAGTCTACACTAATCAACCTACAACCCCCACCAAGCAAGCAAACCAACCCCCTTTTTAGCCCCAAATTGCAGTTTTATGCCCAGAAACTATGAGCTCACAGGTTTTCACCCATTTCCTGTGATCCAATTTCACTTCTAGGCACAAAAAGTGTGATTAGATCATGAAGAGGAGCCAAAAATCACGAAATAAATAATTGAAATTGTAGAGATGATTAAGGTAACCTACCTGAAAGTCACAGATCCTGATTCTAATGGCTGGTTTGTCCACTATGATCTCCACAAGATTTAAGGCCTTTTCCTCCTCTCCAAATTTAACACAACTCACTTAAAAAATGAGTTCCAATTGGAGGGAAAATGTCCTTTCATAGAAAAATCCACAATTTTTCTGTCGCTCGCTTTGGCCAAATAGTAGCTCAGCTTGATGAACCATCAACGTCATTGGAAATCTCTCATTGAGTACTATAATGAGTCTTTCTCAGTTTTGGATGATTTGAAACTTCACTAGGAAGCCATTTTTCCAAGAAGGGTCACTTTGTCGCCTCTCAAAATCGGATTTCTTCATATGCGACGCTTGTAATTTGGGGACCACCTTCCCTTGGAACTTTTCATCTAATGTGTCAATTTTCATCATGTGTAACCATCATTTACTCATTTTTTCATGGTCCCCACCAGGCCTATTCTGTGTGGTAGTGTCATCGAGTAACCCTTGTTCAGAGCATCCGCAATGAGTCACCCTTGCATCCATGGAGTCTGTTTCGTATCCCATTATATCATATCACAGTATTCCATCCATATTTTGATACCGTTTATCGTGTCTTGCCAATTTTGGCCTCTAGTCATACTTTCCGCATCCCATCTAGTGTTGAGTTAGTCGCTACCAAGTCAACCATGCACTTTATGCTCTGACAAGGGCAGTCGTCTATTTGTCCCTCAATCCCTCATTTTCCATTATACCTGGTGTCAATCCATCAATCACATTACTATTTTCCTTCATACCTTACTTGAGGATCCTCATTGCCTCACTTATCATGGGCCCTATTCTGTCGACATCAGCTCATTTATTCCATAAGAATGACCTAGAGGGCGATATATCTTGGCTCCAGCTTCCATTCTTGTTCGATACTTTGGATCGAGTAGAGGGACTCATTATTTCCCTTTGACTTGGTTGTTTCATTTTCGTGATACATACGCTCGATGTTCCAGTGATGCAGCAGATTGTGCCAATGGTTCCTAGGTGTGTTTTTGACATGTTTGAGACCTCATGAGGGGGTGGCCCTTCAGGTCGCCCCCCACATGCTCGAATGCATTCCTATTATGCTACAACCTTAGATGCAATTCTGCAAATATAATGGGTTTGGTTCCTACCAATCACAATGTTCATGGCATGCACATCTCCTTCAGATGATCCATTTAGTTTTGCAGATCCCTTCCTTGTTCAACAAGGCTTCTTCGATTGTTCTACCCTCCCTCCAACCCATGTTTTGAGGGAAGGGCCATTATATCTCATGTAATCAGTTCATATTATATTCAATCCTAGCTCATCTTTTTCAAGTGCATTATATATATGGGACATTTCATATTATTTTTTGACTCAGTTATGCCAACATGTCATGTACCATTCAACATGTACTTCATTCCTCAGTTTGATGTTTCTCACCACACCATTATTTTTGTACTAAGTTATCTCGGCGGGTATATGTATGCCTCGCCCACCTCATTGAGGTCCAGTACCACAACATAAAATGTGACTTTCATTGGTCTTTCCCCCTCTGTCCCTATCCTCCTACTTTAGTTGTATTGGTGTCTCTCTCTCTCTCCCCCTCTCACTCCACTTTGCTGTGTAGTGATTGTGTCTTTACAACACAGTTCAGTCATATGTTTTACTCCTAATACTCGTACGTTGGGGGGAAATCTGTTATCATCAAAATAATGATCATTTAGTCTAATTTACTAGATGGATCAAACTACACCATGTAAAGCGAATTTTACAATAGTAAAATTTCTTTCACTATGAAAAATTACTTAATAAACCACCTTTGTTAAGTAATTTATAGTTAAACTCATGCGGAATAATTAAATAAATCACTATTTATTTGCTTTTCTTCTAGGAATAATTAATTAAACCATTGTTCAATTATTATTCCTTGTCATATTTGACCCAATTATGAAAAATCAACAGATAAACTATTAATTATCTTATTTTTCTCTAGGAATAGTTAATTATTATTCCTTGTCAAATTTGAAAAATCCCTAGGGAATAATTAAATAAATCATTATTTCTTTATTATTCCTTAACCAATTTGTTGAGATGATAAATATATCATTTATTTATTTATTATTTCTAAATAAAAGTTTAAATATTTTTTCCCTCCTAACCAAATAAAATAGAATATTCCAAGTGGTTATTCCAAGAATGGGATTAATAATATTTTATTATTGCTCATTATTCGAGGATAACTCAATATTTTGTTATAAATAGAAGGCTTTTCCATTCATTATTCACTTTTGACTATTTTCATTGTTGCACTCACTACTATAACTCTGATTATTTTCATTGATGCACTCCATTTCTCTACCATTTGAGTTCCCATTAAGCTCAAACATTTTATTTGTTGGATTTTCACATTATAGAGGAGAGAGACTCTAAAGAATATGAAGATGTTTGAGGATAGCCAAGAACCCATCCCATAGAGGGGGACATGTAACATTTATTTGTTCCCTTCACAAGCATTATAATAAAATCTATTCTTTGTATATATAGTTTCCATTGGATTATTTGAGTTATTATTGTTTCTTTTTGTTGTTTAACTATGATTGTGGCATAGATTAGGACTTTCATAGGTTTTGTTTCTATCGTTTGTTGCAGATCTACAATTTTTAGCAACCATTTATATTATTGATATTGTTTATCATCCACAGTCTTAAGTGGGTTATTTTCGTATGTCTTTGAGAAGAAAACACTACAAGAGAAATAATTCTGGAAAATGTGTGGAGAAAGGACCCTTGAAACACTCAGTATATGGAAAACAAATGTGGCCTCCAAGTGATCAATCTCCAAATTTGGCTATGGGTTCAACCTCAATCCTATGATGAGCTTGATTAAACAATTTATATTCTTCCTTGGGATCAAGTTTAGAAACTCAACCTTCCAACCTTTGCAATTTGACCTTTTTTACCTCCAATGAAATCAATCTACAATTATTTCAAGGAGACACTTTAATCTATGAGCAAGTTAAAAATGGCATCGAAAGGCAGGGTCTCCTCCTTAGATTTAAATGATTTAGCCTATTTCCAATATAGATTACAAAAATATATTCATACCATTGATCTTGAAATGAAACATGATGCAGGAGCATCCCGATCTAGCAGCAATGTGGAGATTTGTCCACATGTGTGGTTAAATCCAGTAAAATTTATTTATGTTGGTCAAAAAACAATTTACTGAGGAGGT